>BSBK01006480.1:292500-405000 GCA_027943335.1 Chamaecyparis obtusa | reverse complement strand
AAGGGGAAAGCAACAAAGGAAAGAAGTAAGATATGCGTGTGAGCCTATGTCAGATGATGATGATGAGTACTCATCATTTGCTAGTAGCTCAAGTAGTGATAGAAGCTCTTCAGTGCACATGTACACTGACACAAAAAATTTAGATAGAGAAGTAACAGGTGTTGTGGAATTATCCACAGAGCAATGTGAAATGAAGCCTCAAATTGGTTCATTAGTAGGAAAAGAATTTAGTCATGCACTTCATTCTAGCACCATAAATATTTGTATTAGAAATGGCCTATTCGTCAATGGCCTTGCATTTACGAGACTTGGGAAACCAGGTTACTCATGTTGGGCATTATCCCTCAAATGTAAGTTCATTGCCACCTTTGGCAAGGAAGTCTTAGTCCTCATTTTACAACAAAGGGCAGCCATCTATGGTCCAAGGTTTTAATTTAGCTGACAAGTGGAGAGCTTCTCAAGGTACTGATCTCTTTCGTAGAGTAGTTCCCAATTCATCTCAAGGTTCTCGTTTAGGTGACCAACTCCTTGGAGGTCCACAAATAGACCCATTGATTTCCCAAATTGGTAAAAGGGTAGATGCAATTTTGGAAAGAGTATCCCAATTGAAGAGAAATGGAAATTACAGTGAGCATAAAGTTATTGTAGATCAAATGGGTGTATCTCCTCCACTAACAAATATAACTAGTTCGAGAGACTTGAGTTTAAATGGAGACTGTCTGTTCCCAAACATGCCCCAGTCGAGCAGATGAACCAGATGTTGCTTGAGTAAAGAAGATAGTGGTTTATTAAAGCATCTGCATTATCCCACTTTCTTTTAGTTACTACTTTTTGAGTGGCTTGCCAACTACTTCTGTGCGGGATTTTTGTAATATATAATGTCCTCATGCAAGTACATGCCAGTTTTTGTAAACATTTTCTATTGTAAAGGGTTAGTGAGCAATATCAAAGAAAAGGTTCTTGCATGTATTATTTAGACACATCAATTAGGAAACCATTTTTCTCCCATTACATGGCAGAAATGCCTAGATTCACTTTGTCGGTATCAATAGGCAGCAAGATGAGGGAAGAAATATTTGTGAAGAGGAAGTACAAATGTTACTGTCCAAAACCATTTGGAGAGTAATATTCTCCTCCTGATTGAAATAAGAAACCCAAAATGCAGAAGACAACAAATAGCTGGGGCACTTATTTCCTATGACCTATGTCAATTTCAATTCAATTCCTATTGATGATATTCTCAATTTGTAAAAATAAACTGATGTGTTATTTTAAAATGGTGTTGACTGAAATTTATGAACATATGTCAAATATCCATTTTTTCCAGAATTAGAAATAGAACCAGTGGTAATATAATCAAATTTTTGAATTTCACATCCAATCATTGGATGTTAATCAAAAGTACAACATAGTAATATTTTTGAACCGATAAACAATCTTAGTCTTACTTAAAACCTACTCTCGTGTATGTGGGTTCTTGGAGGTATCTATTGAACAATGTGTGGATCTGTAATGTCCCTATCTAGGACCTTACTCACTTTGCTTAAAACTCCTAATTAGAATTTGGATTTCTAATGCCTGTTGTGATATTATTTAAGTTTACCTTGCTCCTTACTAATTAATATTGTAATGAATTGGTTATCCTTCCCCTTCTCTCTCTCTCCCCTACTTTGTCCCCTTCCCATTCCCCTTCTCTCTCTCTCTCTCTCCCCTTCCCCCTTCCCCTTCCCCCCCTCCCCTCCCCTCTCTCTCTCTCTCTCTCTCTCTCCCCTTCCCTCTCTCTCTCTCTATCCTTCTCACCTTCTCACTCTCTCTCTCTTCCTCTCTTAGCCCTTGAATTTTTTAAATGGCTGATTGATTTCCTTTGCTTCTTTCAATGGCCACCATGATTTTTCTGCAATCTTCCAACATTTTGTACATAGTTGTAAAATACATATTAGTATATTATACATATAAAATAATATATATTATATGATATATAATGTAACATTTAATATTAATATATATTAAAAATAATATTTAATGTAAAATATATATTATATAATATTTAATATATAATTGATATTATAAAATATTTAATATATATAATATATAATCTAATATATAGTTTTTGATATATAATATCATATGAAGGATGGAGAAATGGGAGGGAGAAAGGGGAGGGAAAAGTGAAAAATCAAAATTCTGTTGGCATTTTCAAGTACCCAAAAATATCGGGTACCCGATTAGGCTCCGTATTTCTTTGTGCACCAAACCTACATGGTCAACTATTGAAATATCTCAAAAACATATTTTTCCCCCTATTTCTCTAAGTTCCAAACTTCGACCATGTAGCTGACGACTTTTTTCACCCGAATTTGATGAAACGAAAAAGGGTATCTTAAGGAGATTATCAACTTTCTATCGATATAATTGCTATCAAATTTTGAATTTGGTAAGTAATTATTAGTTATTTTCTAATTGAGTTACCTCTAAAGTGTTGATTTATATACTGATTGAAAAATGACTATAACTTTTAGAGGGTATAACATTTTTGAAATCCAAAAAATGCGTCATATTCTATGCTTCGCCTATTATAAGGAATTTTTTTTGAATTTTGTACATTTTTTAATGAGTTAAGGTGGTCAGACACGGGAATTTTTTTTTCTTTTCTGAAAATGTTGTAGCAGAAAATTCATAATTAATTATTTTTTTGGAATAAAATTACAAAAAAATATGCGTCACATCCGGGCATGAGTCTACTACTTATATATAAAATATTATAATTTGATTATGATTAAGGTGGTCAGACATACACCTACTTCTTATTTTTTTCTAGAAATTTTTGTACTGCTGCATTGAAATCTATACTTTTCACCAATCATACTAACTTTTCTTCAAAAAAGGCCTAGTAGTTTAGAAACTACATTCAATTTTCTACAGATTCTATTCTTATAACTTTTTGATATTAGGTTGATAGCTAGTTGAAATTTTCATGTCAAGTTGACTAACCTTGATTTGCTAATTTTTCATTGCCACTTAAGGGCATAGTTTGGCCCCTCATGATCTTGCACATACCCAAAACCTAATCCTAACTATGGAGTAAACCCTAAAATAAACCCTAACCATAACTAAAATAGTAACCCTAACCATTGGCATGATGTAAACCTACCCAATGCTATAATTCTAATCATAACCCTAAACCTTAACCTTATTCATAATTCTAAGCCTAAATCTATCCCTAATCCTAAAGATGATATAACCCTAACCCTAGCCATAATCCACATCATCAATATAAGCCTTAATCATAACCATAATTGTAACCCAAAATCTAAATCATAATCCCAAAAAAAAACTCTAACTCTAACCATAATATTAATCATGATGTAAACCCTTAGCCAAACCAACTCTAATCCAATCCTTACCCTAACCCTAATGAAAACACTAACCCCAACTATATTATTAATCATGATGTTAACCCTAGCCATAATTCTAACACTAATCACTAAAAGCTAATCCTAACCCTAATCCTCAACCTTTTGCTAACATTAAAACCTAACCCTAACCATAATCCTAATCCTAAATGATATCACAAACTAAACCATAAAACTAATCCTAACACTATCCCTAATCATGGTATAAGCCTAAATCCTTATCCTAACCCTAACCCTAACTCAAACCTTATCTTGAGCATAATTCAAACATCGATATAAATCCTAAGATTAATCCTAAACCTTAAACCCTAATCCTAACCATAAATTGTAACCCTAACAATAATACTAGAACCATGTTGTAAAGGCTAACCCTAACCATAATCCCAACAATGATATTAATTCTAATATGTAAATCCAAATCCTAATCCCAATCCTAGACCCTAGAATGCTAATCAAAATCAAAATCCTAACCACGATCCTAATTAGAATACTAATACAAAACCCTAAATCATGATCTTAACACTATTCTAGACCCTAATCCTCATCAAAACTATATACCTAATCATATTCTTGATATAATATAATTAAATCTTAATTTATTGTATGTCCTCTTTGTTTCATCGCGCCTCACTCTCTCTCTCTCTCACACACATCAATTATTTTATTTTATTTTTATTTTTTAAATGAAATGACAAAGCCATTTTTTATCAATATCAATTATTTTATTTTTATTTTTTTAAAAAAATGAAATGACAGAAACCATTCTTTATCAATATCAATTATTTTTATTTTTATTTGTAAAAAATAAATAAAAAATGACAGAAGCCATTCTATAAATTTATTAATAAGAAAATAAAAAAGCACAAAGAAGATAAATTAAAACCTGTAGGAAGCCACCCATTAGCGTAAAATAATATGATAAAACACTACGAGAAGTCCAAGCGTAAATCCTCCCAAAAAATAAAAATATACAACATTATTTACATGATACTATTTACACGATACAATTGCTTTCCATGCCAAAAGGCAAAATCTTCAAGAGTATATCAAATGTCTAAAACAAGCACAGAGAAGAAGGGACAATGACAACACTTTGATTGATTGATTACATTCATTTATTTAACTTAAATTACTTCGTAAAAAATATTTTCCTTACAGTATCATATTATTGATTTCTGGAAGAATATATTGGCAGCTCAAACAGAAAAAGTATAGTGAAGATCGTACTGCGTGGGGGACATATTCATCGTGAAACAAAAGTAATTTCTGACAATTATAGAATGGGTCGAACCCTTGAGTGGAAGGAATGGGTTTGTTGATTAATATTGTATAATCAGATAGCTAATAATAAATCAACATTTCAATATTCTAGAATGGATCCAAGGCTATATTTAAATATTATTTAATTTTATAATCAGATAGCCAATAATAAATCAACACTTCATTTACGATATGAAGTGGTAAATAGTTATAATTTTTTTTAACGAAATTATAAAATAATTGAAAGATGTTAAAAAAACCATAAAAAGCACATATATCTAGAATGAGAGTATGTCTAACATATAAACATCTGATAAGTAGGAGATATTTTCCACAGCAAGTAGAGTGGGTTTAGCCATGGAGGAAACTTCGTAGTTAAGTGCGCTTGAGTTGGAGTAGTACTGGGATGGGTGACCTCTCGGGAAGTCCCGGTGCTTCACCTCTGTGAGCATCACCTAGATCCAATGAGTGCTAAGTGTTCCATTCATTCTCATGAGAGATGAGTTCGTGTGAACCACTACTCATGAATCATGGGTCAATGAGTTTGACTCAAAAAACTACACAGTTGAATCCTGATAGCAATATCACAATATAAACATCTCATGCATTAAATCTATACAATTCGCTCTTTATAAGAGGTGAGTACCCCTTTTATTAAAACTGTCCAAATTAACATGTATTGAAGTTTGGAAAGAATTTTATATGATTAAATATAATGATTTATGTCCTCGTGAAATTTTTTTTAGTGTGTTGTAAAAGAATAAGTCACATCTATTATATAGATATTTAAGATAATTAAATAAAATATTTTGATAATGAATCAACATGTATGCTAAGACTATATATAAATTTAAGTGTAGAAGTAAAAATACAACACTTAGATGGGATCTTGAATAGCAGTAAAAATATTAGGGACTATACTTTAATGAGTTTGAGACATGATCAATGATGATGAAAGTATATAAGAATTCTTAAGATGACACCTATTCTAACATTAGAATTATATTGATTTATGATGCTTCTAGAGTTATGTTCATATGTGATGAATGAATTTCTTTAATTACAAAAACATAGCACACAAAGATAATAAGAGGATAATTTTATGTGTAAAATTCATGTAAGAATATACCACTTGTAGAAATTTTATTACATATACTTGAAACTCTATTTAAAGTGCATCAAATATATGAATTTTTTTCTCCCTTTATTAATGTTGGTAAATATTATGCCAACACATATAAAAGTAAAAATACATATAGCCAAAATAGAACAAAGTTATTTTCAAACTCAAATAATATTTGTATTTTATATGTATATGTACGTTTGTGTACGCATACATACATACACACACACACACACACACACATACATACATACATACATACATACATACATACATACATACATACATACATACATACATACATACATATATATATACACACACACACACACACACACACATACATACATACATACATACGTAATTAATCTTTCTTAAATTTGCCTCACAAAAAGTGTTCTATTAGAATCTACAAAATATTATAAAGATACAATATATCCCATTTATCCCATTTAAAAAATTAACTTTAATTATTACTCAAATATTTTATGAAATATAATACATGTAAATTAGGAAAGGGGTGAGTGATTTTGGTTGTACAATCTACCGAAATATTACATGACAACATTGAAAGGTCAATAAATATTTGTTCAACTTAGGAATGCCTATTAGCATATCATAGGAAAAAATAAGTGATAAACACTTCTCTCCATTTAATTGTCCACTACTTGGATGAAAAACAGAGGGAAAGTGGCCAACCTCAAAGTTCAAGTGGCAGATATGTAGGCTAGGTTCAAGGATGAGGGATTCAAAGCCAACCAAATACAGTTAGAAAAATAATGCATATAAAGGAGATGAAGCATTATAAGATATTCGAATCCATATTTCTATTCAAGGCGATTAGAAGAAGAATTTGGGGATGGTGGCCAAAAATTGGGGATTCATCTCTCATGCCAAAACTTAGGAATTTAGCTTTGCTTTTTTCTATTCCTTTATTTTTGTTGGCTTCTTTGTCATTATGGTTTTTCTTTATTTTTTATTGAACTGTTTCTCTTTTAAAAAATTTAAGGTCTATGTGCATCTTAAATAGGTTAATTGTTAGTTTGAGTAAGTTGTTTTTGGTTATGACCATATAGTATAGTTATTGTAGTTTATATATTTTATTTGATAAGGGAAAAAAAGACTAAGGTTTATTAGTGGTTAGCTTTATCTTTTTGTTTCTTTTTTGAATGTTGTTTCCTTGATTATGGTCTAAACTACTATTTTGTTATAGGATCAAGACCTTTTCCCCACTTATATAATAAAACATAATATCGGGAGTGACATAAAGGGAACACATTTATGTATATGAAAAAACATTAATTTTTGACCAAGAATATGTTATCTAATAATAGTTTCAATATATATTAGCTTGAATTAGAGAGGACCATTGTCATCACTAAATTACGGAAAACCCATTATTGATTCACTGATCTAAAGTTGAGAAAGGAGTCCATATGTCGCTATAATACATGTGCACTAAAATATACTCAACATTATTAAATGCAATGTAATATAATATAATAATAAGATATTTTCTAACATTCCACACTAATATTCTCCCTCATTGTTCTTGCAAATGTAGCAAACCTCAATTTTCACTTAAGGAAGGACCCCCTTAAGGCTTAAAGAAAAAAAAACCCAATCAATACGTTAAATAGATGAAAATTTTTGAGAATATATTTCTTTGAAGAACAATATCATAAATCAAATAAAACTCCACCAAAATGCTTTGCTAACCTCATAAAACTATAGCTCTGAGCTGAATTCATAAATTCTTGTCTCAAACTCTTAAATCATAGACACAAAATTATTGGACAACCATCCTGGAAGTTGTCTCTTTAGGGATATAACTCTTGATTAGAATCTTGTAAACTCTTTGGACAATCATTCATATTGAGTTCTACACCAAACCCCCAAGCTGTCTCCAAAAAGAAAATTTTACAATACAAGAATTTTTTGAACCCATTAGCATCTACAAGGAAAAATAAAAGGAAAGAAAGAAAATAAATTAAAAAATGACTCTCATCAAAAGAAAAATCTCAAAGAAAGAAGCTAGCTTGAGATGATGGAAATCCTCCATCCTCTAGTGTTACTAGCCTCCACAATAAACCTCTTTAAGACTTTATACATTTTGTGCCTTCAATGAGTCTTGAAGGCTTCACAAGGCATTGCCCAAAAACCCCCAATTGTTGTGATTTGAATGACAATTGATTTAAAAATATGATTGCATATGATGTGAACATATTCCTAAACCAATAGTGGAAAAAACTACCTTGCAGAGCTAAATTGAATCAAAGATTAGTACTAAAGCTCTATAATTTGTAAAAAACATGATATCTGTCTTCCAATAGTAACAATTGGCTAAAAATATCATTTACAACAAAATCATCCACCCCTTAGTTCAATAAGCACTATTCTATCTTTCAAAAACAAACCTTTCACACCTTCTCTAAGCTTTGTGCTAGTACATTGCACTGCTCTACTATGACACAACTCTTTTGTTAGGGAAAGGAAGAAAGGGCAACCCACCATGAATATATATCTATTGTTTTAAGACCATATTAGTGGTGACAACATTTTTCTTTTGTAGATTCATCAAAATTAAGGAAACAAAATACTCAACCCTAATACAATGCATTGCTCTACTATGATATCATTGTCCTAGATAAACCATTATGAATATTTACCAATTTTTTTAAGAACATATTAGTATTGACAACATTATTCTTTTATGACCTCACCAAAATTAAGAAAACAAAGTACTCAACCCTTATCACTCCACACCTTCGAGCATTCTTGCCTTATCACTCCCAACCTTCTAGCATCCTTTGAAATTTTGAAAAGAGAAACTTTGACCTATAACTCCTTTTTCTTATTCACCATAAACTGAAATATTGCAGTCTTTCAGACTTGGCATGAGAAGAATCAATATTTGAAGGCTTGATAGAGGAATGATTGAACAAACATTAAAAAATATCAAAATCTAGAGTTTTTTACACCAAAACATTGCATATTTTTTTGGGTAAAACTTATAAGTACATGGGTGGGCAACTGTTTTCCTTAAATAATTGGTAGTGCTTCCTCCTATACCCTTGTGTTCTACCTGCAAAATGTTTCATCCACAACATTGGTCAGGCACATGAAAAAATTTAAAACTCAATTTCATCTAGTACGCATTGGGCAAGCTAGTGTGGAAAAGAGCTTTAAGGCAACACATACATTTTTAATTGTTCTCTTCCGCACCCATCTGCTCGCCGCTTTCAATTTACAATAAATTTTCTCTAAAATGACACCTCAATGATTCAATGATGGTTCTATATCACTGTATTTATAGATTTTGAATGATTCTCAATGGTGACAACGACATCTCATAAAATATATTAGAAATAATTTTAAATATAATTTGTGGATAAAAATACGATGGCGAAGACTACAGTAGTTCATCATTGTAATGCATTTTGCAAGATGAGGATCCCACTAATGTTTTTTGTAAGCATATGATAATATAATAATGCTTAAAATAATTCATAAGTGTTTTGCTCCATTATTTTGTGTCCTACTAATTCTATTTTAAGCGCATAATTCTAGGGTTTGATTAGGCAGTTGGAATCGTAGGGTTCGGAAAAGGTACCCTCTCATTTTATTTGAACATAATTTTAATGTTCAAGTCCTTTGATATTGGGTGTAATTATAACATTTATGGTGGATCAATGCAATTTACCACCATGCTAGACAACTCCATGTATCCCAACTATTACTACATTGGTCTTCGTTGGTCTCATTGAGCTTGTAGGGATTTGATTTGTAGGGATTTGATGTAGAGGGCAATGAAGGCATGGTTATTGACTCTAGAATCTTCCTGATATCCTATTGTAGATCTCATGGCGACCTCTGCTTTTGATATCTGCTATGGGAACTTTATTGCTAACATATGTGCTTGTGCTTGTGGATATTTATCTGTTGCATGAAACAGTACAAAAAAAATCAAATCAAACTCGATAGAAAACCAGTTTGGCTTGTTACAACTTGACAACATTAGCAACAACTACCGCATAATTTGCTGACAAACCAGGAGTCCATTTACTTTTAAGCTCAGAGGCTTAAATACTTGCGGTGATAATTACTGATTTTTTTTCTTCTTTTTCACGTGTCATGAATGCTTCCTTTTAAAAATTGAATATAGAAGAGAGCATAAATATTGTTTTCATTACTTTATTACATCTAATAAAATGGTTAGTGGAGTATTTTGTTGTTGCTTCTTGAAATTTGGTGCAAGTGTTTGGGTACATATCTCAAAAAACTTTAGAAATTATTTTAGGGTATTACTTCAATTTTTTTTTTTTTTTTTATATCTATCTTTGTTATGACTAATGAAATAGTCAAGTAGTTTTGTCATGTAAATTATTTACAAATTATTTTCTCTATAGATGGATTAGTTAAAGTAATAAGATTATTTTCCTACTTTTTAGTACTAAAAATTATTGTGTTGTCTTTTTTATAAATGAATATGTATTTATAATATAATTTTAAAGGAGAGATATATTAAGCTAATTTATAAAATAAAGATGAAATAAAATCATTATTCTAAAAGTTAAAGTAAGAAGAAATCTTAAATACATATAAGCATTTAAATAATTATAGTCAATTTGTACTATACAATAAGAGTTATATGATCAATAGAATGAGGTGGTAAATCAAAACCACACGATTTATTTAGTGATTAAAAGGTCTTTGTCATTAGAAATTGGCTCTCACACTATAATGGCTCATCATTTTATTAGTTTCTAACAAGCTATGTGTCATCTCTCATCAGGGAGAGCCAAACTCAATCAAGGGAATCGTCATTATTTGGTTAACTTGTAAGTGGTTGAAAAATAATGATACAATTGCTTTCCATGCCGAAGGGCAAAATTTTCAAGAGTATATCAAATGTCTAAAAGAAGCACAGAGAAGAAGAGATAATGACAAATAAATCTCTACAGTTGAACACAACCAACGTCAACACTTTGATTGATTGATTACATTCATTTATTAACTTAAATTAGTTTGTAACAAATATTTTCCTTACAGTATCGTATTATTGATTTCTGGAAGAATATATTGGCGGCTCAAACAGAAAAAGTACTGCGTTTGGGACATATTCATCGTGAAACGAATCGAAGTATTAAAAAATCGATCTGACATGAGATATTGCTGGGAAAACCTTTCTAACCATTATTAATTTTTTAAACAAAAATAATTCCTAACAATTATAGAATCCGTGGAAGCCTTGAGTGGAAAGAATGGGTTTGCTGATAAATATTATGTATCAGATAATCAATAATAAATTAACATTTCAATATTATAGAATGGGTTTAAAACTATATTTAAATATTATTTAATTTTATGATCAGATAGTCAATAATAAATCAACATTTCAATATTATAGAATGGGTGGAAGGCTATATTTAAATATTATTTAATTTTATGATCAGATAGCTAATAATAAATCAACATTTCAATATTATAGAATGGGTTCAAGGCTATATTTAAATATTATTTAATTTTATGATGATATAGCCAATAATAAATCAATATTTCAATATTATAGAATGGGTCGAAGGCTATATTTAAATATTATTTAATTTTATGATCAATAGCCAATAATAAATCAATATTTCATTTATGATATGAAGTGGTAAGTACCAGTAACGTTCAATTTGTTTTTAAAAAGCACGGTGAAAAACTTTTTAGTGTTTTGTAAGAGAATAAGTCACATTTATTATATAGATATTTAAGAGAATTAAATAAAATATTTTGATAATGAATCAACATGTATGCTAAGACTATATATATATATATATATATATATATATATATATATATATATATATATATATATATATATATATATATATATATATATATATATATATATATATATATTCAAGTATAGAAGTAAAAATATAGTACTTAGATGGGATCTTGAATAATTGTAAAATGTTAGGAATTAATCTATAATGTTGGAGTTTTGGGGCCTAATCACATGACTACCTTAGAATCTATAAATTAATTATACTTTAAATTGATTCAAATTCATGATGTTGAAAGTGAATTGACATGTGTACTTACACTTATTTCACAAGAGTGAAATACTAAAACTACTTAAATTAGTTTTATTTACAAACTGATGCAGGAGCATCTTGGGTGTAAGAGCAATCTTGCATCACCCAAAAATATTTCTATTTTTGTATTCAATAAGGGCTATCTTGTGCAGAGCTGCTATTTATGGAAACTTTCTATTTCTAGTAAGTTGGTCTTACAATCTCGGAATGTTTTGATTTTACATGTGGAGGTTCATCTCAATCACATCAGCCTGCTAGCAAAGTTTCATGGCTAGATCAGGTCTAGTTTTGAAGATATTGAAGATTTTCAGTATTGGCAGCAGGGTACAAAAATTTTGAACTCAATTTTGAAGGCTTTAGAGGCCCCGGATGAGGTCAAAAATTTGGGTGATAGATGCTTGCACTAGTCAAGCCTGTAGAGCGCTTCATGGCGTTTCTGAAATGGGGTTATAATAGTCAATTGGGTCAACTGGTGATGACTTATGGTCTCCGAAAGTCGGGCCACCTAAAATGATGGAAAATAATTTTCCTTCAAAATTTTTGTTCAGGTTTCAAAAGTTATTTTGAGCCGACTTTGATGTAATAAATTGAAAAATAAAATAATTCTAAGTTTGGTTGGCCCTTAGGGCTAAATTTCTGGAACCTTCTCAAGCGGTGGAAAATGCCTATATAAAGAAGGCCCGTAGTGTTGTCTAGGGCAGTTCTGGGTAGTAGATCTGGGTATTGATTCGAGGCTTTGTTCTACAAAATATTGTAAGGGAATGCCCATGTGGCTTTGCAATATTTGTAATTCTGAAAGTTTGTAATTCCACATTTCTGGAGATAATAAGAAGCCAATTTTCTGTTCTTGCATATTGTTGTTGTTGTTTCTCTATTTTTGTTGTGTTTGTGGTATTAAGGGGAGCACCCCTCATCAAGTGGTATCAGAGCAGGAGTTCTTGAGTGTGTAAACATATTGCCGACTGTGAGGTAGTTTGCACCAGGACCATGGTTAGGGTTTCAACATGCATCGCGAAAATGCCTCCACGAAGGGAATGTGGTGGAAGAGCTGGTGTTGTAACACCTGAGGTTAGAGCGCTCCAGAGACAAGTGCGAGCATTGCAAGAGGAGATTCGCAGAGGAATGAATCTTAATGTTAGAGACGAAAGCGAGGATGAAGCCGAAGAAGAAGATCAAGAAGGAGAAGTCGAAGTTGTGAACCAGGAGGAAGAAAGACTTTTTCTAGCCATTTCCAAGATCGAAAAAAGACCTAAGATTGAGGTTCCTGCATTTTTAGGAAATCTTAACCCAAAAGAATTGATCAATTGGATCAATGAATGTGAAGAATATTTTGAGTATGAAGATATTGAGGATCCTAATAGGGTCAAATTCACGAAGGCCAGACTGAGAGGTCATGTGAAGATCTGGTGGCAAGAGATTCAATTGGAGCGAAATAGAAGAGGGAAAGATAAAATCACAAGATGGGATCAGATGGTGGATAAATTGAAGTGACAGTTCATCCTTGGGTCATCCCACAATAGTGGGTTACACTTTTTGGCTTGAATTGACACTGACCTTCCAATTTTTAGAAAAACTTTGACATTCCGATGCATATTGCCGTTCAACCATTCGAAATCGGAAAATGATGTAAACTAGAGTCCTTTCGGATTTTCTGTGTAGAATCTAAATATATTTTTTATTTTTTAAAAAAAATTAATTTAAATCAAAATTTCTTTCTCCCACAAAAACTAGTATGTTGCTGAAAATGGCATTTTCAAAGAGTTACCATGACTGTGTAATGCATAACTTTTTTTCTATAAAAGATATCAATGCGATTATTTTGAATATAGTTTGGTAACATCCATACTGAGCGCATCCAATTGGTTTCAAGACATTATCACATTTTTTGCATATTTTATGTATGCTGAAAGTTGACCAAGCTAGTTTTTTGACCTACTTTCACTGCGTAACTCATAACTTCTTTTGTATATATCGGATTTCAAATTTTTTTTTTTTGGTAGAAAGAAGACTCTAAGATGAAGGGCACTGATATTTTTCAAAATTTTTATTATATTTTCTACTATTTTCTATTGAACGTCAAAGTCATATGTTTGAATTGGCCAAAAAACCAACATTCATTTCACATCAAACAACATACACCTAATGAATTCAAAACTGGTCAAGAGTATAGTCGTTAGAAAGCTGACTCAGAGCACTTTTTCATGGACTCAAGGTCATTTTCTGAATGTTTCATTTGACCCTAGCGCTTCAACCCCGAAACTCAGAAATGTGCTATTTTCTGTTGGCTTTTGACAAAAAGTCCTAGAAAGGAAGTTTCGAATGAAACTAGTTTCATTCAAAACTTCTTACTTTCATTCGAAACTAAAAAATGCTAACCCCAGGTTGACATCTGCGTCAACATCCGGGTCAAGAGAGTTTCGAATGAAAGCTAATTGGTTTCGAATGAAAGTTAAATTTAACTTTCATTCGAAACTCATGTCGGCCAATTTGGTGTTTTTTCGTGATAGTGATGATCGCATATAAATATAAGAGCCATTTTCTCAATATTTTAATTCAGAGCTGCAAAATAATTCATATTTTACATATAAAAAAGACATTTGAAGGTGTATTTTCCTACATTTTGTGATATTTTAGTGGAATAATCATGCAAAAGTGATGGGGAATCAGAAAAGAAATCAAAATAAGAGTGCTTGACATTACTCACCACAAACTAAAGAGAGATTACGAAGAGAAGCTCATGAAAGGTATCATCGTGTGAGACAAGGTGTGACCCTATCTCTCTCTCTCTCTCTCTCTCTATGACTATATATCATAATTGATGATTAGGACATATGTTAATGAAGTTCATGTAAGCACATGATATTGCAATTTCTAATTAGACCTAGAATATACTCAATAAAGAGCATGTCTTATTAATAGCTACATATATTAGGACTTGAATAATATGTACATGTATACACTTGTATTAGTCAACTTAATCAGACCTATTAGAGCTCTATTAGATCTATTAGGGCCTAATTAAGTTAGATTGGCATATTAGTACTGACATAGATGCAACTAGACCTATAACCCATAGAAAAATATCGGCCATTAAGTTAGGATATTTAGAGATATTTAGAGATATTTAGAGATATACTTCCTTGTATATTTCCCACGGTGGGCGCCAGAAATGTACACACTAAAATGGTGCACTTCTATGAACCATTACATGCAAGGTTGCTCAAGAGTGAGGCCTCACAAAGCGGCTCATAGCTCTCTATGCATGGAGTTGCAAGGGACTATGAGTTTTGCTCTCAGCTAGAGCTACAAGAAGGTGACCTTGCTAGTCAACCATACAATGAGAGATTCAAGTGAAGACAAGGGCAAGAGTGCCAATATCTCCAAGAATCTAAATGGAAATGAAATGCAATGCAACTAAGATGAAGATGCAAATGTGCAAGCTATGCTATGAAAATGGAAGTACAAACTAAGCTATGAAAGGAAATAGCAATGGATTACAATGCCTCCTATTTAAACTATGTGAGCTTATTCTATTGCATAAAAGGAAATCTACACTAAGAATGCCATTATTATGCAACTAAGAAAGGAAATATGCAACTACAATGAAATGCAACAAGTCTTCAATGTCTTCAAGCTCCAAATGATCTAGAAAACCTGCAGCATAACATTAGCATAAAACATGAATATCTATATCTATATCCAAATGGAGGAGAGAGCTCTCCTTTTATAAGAAATGAGGTGAAATGGACCATTGAGATTAAGAGGCAAAAGTCTTAATCAGCGGTGGAGGTTGAAAGAGGAGCAATCCATGTGCACAAGTATCCTCCAATAGAAAAATAGGGGTTGACTTTTGAGCCTCATGTGAGACAAAAGTGCCTTTTTTCCTTTTTGTACAATAGGAATAATGCTTTATTTGTGCAACTTAGGATAAGAGGAAAAGGTGGGCTTTTTATTTAATTGAAAGGGGAGGAAATATTCCTTTTAATTAAATAAAAACTTAGGATAAATGGTTAGCCCAAGGATAAAAATCCAATATATGATCGAACTTAGGATTTGATCAAGAGATTGATAATGTTGAAAATATTGATTATTGATAAAAATGATTCAGGATTGATAAATTGAATAAATGGGGCCCAAAGTCTAGGCGACCATTTTAGGGTGCATACATTTGCCCCTCTTTGACTAATGTGTGATCGATTTGGGAACACATGCAGTCAAAGAAAAATTGAAGTGTGAGATCGATCTGGGATCACAAAATAACTCAGATATGAGGTCGATTCGGGATCATATCCAGACAAACATAAACAAAGGCTTAGACCAACACCGTCGCTGCTAGGTGCAAATCAAGTTTTAGACAAAACTATCACCGTCGCTGCTAGGCAATAATCAATGTCTAAAAATGGGAGATAAGAATCTCAAATTTTGAGCAAAAGCTCACAAAAGATGTCTGAATCAAGAACATCAAGAAATCAGGGATGAGAATTCCATAGGTACTGCCCCCTCGGAATCGAAATCGAAATCAGGTAGAGAGGAGAACATCAAATTGATAAGGATTTGATCAAATCAGAATAAAATCACAATCGAATGTGAGGGTCAAATAGGTTAACCATTAGGCAATGAAACATGCCCCAGTGAGGAAGTAGAAGAATAGAAATAGAAGACTAGAAATAGAGTGAATGAAAGACTAGAAAATTTGAGAGACATGGAAGGAAGAAATGACGATGCCCCAACAAAGATCAAAAGATTAGGCCTCAAAAGATCAGCCAACTGCGCAGAAGGGGGGAAGATTTTGAAATGCGATTTTGACTATCAAGATGACCTCGGATTTCGATTTCGAGTCCGAAAATGGATAGAAAATGATGTGATATGAAAGACCAGAAATGAAAGATATGATCAAGAAGAATTAGAAGATGAACACAGTTGACCGACTAGTCCGTAAATGATGAAAAGGAGCGCTCTCTCCATATGCAAGATGCAAAAACTAATCTAACATGAACCTAAAAATGCAAGCTACTATGAAAGTGGTTGACTTGCAAGGTCACAATGCTTATAGACATCTAATTATCATCATCGAGCGTTATTGGTAGCGTCGTAAGATCATATAATGCACACTAGCATAACTATGTGGATATGAATATGATCTTTATCAGATAGAAATGTGGAAATCTCACCTAGGCATCAAAGACATATAGGTCAAGATGACTAATGTAGTGAGATCACCTAAATTTGGTATAGCGAGATTATGCTTGTATCAAGACACATGAAAGTCAGGATAGCTAAAAGCATGCACTCGCAAAATAGTCAAGGATAATACCTTGTCAATCCATAGTGTCAAGTAGGACCAGCATAAATGCTCATGACAGTTAGGATCAACAAAATATACCCACAAGCAGATAAAGAAAGAAAACATGTTCTCATTCCCTCAGTCTTCTAGCTATGCATCATCGAAAACTTCTCAGGGAGAGATCACTCATCAAAGAAATCCTCATAGACAGCACACAAAGAAAAATAAAGTCATCATGTCGTCAGCGAGTTAATTGTTTAAGTGCGTGTGTGTTGGTCAGAGAGTCAAATTCTGAGTATCTTATCTGTAAATGAGAAATATCGCATCATACTTAGACTATAGGCAAGACATCTGATAAGTGTTGAGAAACACTCGACGCAAGGGTAATGTTGAAAAACACTGTTTGGGGTGGTGTTTGAAAAACACCTATTGTGAAATGCCCCAAGAGACAAACGCACCAAAAGGACCTATGCGAACAGTTATGCCCCCTAGACAAAGACAAAGACCAATTCCAGACTAGGCCAAATAAGGTCAAGGCATGATGGAAGGTGGCTAAGTGTCGAGGATGCATGCTAACAAATAGGGGTGCAAAGGCATCAAGTAGCACCTATTTCCAGGTTTTCACCACTTGGATTCTTTTCATTTTTTTATTTTTTTGGATTTTTGCTACCAAGGTGCCTATTGCTAGGTTTTCACCAAGGCACTTTTTCTTTTTTTTAAATTTTTTAAATTTTTTAATTTTTTTTGTATTTTTTTCAAGACTTTTTATGCTTTTTAGGATTTTTTCAGCATCATATATCAATTTTTTTGGTATTTTTTCAGGATCATAAAATATGTACAAAAGATGCCCCCAGAAAGAATGGGCATCAAACTCTTTAAGCAAGATCACATCGTGCAGTCCCAATGTCTAGTAAGGTGAAGGACAAGATGGATAAGCAAGCTGGTGGAAAAGATAGAAGACATGAGAGTGAAGGAGAGTGAAGGGAAGAAATCCTCAAAGACAAAATCCGCAAGAGTACCCAAGCTAGGGAAAAATTGTCATGTAAAGCGCATTTGGACAAGCAATGAAAGGATAGCATAGGATAAGCCTCAAAAGTGTAATGAAAAAGAAGGAAAGGATGCAGTCCAAAGGAGTAGACATGTCAAGAGACTTCATAGCATCGTGTTTTACTCTTTATTTTTTATTAGATCAAGACCAAAGGGGAAAAAGATAGCGAAAGGCTAGAATGAATGAAGGAAAATGAATATGAAGGCTAAACATGAATGGAATGAAAGCAAGATCATCGTAAGATAGCTCACAAAATAGCCAAATGTTCGTGTATAACTCAACATTGTCAAGATCAAAGAGAGAAGATGGAATGGATGAAATATGTAGAAGAACTACGCATGACGCCTGATTGCCAGGTTTTCATCATGGTACTTATCCAAGATGCCACAAGGGAGTGGTTTTCACCATAGGATGAATTTATTTCTCTTTACTTTTGCTACCAGAGTGCCTGTTTCCAGGTTTTCACCATGGCACATTTTCAATTTTTTCATTTTTTTCTCTTTCTTTTTTTCTTTTAGAATTTTTCTATTTTTTGAATATTTTTTCTATTTTTTTGATTGTATCTTTTTTTTGGAAGAAAGAAAGCTTTTTAGATAATGCTCCTTGAAAGGATAAACCATGATATGCCAAGGATTCAAAATGATATGCTCAAAGATGCTAAAGGGGAAAGGAAGATGTAGAAGGAATAGACAAATGAGGAAAAAATGATAGAAGGTAGAAAGATAATGAACGGAAGGAATGTGAAAAGGTAGATGGAAAGAAAGGTAAGATCAACGTCAATACACACCTTGAAGGGTGACGGAAAAAATGGAGGAACCGTAAACCAAATTCTAGTCCAAATGCGAACCATATTCTGGTTCATTATTGCTATGTGACTCTTCGAAAAGAGGATTGGTGTGCTTGTTATAATTCTCAAATGTGAATGGAGGAATACGAGAAGGAATATGGAAAATGTTTAGCAGAGGTTGTGGTTTAGGCACATGGAATGAAAGAATGTTTTTGGAAGAAGATGAAGTGGAAGTCTTTGGAAACTTGAATGTCAATTTCACTTTTTGTTCAACATGAGACTCTTTCAAGAGAGATTTTGGAATCCATATAGCCTTAGGCTTTTCATTTCCTTTTGATAATTTAGAGAGAATATCTTCAATGATGGATTTTGGAACCCATACTTGTCTTGTAGTTTTCTTCTTAGATATCTCTTTCAACTTTATGCCCCTATGTCGATTAGAGGAGACATGGTGATCTTCTTTTTTAGATGGATTCTTATATTGTTTCTTTTTCTTGTATTGAACATTCAAGCTACTTCCAAAAGACTTGGGACTTGTGGATGGATGAAAAGGCTTCAAGGGTATGTATCTATGTTGATCTTGAGGAAAGATAGGAGATGGAGGGATATAAGAACCCAAGATGGATGAAAAATTAGGAGAATTAGGAGGGGAAAGTGAAGGGACATAAGGGCCCAAGATGGAAGGAAGACCTGAAGTGCTTAGTATTGGTGGAGGAGGTCCAAGGATGGAAGTGGAAGATGCAAAAGGATAATCAATAAGTTCATCAGCATCTATATCACAACCAAGGATATCAGCATCTTTAGAGTGAGCATTAGGATTTTCAATAAAATCATGCACATCTTGAATAGGAGCAGTTTCTTTGATAGGATCATTCGTAGCTTGCAAAGATTTAGGAAGAGCAGAAAGCGGAAGTGAACATGGAGTGGTAGAACAAGAAGATGGAAGACTTTGATCTTGACAAGTATCGTTGGGTAGCATAAGCGTATCAACTTTATTTTGATTTTCAATAGGTTTTACATCATAAGTAATGACACCATTTTTAATAACCTTAATGGAAACATCATCTTTGAAAAGCGCAAGTGTGGTAAGGTTATTTTGATTATCAATAAGCTCAACGGTGTAAGTAGTAGCTTGATCTTGCTTAGGAGATGGTGGAATGAATGCGAAAGAGCGTAAAGGATCGAAAGAACCATGAAATGGAGGAGATACATCATGAAGAGAATTGGATGACATGGAAGGTTCTTGATCTTGATCTTTCTTTATGTTCTTTTCTTTATCATTGTTAGAGTCCTCTTGACATGGAGCCACTTCTAAGGACAAGAAAGCAGGTTGGAATTGTATGGAAGACTTTGGAAGAGGTGGTGAAGGATTAGCTGAAATAGGCATTATAGCGGATGAAGGCTTAGGCTCTTTAGGTTCGACATTATTAAAAGTATTTGCAGCCAAGTGAAGGTTATCTTGAGTATCTTTAAGAGGTGGCCCTTGAGGATAACTATACGGAACTGCATGGAAAGCATTAGGATCTTTGTTGGATGAAGGATTTGTGAAAGATTTGGAAGACTTAGCAGCTTTAGGAGATGTGTGGATATTGGAGGAAGTGGCGGATGGAAGGGGACCATCAAAAGACAAAGGTTCAACATTAACATGATCTTGCTGGAGAGTGTAATCTTTATTTTCAGTATGAGAGTTTTTAGACAAGACATGCTCATAGTATCTTCGTTTATAATCAGCACGGAAAGCTTTTTCTTCCTCAATAGAAGTAGATGTATCATATTGTTCACAACAAATATCATAATTTCTCTCAAAATCAGAATCATATGGATCACCATCACAATCTATCCAATAGGATGACCCTTTAGTAAGCCTAAGCACACGATGAGGAGGACTCTTAGGAATAGATTTGTCATAAGTATTGCTACATTGTCCATCATCATAGTCATCATAGTCATCATAGTCATCAAAGGTAGGTGTGTCACTCTTTATGGAAGAGAAATCACAAGGACTATCATGTTGCTCTTTATGGTATGTCTTCTGAAGAGAAGTAAGACTCTTGGGAGAAGTAGAAGAAGAATGAGATCTTGAAGAAGAGGAAAATGAAGACCTAGTGGAAGAAGAATACTTGGATAATGAGGAATTCGAATAATGTTTAGAAGAGTCATGATAAGATTTGGAAGATGAAGAATGTGAATAGTGTTTAGAAGAATCATGATAAGACTTAGAAGATGAAGAATGAGAATGATGTCTGGAAGAGTCATGATAAGACTTGGAAGGTGAAGAAGAATGAGAAGATTTAGATGATGAAGAATGTTTGGAAGAAGAAGATCGTGATATGATCATGTTTATGATTCTAGCAAAGGCATCTGATTTAATCATCTTTTATTTTATTTTTGCTATAAATTTATCACTCATGAGAATTTTGGAGGAACAACACTTTTCGAATATGTCAATGAGCTCAAGATTGTCTATTCTTAAGAGAGGTTCCTTAACAAGATAGTCAAGATTCATGGTTATAGAAGAGGAGGAATCAAGCATGGAAGAAATGAATAGATGAATAGAAGAAAGTAGACTAGATAATAAGAGGAAAAGAATCAAGAAGAAGAAGAAGAATTTCCCATGAGAATAGAAGACTTTAGAAGAACATGGGAAATGGAGAAGAAAGAAGAAGACTAAGAGCCATCTTGTGCAATTGATACCATAACGTTCATTGAGATGTTGAGCAACATGACAACACCTAGGATCTAAGATCTGGACTGACCAAGGAAGACTGGTAGTAGGATGACCTCACAAAATGTCAACACCAAACTAGGATAATCAAAGTTCTCTATTGTCCAAAGAGAAATGAAAACATAGAAGCAAGGGCTTTACCAACACTGTCAAAGAGGTGCTTCAAATCAAAGGGTGACTACCCTTGCACTTTTGAACCAGGAGGTTGGGCTAGGCCAAAATATCATTGAAATTGAGATTAAATGAAAATTATTTGGACAATAAGAGTACGAGAATTTCCCAAGAATGTAGCTCACAATTCTAGAGATAAACTTTCTCACCAAGAACAACCTTCTAATGTGATAGTTTTCTTTTGCTAATGTGATACTGATGTCGATCTTGACCAATTTGTGCAAAATTTTGAGTTTAAGGGTGAAAATGTCTGATTTCAATCACAATTTTAATAGTATTTGGACAGGTTTGCAAACAGTAGGGGATCAAACATGTCTCCAAACACTTGAAACAAGGGCAAAAGCAACCTTGCCAAGACAAGCACTTGTGATATCAAAATTGAAAAAGCACCCTATGAATGCTACCGATTGTTTGTATGTCAAGAATATTTACACTGGTATCACACAATCGAAGACACTTCAAGCAAATCTACCTACAAGACAAGGCTCATTACTCATCAACTTAGCCCACAACTTGATGCCCCCTTGCCTCACACCAAGTGGTTGCCCACAAGAGATATTGGCTTTGTCATGGAAGTGTCAAACAACACAACCAAAGGGACACATATGGTGAGTATCTTAAGGTGATCCGGGTAAACCACTTGGATCAATCCTTGCACTAAGAAGATAAGCGGCTAAAAGAGGGTGGCTTCTATCTAATGGTTCTTAATAAGGATTTCTGTTCACAACACCCCTCTTGCTCCTCATAAAGGACTAGGACCTCGCGGCCTCAAGAGTACCTTAAGCATTCTTGTTCAATATTTTTCTCATGGTCGCAATCCCATGAGCTACTCACATCAAATGAAGACAAGTGTTATATCTATCAAGGTTTTTGGTGTCCTTGATAGCCTTGAGATTATAGTGAGTTGGAATCACTTGCCACCAAGGAGAATGATGACAAGGTTGTCCCCACTTGAGTCGTTCCTCTTGATTGCTCAAGAGCAGGCCCGCTAAAGGATTCCTAAACTAAACAAAAAAGTGGATCAACTCTTGAGGTTCAAGGTTTTTGATTCACCACAAGGGTGAAGAGCATACTCCCCTATCTCAATAATCTCTCCCAAACACACCAAGCAAAGTTCATTTACCCTCTTATTTTCAAAATCCCAAGATGGGTCAAGATTTCTGTTTCACCACAAGGGTGAAGAGCATACTCTCCTACCACCTCAAAATTCCTACAACAAGGTATTAAGATGCCTAATACAATTAGTAAATGCCACACTTGAAAGGAAAGTAAATGACAAGAAAGAAATAATTTTATTTTATTTTTTTTGTTTTTATGCTTGGGCAGCCCTACAAAAACTATTAGTAGCCCTCTTTGACATGCGTTCTTTTGACAAATTTCAAGTAATGAGAGCACCTACAACCACAACTTGTTAGACCAACAAGAGTTAGGAGAATCAAAATCCAAAATCTACCAATGATTAGTACATGAAAAATTAGATAATCTGCAAAAATATCTAATCAAATGATAAAATCTGAAAATGAAACCATCATGGTTGGATTAGGCTCGGAAAGACCTTTCCAATGATATATCACACTTAAACTTTTGATACCATTTGCAAAATTTCAAAAAAAAATGGGCACCCATTTTCCAGAGTGGCACGGATTTGAAAACGTTAGAAATTTTAGAAAATTTAAAAAAGATAGCTAAGAACCCGAAACTTGCAAGATACAAAATAATTCACTATTAGATCAGGCGATATACCTCAGACTTCACCAGTATCGTGCGATACTTCTTCCTATAGCCAGGCGATACTTCCCCAGTCGAGCGATACTTCGCACGATGCCAGGCGATACTTCGCCCGATGCCAGGTGATAGACTTCAATATAGGTGTGCAATACTTTTTCCACCCGAACTATCGCACCAAGACAAGAAGTATATCGCGCGATATTTCTGAGAAGTGTCGTGCGATAATCTGAGACAGAAAACCAGAGACGCAGATTTTTCTAAAAATTAATCCGAAAATGATGAAAAATGCAGAATTAAAGGACAAAGCTATCTACTCTGCCCCACGGTGGGCGCAAAAAATGTACACACTAAAATATGCACTTCTATGAACCATTACTTGCAAGGTTACTCAAGAGTGAGGCCTCACAAAGCGGCTCATAGCTCTTTATGCATGGAGTTGCAAGGGACTATGAGTTTTGCTCTCAGTTAGAGCTACAAGAAAGTGACCTTGCTAGTCAACCACACAATGAGAGATTCAGGTGAAGACAAGGGCAAGAATGCCAATATTTCCAAGAATCCAATGCAATGTAACTACAATATATTCACTTATAGGTCTATATTTCCTAGGGGAGGAATCGAAATCGAAATCAAGTAGAGGAGAGACAGAAAATTGATAAGGTTGATCAAATCAGAAGGAATTCATAATCAAATGTAAGGGTCAAATAGGTTAACCATTAGGCAATAGAACATGCCCCAGCCTGACTGGAAAGATGCAGTCAACGTGAGAAATGAGGGAGTGGAATGGATATGAATGAAAGACTAGAAGTTTGGAAGACATGGAAAGGAAGGAATGACGATGCCCCAGCAAAGATTAAAAGATTAGGCCTCAAAAGATCAGCCAACTGCGCAGAAGGGGGGAAAGAATTTGAAATACAATTTTGACTATGAAGATGATCTCAGATTTCGATTTCGAGTCCGAAAATGGATCCAGGATGTCGAAATTAGCTAGGGGTGCAATTTTTGCGCAATTTCGAGGTGTTTTGAAAATTAGGTCAAAAAGTCAAAATGCTATAAAAGGGGTCAAAATGTCATTTTCAAAAATCATTTGTCTTTTAGTGATTTGAGAATTTCAGAGCTTTAGAGAGAGAAAATGGCTCAGCAAGTAGGAGTTCCCGTCCACAGGCATCGATTCGAGCGCGCCTGGTTGCACAACCGGCCACCACACTATCCTGCCCCGGTATGTTTTCGAAAAACTCAAGCTTTTTGGTCATTTCTAGCATTTAATAGCTTTTTTAGCACCTTTTTTTCAAATTTTAAATTTCAAAATTTTCTGTTGTGCGAAATATCGCGTGATACTTTAGAAGTATCGCGCGCTTTGGGGAGAAGTATCGCGCGATACTTCGCGTGCCCCAAAAGTATCGCACGCTTTAGACACCAGTATCGCACGATACTGGGAGAAAGATCGCGCGATACTGGGCGAAGTATCGCTCGACATAAGGTTTATCGCCCCACTATAGGGAGAAGTATCGCACGATACTTCTCCAAAAAAGAATATCGCCTAGTTGAAAAATTTGATATTTAATGCATTTTTGAGCAAAAATGACATGGGTCTAGACAATGTTACGTTTTTAAGATATTTTATACTGAGTTTTTTTGGACATCCATCATGATATGTACTAACAACGAGTTTGGTTTTGGCTTGCAGGAGGTTTTTCCGGCGCTCATCATCAGAGCGCCGAAGGTGACTGGGTTGCGGTGTGTCCGAGATCTGGATGATCCAGGCAATGTCGATATCAGGGCTATGGGATTCCGGTATCTGTTGAGGTACCCCTATATCCGAGCAGACCATGGGTTGTTGACTGCGCTGGCCGAGAGATGGCACAGCGAGCACAACACCTTCCACCTTCCTACAGGCGAGGCATCCATCACACTGGAGGATGTCTATAGGATCCTCCGAGTTCCATGCCACGGAGAGCCTGTAAGTATAATCATGTTTTTAAGATAGTCATGTAAAATGTAATGTTTCCAGAGGATGAAAACTAACATGATTTATGTGTTGTCACAGGTATACTATGATTAGGACGTCACTGAGGGGCGTCGGTTGATTCAGGAGATGTTTCAGGATGTGACCATCCTAGACAGGCATGTCAGCTGGGAGCGACTGCTTGATGACTTTGGCCGAGACTATCCGGTGCCATGTATTGTGGCATCGATTATTTCACAGATTCTGATGACTGATCGCAGTCAGAAGGGATTCCCGCTCGGATGGGGCAGACTACTGGTAGACTTGGTAGGCAGGCCCCGACGGATGGCATGGGGGCCTGCGATCTTGGCAGAGATGTATCATGAGCTGCACGAGATCGTCTACAGGGACGGTCGGACATGGGCATGTGGTGCCATCCTGGCACAGGTATGGGCATGGGAGCACATTGCTGTGGTGTGCCCCAGGGTTCAGCCGAGGGAGAGGAGGTACCCCTTCATTTACATGTACATCGGGTTTATATCACATGCCCATTCAGGGGATGTGACCTATTACAGATGGATTCTGGATGAGATAGCCTCATTCACATGGAGGCCGTACAGGGAGGTTGAGGTTTGGGGGGATGCTGTAAAGGAGCTGAGTTATATGCTGTGCAATCGACCACTGGTGGGTCGATATGCGGAAATCATAGAGAGGTTTTGCATCAGTCGGGTGTGGTAGCAGTTCGGGAGGCAGCAGCGAGTCTCGACAGAGACTACCACATATGCCAGGGCCAGAGACGAGGAGGGGCATGGGTGGCTACCTATGCTGGATTATCAGCAGGCTGTCGCAGAGACAGCAGCTATCAGGAGTGAGCCTTGGGATTATTTCCTAGATGTGGCAGACGCAGGGGCTGATGGAGCCTACAGAGCAGAGCGGCGGAGGGTAGCATTCCCTCGATTTACAGTACCAGATGCTCAGGTGCCAGCACCGGGAGGAGAGGGAGGAGACGGAGGGGACGGAGGGGACGGAGGAGAGGAGGGAGGAGATGGAGGAGATGGCAGGAGGGGGAGAGGGAGGAGGATGGAGAGAGGAGAGGGATCGGGATCAGGTGGCCGGAAACGGCCACGGGGACAGAGATCAACCACTCCTGAGGAGGAGGCGAGACCAGCTCGCCGACAGGCAGAGGTACAACAGGAGCAGCCTGCGGGGGGAGAGGACCTGAGAGCCCAGATACAGGCTCAGGAGACAGAGATACAGCAGCTGCGGACCACTATAGCTGTGAGAGATCAGCAGCTCCTGGATCTGAGGGCAGAGCGAGATCAGCAGATAGCTGATCTCAGAGCAGAGATAGCATGCCGTGAGGCGATGGCACAGGCCGAGGCATTGGAGCTCCAACGGGAGTCAGCGAGAGCTGCTTACTATCACGGGTTATATCTGCAGGCCGTCCCAGAGGGTGAGAGAGCACCATCATACTCTCAGTGGGCAGGGGTATCAGACGTGGCATTTGATAAGAGAGCTATGCCTCCTCCACCACCACGAGCTCCTCACGAGGGTGGTAGCGAGTCTTAGGGTTAGGTTTTAGATGTTTGGACATATTTTGAGACTTTTGATCCAGATTTTGGGATCTCATATTGTATATCATGACATTTATTGATTTATGAGATTACTGGATGTTCGATATATCATGTGTATTTATCTCACTTGTGATGGATGTATCAGTTTATGTATATTGTCTTGTCATTTTGCTCAAAAATACTTATGTATGTGCTTATGTATGTTCTCTCTCATAGTTGTATGTTTAATTCTCATATGTATGATGTGGACTTATATTTTTTAAAAATGACGGTTTGTAATATAGATATGATGATGTGATTAACCCCTTGTGATGAACAGGAATAGGTTCGAGATGAAAAAGACAAGGAGCGAAAGACATGATCAAGAAGGAGAGAAAGTGAGCGTAGTTGACTAACAGGTCCATGTAGGATGAAAAGGAGAGCTCTCTCCATGTGCAAGATGCAAGACTAGACTAACATGACCCAAAAAATGCAAGCTACTATGAAAGTGGTTGACTTGCAAGGTCACAACGCTTATAGGCATCTAATTATCATCATCGAGCGTTATTGGTATCGTCGTAAGATCATACAATGCACACTAGCATTACTATGTGGATATGAATATGATCTTTATCAGATAGAAATGTGAAAATCTTACCTAGGCATCAAAGACATATAGGTCAAGATGACTAATGCAGTAAGACTACCTAAGTTTGATATGGTGAGATTATGCTTGTATCAAGACACATGAGGGTCAGGATAGCTAAAAGCATGCACTCGCAAAACAGTCAAGGATAATACCTTGTCAATCCATAGTGTCAAGTAGGACTAGCATAAATGCTCATGACAGTTAGGATCAACAAAATATACCCGCAAGCAGATAAAGAAAGAAAACATGTTCTCATTCCCTCAGTCTTCTAACTATGCATCATCGAAAACTTCTCAGGGAGAGATCACTCATCAAAGAAATCCTCATAGACAACACATAAAGAAAAATAAAGTCATCATATCGTCAGCGAGTTGATTGTTTAAGTGCGTGTGTGTTGGTCATAGAGTCAAATTCTGAGTATCTTATCTACAAATGGGAAATATCGCATCATGCGAGACTGTTGGGTAAGACATCTGATAAGTGTTAAGAAACACTCTACGCAAGGGTAGTGTTGAAAAATACTGTTTGGGGTGGTGTTGAAAAACACCTGTTGTGAAATGCCCCAAGAGACAAACGCACCTAAAGGACCAATGCTAACAGTTATGCCCCCTAAACAAAGACAAAGACCAATTCCAGACTAAGCCAAATAAGGTCAAGGCATGATGGAAAGTGGTTAAGTGTCGAGGACGCATGCTAATAAATAGGGGTGCAAAGGCCTCAAGTAGCGCCTGTTTCCAGGTTTTCACCACTTGGAATCATTTTTCATTTTTTCATTTTTTTAGATTTTTGCTACCAAGGCGCCTATTGCTAGGTTTTCACCAAGGCACTTTTTCTATTTTTTTTGATTTTTTGAATATTTTGATTTTTTTGTATTTTTTCAGGACTTTTTATGCTTTTTAGGATTTTTTCAGCATCATATATGAATTTTTTTTGGTATTTTTTCAGGATCAATAAGATATATACAAAAGATGCCCCCAGATAGAACGGGCATCAAGGATAGAACTTCTTAAGGTGCACAATGTTGATGGGATCAGGGAGCTGTTCTCCATCAGGATCTGACAGTAAATACGCACCAGTACCAAAAGCAGCTGTGATGACATATGGTCCAAGCCAGTTAGGTTCAAACTTGCCCTTTTGCTCTCTATTTTGTTGGTTTTTTGGGTTTTCTCATAAAACAAGATCACCTATTTGAAATTCTCTAGGGCGAACCTTCTTGTTGAATGCCTTGGACATACGCTTCTGATACGCTCTCATATGATCAAAGGAAGCCTTACGCTTCTCATCTAGAAGTTCTAGTTCCTGCAACCTCATGGCGCGGTAATCCTCATCTGTAATCAAACCTTTGAGTGAGACTCTGAGGGATGGTATCTCGACTTCTAAAGGTAATATTGCTTCAGCGCCATAGGTGAGAGAGAAAGGAGTGGCTCCTGTAGGTGTGCGAATACTTGTTCAGTAAGCCCATAGTGCTGGATTGATTTGTAAGTGCTAATCCTTACCATTCTTGTGTACTGTTCTATGAAGAATCTTAAGAATGGTTTTGTTAGAAGCTTCTGCCTATCCGTTTCCTTGTGGGAAATATATGGAGGACCAATGTTGCTTGATTTTAAACTTTTTGCATAGGTGCTTTAGGTCTTTATTCTTAAATTGACCTCCATTGTCAGTAATGATCTCAGAAGGCACTCCAAATCGGCAAATGATATGGTTTAAGATGAACAAAGAAATGGTCCTTCCTGAAGCAACAGAAAGTGGTACGGCCTCCACCCATTTTGTAAAGTAGTCAGTGGCAGTAATAATGAACTTGTGTCCACCTGATGAGTTGGGATGAATCTGCCCAACCAGATCAAAGGCCCAGCGCTGAAATGGCCAATGAGAAATAGAAGGAATCAGCTCCCTACCCGGAGCATGAATCAGGTTGCCGTGTTTCTGACATTTTTCACATGACGTAGCAAAGGTAATTGCGTCCATCTGCATTGTGGGCCAATAATATCCCGCCCTGAGCAACCTTCGGGCCATGGCAAGACCATTAGAATGCCCACCACAAATGCCCTCGTGGATGTCAGCTAACGCTTGGTTGGATTCCTCCTTTTCCAAGCACCTAAGGAGTGTCCCATCTAAACCCCTTCTATATAAGTCACCAGAGATGAGGGTGTGGCGAGAGGCGTTACGGATGAGGTTTCGGCGTTCGGAGCGGGTGAATGTGTCAGGGATGATGCCATCACGAAGATATGAATAGATAGCACCATATCGGGAAGACTCGTGTGTGATAATGGCACAAATGACATGGCTTTCAGATGAGTCAAAGATGGGATGTTGTAGCTCTTCCACCAGGAATTCAAATCTGGATTCATGTGTCTCCAACTGAAGAAGTGAAGCTAATGTGGCCATGGCGTCTGCAGCTTTGTTCTCTGTCCTAGGGATTTGTTGAAACGTCACAAAAGTGAAATAGCGTTTCAAAGAATCAACCATCTTTTTATAGGGTATCAATTTGTCATCCTTGGTTTGATACTCTTCATTGACTTGGTTGATGATTAGCTGAGAATCCCCAAAGACATGTAATTCTGTGATATTCCATTCTATAGCCATTTTCAAGCCATTAGTTAAAGCTTCATATTCTGCAATATTATTGGTACATGGGAATAATAGTTTATAAGACTTTGGAATGTTGTACCCATGTGGAGAAACAAATAACACTCCAGCACCTGATCCATTTTGCATGCAGGAGCCATCAAAGAACATTGTCCAAGTGCGAGTAGTGGTATATAAGATGTGTTCATCTGGGAATTTCACTTGGACTGGCATCCTATCCTGGATTGGAAAATCAACTAATTGGTCAGCAATAGCTTGCCCTTTTATTGCCTTCCTTTCAACATACTCTATGTCAAATTCAGTGAGGACCATCATCCATTTAGCAAGTCTACCTGTCAGGGCAGCCTTACCAAGCAAGTATTTAAGGGGATCAATTTTGGCAATCAAGTGTATGGTATGAGCAAGCATGTAGTGGCGCAACTTTTGAGAAGCAAACACCACCGCGAGACAAGACTTCTCAATATTATTGTAATTGATCTCATAAGAGACTAGAGTGCGGCTGATATAGTAGATGGCCCGTTCTTTCCCAGTATCATCTATTTGAGCCAATAATGCCCCCAGGGAAGTGTCTGTAGCTGAGATATATAGAAGCAATGGTTTCCCTGGAATAGGAGGCATTAAGATCGGAGGATTAGCCAAGTATTGTTTGATCTGATCTAGGCTCTTTTGACAATCCTCGTTCCAAACACAAGAAGCACCCTTATGCAATGTTTTGTTGAAGGGTTGGGCTCTATCTGCAAGCTGAGAAATAAACCTCCTAATTGATTGAAGACGTCCTTGAAGACTTCTCATTTGGCTGATATTTCGAGGAGGTGGCATATCTAGGATTGCTTGGACTTTTTCGGGATCAACCTCGATACCTTTTGCTGATATTATGAATCCTAAAAGTTTGCCTGAGGTGACGCCAAATGCGCACTTCTTTGGATTCAATCTGAGTTGAAATTGTTCCATACGATCTAGAATTACTTCCAGATCATTGAGGTGTGTGTCCCTTTTTCTTGATTTTGCCAGGGTATCATCCACATAATCTTCCATATTTTTGTGCATCATATCATGAAAGATAGTTGTCATAGCTCTTTGGTAGGTTTCTCCTGCATTCTTTAACCCGAATGGCATGATGTTCCAATAGTAGGTTCCCCATGCACATGTGAATGCTGTTTTCTCTTGGTCTTCAGGAGCTATTTTGATTTGATTATACCCCGAGAAACCATCCATTAGGGAATATATGTCATAGCCCGCTGTCATGTCCATTATCATGTCAATGTTTGGAAGTGGAAAGTCATCCTTTGGGCAGGCTTTGTTTAGATCTCTAAAATCTGTGCAGACACGAATGGACCCATCATGTTTGGAGACCGGTACTATGTTTGAGATCCATTCTGCGTAATCGATGGCTCTAATAAATCTAGCTTTCAAAAGCTTTTCTAATTCTCCTTTGACAAGTAGAGCTATATGTGGATGCATTTTTCTTAGTCTCTGTTTGACTGGCTTGACTCCTAGAGCTATAGATAAGTGATGCATTATGAGATTTGTGTCAAGCCCTGGCATGTCTGAGTAGGTCCATGCAAAATTAATTTTCTTTTTCTGTAAAAACTGTACATATGCCTTGGTCTCTTCCTCTGATAAAGACTGAGCAAGATGGACTATCTGAGGATTTTCTTCTGTGTTTAGATTGACCGGCTTTGTTGGTTCAATCAAGATTGATGATCTATCCTGGAAATAACTCGGCAAGTTATTAAGTACCCCATCCTTAGGTGCCTCAAAGAGGTTTTCACCTTTGGATGCGTCATTTCTTTTTACTATTTTTGGTTCTGACACCGCCACAAAGTGGTTTTCGCCATCAGACCTATTTTTCTTTTTCTCTTTTGTTTTGAGACTGAGGTACTTAATATCAGGCTCCGTCATGCTGGTTGTTGGTTCACTGGTGGAAGAAGCCACGGGTTCGAGAGCATTCAGATAGCAAGCAATTTCGTAATCGTTGCGAAATGTGAGGAATGTGGGCTCGTGGTGGCGCTGGGGCCAGTCAATCAGGTCAAAGTGAACAAGGGGCAAGTCAATGGTAGGTTCGATGTTGTTAATGCGAAAGGTGTCATCTCTGGTGACCATATAATCGGAGCTCATCAAGTCTTCTCCTAAAATACCTGAATTGGGGCTCATCCTATCAAACAAAGCGTCGTCTACTAAGGCGATGTGAGGAGGGAAATCCTCTAGTCTGACACTAGGATCGTTAGTTGCATCAGGTTGGGTACTATAGGTATGGATAATATCCACATCTAGATCAATTGTTGCATCTGAAAGCGAATCCCATTCATATTCATGGGAGTCTGTCTCTGAGTCATCATTTAGGCCTCATGATGTAGAAGCCTCAAGGTTAGGAAGGGTTTCCCCCTCTCTAGTGCTAGTATTGGTACTATTCGTCGCAGCTAGGACAGTAACACTTTCCTTTGTCGATCTAGAAGTCACACAATCACTATCCGTCGTAGCTGGGATAGTAGGACTATTAAGCATCAAATCTGAGGAATCTCCCCAAAGGAGATTCGTTGAGGGTACCCAATCATCAGACACATCTTGTTGGTTGGAGAGATCGGGTGTATAATCTGCATCACTATCACTGTCCGTTGCAGCTGGGACAGGGATACCGTTCTGCTTCTTATTGTCAAAACCTAAGCCAATCGTGGACTTATTTTTGCGTCCAAAAAGAGCATGATCAAGAGGCTCAGCTTTAGCGTCCAGCCTATGACTAAGGGGACCAAATCCCGGATATCCCATATTTTTAACCAGTGTATATCCTTTCCCATAAGTTTCAGGTGAAGGAGCAAAATTCTCATTATGTTTGTATTTCTCCTCGTGATATATCCAGTTCCTTACAGCAACTTCCTCTTTCTCTTCTTGAATGGGGACCGAAGACTCGATAAATTTCCCAAATAACGTCATTGCTGATGACGAAGGCTTCACATTTGGGGAGGGTCTCCCATAAGACCTAGGAGAGACTGGCATTTTTGTAAAAGAATCAATCTTATAATCTCCCATCCCAAGGTCCATGGTCTTGAATTTCTGCTTGCATTGTTCAAGTGAACTACTAGGACTGTCAGCTTCTCTATTCAAAGGTACATGTGATCCCGTAGAAATGTTATTAACTGATAGAGCACTGTCTCCCGGGATGCAAATTTCTACACCATTATGGGGGAACTTAACACACTGGTGATATGTCGATGGGACTGCCTGCATTTCATGAATCCATGGCCTACCTAGCAAAATGTTGTAGGCGAGAGGTCCAACATCAACAATTTGGAATAATATGTCTCTTTCTACAGGACCAATACGAATAGGCAAAACAGCCAATCCCTTAGAACTTCTTTCTGCTTCGTCATATGCTTTGATTGTGATTCTTTTCTTTGTGTCAATGACGTTCTCGGAATACCCTAGAGCTAGCAGCAAACTCAGAGTACAAATATTGAACCCCGCACCCCCATCTATCAGTACACGCCTAACACGGGTTTTATGAATCATGACCTCGATGTGTAAGGCCAAATTATGTGGGTGACTAATGGATTTGTCATCTTCTTCTGAGAAGGTGAGGAAATGAGGGCTAGCCAAATGGTTGAACATGTTTTGGAATTGGTCGATATCTAAGTTATTAGGGACATTGGCTGCTCGCAAAGCATCCTCGAGGATGCGCTTGTGCTTAGGAGATAATTCTAAAAGCTCAAAAATGGATATCTGAGCGGGTGTACGTTGTAGTTGGTCAATAAGGTTATAATTGGAATCAGGACCAACGACAGATTTTGGAGGAGCACCTTTGGACACGGGCTGTTTAGACTTGCTAGTGCTAGGACCTTTGATGATAATGGGTGTTTGGGCCTGACCCCTAGTGACCGCATTGAGGGACTGGGGCATTCTTTGTGAGTGAGGACCTCTTATCACCACAGCGGGTCTTTCATTAGTCATAGGAACTGAGTCCACATTATGTCCATGAGGATCTTTCTTTCTCACCATGTTGATATTATCGTCAGCCACTTCAAGCATGTTAATCACATTATCAGCATGTGTGTATGTATAGTTAATAGCCACCTTGCCATTCTTACTGCTAGAATTCTCTCCTTTTTCATATTTAGGCAAGAGCTCTTTAAAGGCTTTATGGTCTGCATTAGTAGTTAACCCATCCACTTGTAATTGTCCTTTCTCAATAAGGTCTTGGACAAGATGCTTGAGTTTAAAACAATTTTCTATGTCGTGTCCAATCCCATTATGGAAAATGCAAAAAGCCTTAGCATCCCACCAATGAGGTAAAGGATCTGGTATTCGATGTTTTGTAGGATCCTGTGGGTGCACCAGATTATGAGCGACTAGTGTCTTAAAAACATCTGCATAGGATTCTCCCAATTTAGTGAATTGTCTTTTCTCCGTTTTAGATCTCTTTTGATACTGAGGTTTGTCTTGTTGCGTTGACGATGTTTGCAACTTCATAGCTTGAACTGCATGAGAGAGATTAAGAACTCCTTCATTTTTGACCTGAGATGAATCAACAACTCCGTCGTTGACGACTTGCTTATTTTTGTTCCAATAAGAGTTCTTTTTGTCCTTGTTACCATTAGTATTTTTATTTTGGCTATTGTTGTTATTTGTTGGTTTAGCCAAAATTCCTTGTTCTTTTAGGACATCCTCAATGCGACATGCCACCTCTATCATAGTATCAAAGGAATTAAATGGGATTTTCTTGACTTCATATTTGAGTTCCGGTATTAGATTGTTCACAATGATATCAATTCTCTCTTCTTCAGGGATTGTCCTTGGGTATTTCGAACACAATCGCCTCCATCGTTGCAAAAAAGTGACAAAAGATTCCCCTTGATTTTGCTTAAGTTTACACAAATCAAGCATGGTGACCGACCTAGATAAATTGTAAGCAAAATGTTGCACAAATCTTTGGACAAGTTCTCTAAATGTCCTTACTGGAGGGGAAAGGTTGGTGAACCACTCCATGGCTTGACCTTTTAAACTCCTTGGGAATAATCTCAGCAAGTAGGAGTCTTCGTGGTGAAAGGAAAAGCTCATTATGTAGAATTGTCGAACATGGTCATGAGGGTCACCCGTGCCATCATATTTGTCGTATGTTGGGTATTCAACTTTCTTAGGGAATTCTACCATCACCACACTTTTGTCAATGAGATTAGGACATATGGAGTCCAAATGAAATGTACTCTTGGGAGCCTTCATTCTGTCTATATCCTTTTGCATTTGTAAGATTAACTCATCAATTGAAGGATTCTATTTCTTGATTTTTTGGTGAACATCAAAGTTATATGGAACTTTAGCGCCTTTGTTGATAAGACTTTCCAAAAATTGGTCTTTGTTTTGTTCCACGTATTGCTCCACATAGGCTTGAAAGAATGGTTCTTGTTGCATAGTCATGAAGTCCATATGATCAGATTTAGCATAACTGCCTCCATGTTGTGAGCCATGATGTGCTCGTTGGGAGGGTTGCTTTGAATGTCTATGAGACGATTATCTCCTATGATGATCATATCTTGAAGTCCTTCTTCCTCTAGGACTTGGGGATCGTGAGGGTGTCTTTGATCTTCTTCGAGGGCTAGGGGAAGGGGTAGATGGGGGCGAGTTGATCCCACTATTGGCTCCCCTCCCGTTAGATCAACTTTGGAGTTGTTGTGCATAGAGTTTATCTTCTTCTTCTTGGGCGACTCTTTTCTGTATATCCAACAATGCACGTTCCTCTTCCTCTAGTTGTCAAAATTTTTCCTTTTTTGCAGCCTGTTCATCTAAGTAGGCTTGCTTCTCTCTCTCAATGCTTCTTAATCTTGTATTTGCATATCGAGAAGTGTCCTTAAGTGGGGAGGTTTGTCTTGAATGCCTTATTGCATTAGCTGCGTTGATATGGTGATCACTAGATTCGTTGTTCTGGTCTTCGTGTTGTGACCCTGAATCTGAGTGGGCTGACTTATGCTGTCTTTCAGCTCGTTGATGAGCATCAAAATACCTCGCGTTGTTAGGAGGTGACCCGGGTGGACTGGCATGAGAAGAACCACCATACTCTCTTCTGTGTCGTTGAAAGATATCCTCGAGAGTTTGATTCATGGCTTCTCTTTGTTGTCGGGTGAAAGTGTAACTCATGTCCATACTTGATGAAAGTGGTATGAAAGAGGTGCTCACTTCACTAGGGTTAGCTCCCGGATTAAAACAAACCTCAGATTCACTCTTAGGAGATTGGTCAAAAAGGGGTCCTTTTCCCTTAGGTTGTCGACGGGTCTTGATAGGTGGTAACTGGCTAAAGGCAACAGGGGGTCGCTTCCCTTGATTAACTTGGTACCTTGTCGTAATTGACATGAAAGAGAGATATTCTCAATGATAAGGTGACCTTTCAAAGTGTCAACACCAAACTAGGATAATCGAAATCCTCTATTGTCCAAAGAAAGATGAAAAAAAGAAAAGAAAGGGGGCTTTACCAACATTGTCAAAGAGGTGCTTCAAATCAAAGGGTGACTACCCTTGCACTTTTGAATCAGGAGGTTGGACTAGGCCAAAAGATAATTGAAAATGAAAGCGATTTGGACAATAAGAGAACTGAAATTTTCCCAGAATATAGCTAACAATTTTAAAGATGAACCTTGGCACCAAGAATGGCTTTCTAACTTGATAATTATTCCAAAGTGACTTTGTGAATCAAATGATGCTATCCCGGAGAACTAAGAACCAGAGATTTGGAGTCAAGACAGATCTCAAACGTCAGGGTGAGAAGCCTGTTCTAAGACCTGGCCTAATTGATAGCAACTGAAACTGACCAAAATTTAAGCACGACAAAAATGAACCAGGTGATATACTCCAGGCTACTGGGGCGATAAACCTATACCCGTGTGATACTTCGCCCTAAGACAGGCGATACTTCTTAACACTAGCGGGCGATATACTCCAGGCAGGCAGGGCGATAGTCCGTCAGGGGCGAACTATCGCGTGATATTTCTCTTCAAAGGGGGCGATATTTATAGCATGTGCGAAGTATCGCACGATACTTCGCCTTACAGGGTGCGATACTATTGCAGAATTATTCAACTCTTGACCAGAATTGTGTGAAATTTGCATTTTTGGGTCTGTTTGGTCAAAATTTTTAGTCTGAGGGTTGATGTCTTCGATTTCAGTCACGGTATCAGCAGAATTTCGGTAGGTTTGCAAACAGCAAGGGATCAAACATGTCTTCAAACACTTGAAACAAGGGCAAAAGCAACCTTGCCAAGGCAAACACTTGTGATATCAAAATTGAAAAAGCACCCTATGAATGCTACCGATTGTTTGTATGTTGAGAACGTTTACACTGGTATCACACAATCGAAGACAATTCAAGCAATTACTATCTACAAGACAAGGCTCAATACTTACCAACTTAGCCCACAACTTGATGCCCCCTTGCCTCACACCAAGTGGTTGCCCACAAGAGATATTGGCTTTGTCATGGAAATGTCAAAATGACACAACCAAAGGGACACATATGGTGAGTATCTTAAGGTGATCCGGGTAAACCACTTGGATCAATCCTTGCACTAAGAAGATAAGCGGCTAAAAGAGGGTGGCTTCTATCTAATGGTTCTTAATAAAGATTTCCGTTCACAACACCCCTCTTGCTCCTCATAAAGGACTAGGACCTCGCGGCCTCAAGAGTACCTTAAGCATTCTTGTTCAATGTTTTCCTCATGGTCGCAATCTCATGAGCTACTTACATCAAACGAAGACAAGTGTTATGTCTATCAAGGTTTTTGGTGTCCTTGATAGCCTTGAGATTATAGTGAGTTGGAATCACTTGCCACCAAGGAAAATGATGACAAGGTTGTCCCCACTTGAGTCGTTCCTCTTGATTGCTCAAGAGCAGGCCCTCTAAAGGATTCCTAAACTAAACAAAATGGATCAAATCTTGAGGTTCAAGGTTTTTGATTCACCACAAGGGTGAAGAGCATACTCCCTTATCTCAAGAATCTTTCCCAAACACACCAAGCAAAGAGGTCAATTACCCCCTTGCTTCCAAAACCTTAAGATGGGTCAAGATTTTCTGATTCACCTAAAGGTGAAGAGCATACTTCTCCTACCACCTCAAAATCCCTTTCACAAGGTATTAAGATTCCTAATACAATTAGTGAATGCCACAAATGAAAGGAAAATAACAACAAGCAAGAAATGAAATTTTTTTTGTTTTTTTTGTTTTTATGCTTGGGCAGCCCTGCAAAAACTGTTAGTAGCCCTCTTTGACATGCGTTTTTAGCAATTTTTAAGCAAAGGAGAGCACCTACAAACACAACTTGTTAGGCCCACAATGTTAGCAAAATCAAAATCCAAATGTAAATGTGCAATAATCTAATGGATTTAAGCTAAAAAATGCAGGTTAGACCTATTTAAACAAAGTAAAACAAAACAGCAAGCTAAAATAGTCGAATTCGGACAAAAAAACTGAAAGCGCAAGTCTCTGCCAGACCAGGTGATGTTTCTCAGTCTCCAACAGTATCACGCGATATAGTTTCCTATAGTCGGGCGATACTTCCCCAGTCGAGCGATACTTCACACGATGCCAGGCGATACTTCGCCCGATGCCAGGCGATAGACTTCACTATATGCGTGCGATACTTTTTCCGAGCGAAGTATCGCGCCAAGACAGGAAGTATATCGCGCGATATTTCTGAGAAGTGTCGCGCGATAATCTGAGACAAAAAATCAGAGACGCAGATTTTTCCAAAAATTAATCCGAAAATGACCAAAAATGCATCAAATAAAAGGACAAAGCTATCTACTCTGCCCCACGGTGGGCGCCAGAAATGTACACACTAAAATATGCACTTCTATGAACCATTGCATGTAAGGTTGCTCAAGAGTGAGGCCTCACAAAGTGGCTCATAGCTCTCTATGCATGGAGTTGCAAGGGACTATGAGTTTTGCTCTCAGCTAGAGCTACAAGAAAGTGACCTTGCTAGTCAACCATACAATGAGAGATTCAAGTGAAGACAAGGGCAACAATGCCAATATCTCCAAGAATCTAAATGGAAATGAAATGCAAATGCAACTAAGATGAAGATGCAAATGTGCAAGCTATGCTATGAAAATGGAAGTACAATGCAACTAATCTATGAAAGGAAATAGCAATGGATTACAAATCCTTCCTATTTAGACTATGTGAGATTGCATAAAAGGAAATCTACACTAAGAATGCCATGAATGCAACTATGAAAGCAAAACTATTATGAAATGCAACTAAAATATCAAGGCTTCAAAGCTTGAGTGTCTTCAAAGAGAGCTCCAAAACCTGCAGCATAACAATAGCATGAAATATGGATCTATATCTATATGCAAATGGAGGAGAGAGCTCTCCTTTTATAAGAAATGAGGTGAAATGGACCATGGAGATTAAGAGGCAAAAAGTCTTAATCGGCGGTGGAGCTTGAAAGAGGAGCAATCCATGTGCACAAGTATCCTCCAATGAGAGTGAAGTGTTGACTTTTAAGCCTCATGTGAGACAAAAAGTGCTTTTTCCCTTTTTATAAAATAAGAATAATGCTTTATTTGTGCAACTTAGGATAAGAGGAGAGTGGGGGCTTTTTATTTAATTGAAAGGGGAGGAAATATTCCTTTTAATCAAATAAAGACTTAGGATAAATGGTTAGCCCAAAGATAAAAATCCAATATATGATCGAAATTAAGATTTGATTAAGAAATTGATAATGTTGAAAATATTGATTAATGATCAAAATGATTCAGGATTGATAAATCAAATAAATGGGGCCCAAAGTCTAGGCGACCATTTTTGGGTGCATACAAGATGCAATTAGATCAATTGGACTTGGTACCTAATTAGACCTATTAATTGACAAAAGGGCATATTAGACATGTATTAAGACCTAGTCAAACCTATTAGGACATGTATCAAGACCTAAAGACCTATTAAGACCTATTAGACCTATTAGGACCTATTAGAAACCTATTATGTACCTATTCTAGGACATATTAGATGTACTTATAGTATTATACATCTATTAAGACCTATTAGACCTATTACTTGACCTATTAGAGGTCTATTAGACCTATTAGACATGTGTGTATTAATACCTATCAAACCTATTAGAACATCCATGAACGCCTATTTATCTACCTATTAAGCCCTATTAGACCTATATTAGGACCTACTAGGAACCTATTATACATGTTCTAGGATATATTAGATGTACTTGCAGTATCATATACATGTATTGAGACCTATTAGACCCATTAGACCTATTAGGACCTATTAGAGGTCTATTAGACCTATTAGACATGTGTATTAAGACCTATTAGACATGTATTAAGATCTATCACACCTATTAGGGCATGTATCAAGACCTAAAGACCTATTATGACCTATTAGACCTATTACCTAACCTATTAGGAAAGTTAGTTTCATTATTCTAGGACATATTAGATGTACTTGTACAGTATTATAAATGTATTAAGGCCTTTTAGACCTATTAGGACCTATTAGAGGCCTATTAGACCTATTAGGACCTATTAGAGGCCTATTATCTACCTATTAGATATGTATCAAGACCTATTAGACAGGTATTAGGACAAAAAGACCTATTAGACATGTACTAAGACCTATGAGACCTATTAGGACATGTGTGAAGACCTATTAAGACTTATTAGACCTATTAGGATGCATTAGTAACCTATTATACCCATTATAGGATGTATATTAGATGTACTTACAGTATTGTACATGTATTAAGACCTATTAGACCTATTAAGACCTATTAGGACCTATTAGATGTTTATTAGACCTTTTAGACATGTATTAAGACCTATTAGACATATATTAGGACAAAAAGACCTATTAGACATGTATTAAGACCTATTAGACATATATTAGGACAAAGAGACCTATTAGACATGTATTAAGACCTATGAGACCTATTAGGACATGTATGAGACCTATTAGGACATGTATGAAGACCTATTAAGACATGTATGAGACCTATTAGGACATGTATGAGACCTATTAGGACATGTATGAAGACCTAATAGACATGTATTAAGACCTAGTCAAACCTATTAGGACATGTATCAAGACCTAGTCAGACAAGTATTAAGACCTACTAGATGTCTATTAGACCTTTTAGACATGTATTAAGACCTATTAGATAGATATTAGGACAAAAAGACCTATTAGGACATGTACTTTTATAGTATTATACATGTATTAAGGCCTATTAGACCTATTAGGACCTATTAGAGGTCTATTAGACCTATCAGGACCTATTAGGAACTAAAATTACACATGTCTACTTTAATATATTTAATAGATCTACACATGTCTACTTTAATATCTAGTAAGTATTAAACTTACTAACTGTATCTCCATTTGCAGGAGAAGGGTCATCACAAGCTCAACAAGACCAACCTGTAGAAGCTGGAGAAGGGGCGTCTCAAGCTCAACAAGACCAACCTGTAGACGCTGGGGAGGGGACATCTCAAGCTCAACAAGACCATCCTATAGATGCTATAGAAGGGTCATCACAAGATAAACAAGAACATCCTTTACAATCTCAAACAAGTACACATAGATCTCTATCTCTCTCTATCTCTCTCTTTATTTAAGTTACGTACCATTGTCTTGATTTAGTCTAGATTTGAATGATTATAATACACTATGAGCTTATACATAAATAATCACTTGTTCTCCTTAAGATGAGCTATCCTAAGATATTTTTAAATATTTTGTTTGTAGTTGAATTACAAGAAACACATGACAATGTCAGCCTAGCCCAACAGTTGAAAAGAAAAATTAATCATAAAAGCATTGATCATTTACTTGAAATGGATGTGAACAAATTGAGAGAGTATGCCAAACAACCCACAAATACTACGAAGAGGACATTGAATAAAAAGTCTAAGGATATAATTGCACAGTTTGAAAATCTTGATACACTTGAGAAAACTCAACTATTATCAATCACACTTCTTAAAGATGAGTTAAAGGAGCCATTGAAACTATTGGGTGTAGATGCAAGTTAAAAAAAGAGAAAATTGGATGACCTAGGAAAAAATGTTGTTGAAAGTGTCAAGGAAGGTTTGCAATCCATTGGGAAAACATCTAGAGTTACAGATAGGTCCATTTCTAGAAGAGTGATATTGACATCAATTTTAAATAAAAACATGTATCATAAAAGATAGATTTCCTCACTTTCATCTCATCTCGGGTATAGTAGGAAGACAATGTCGCATTACTTGAAAAGGAGAAACATTTTGGATGATACTACATTGGAAGGTAATTGGGCACTAATGTGTCGAGCTCCTCGCTCTGACAAGATTAACGAAACAGTCAAGAACCTAGTTATAACATTTTGGACTGATCATACTTGTCCTTCATCAAATAGGAGAGATGTCATGAAAAAGAGGACAGGGCCTAAGGAATATTTGTAGCACACAAAACATTGGCTGGACACCACACAACATGAATTGTATCTCTCATTTTGCAATTCAAATCCTAACATCAAGATTGGACAAACGATGTTTGAAAGATTGAAACCATATTTTGTAAAGATAAATAAAAATTTTGAGACTTGTTGTTGTCGATATCATGTTGAATTCGATCTCTTCTTTCAAGGGTTTAGAAAGATGATAGAAGAAAGTGGTGGCTCTCAGAATGATTTTCCTAAACAACCAAGCCAATTCATAACATCGATCTTATGTGAAAAGACAATTGATAGTGAGATACATGAAATAAAATGCATAAGAGGCACATGTGAAACATGTGGGGATTTACCTAAATTTCCTTTTAGGGATGAAGATACTGACATGACAAGGATGGTAAATTGTAAGAGATACAAGTATGTAAAGTTTGAAACAAAAGTCGGGAAAGAATCAACAAGGTTGGAATATGTAGAAGAAGAGATACATGCTGCAACATTTATGGAAAATTTTCATAAATTGATTCAACCATATATATGACATGTTTTCTTTGCTAAGTGGCAAGCTGAGTAGTTCCAACTACTAAGAGACACTTTTCCACTTGGAACAGTTTTATCTGTTGTTGATTTTGCAGAGAATTACTCTTTTGTTTCTCAAAAAGCACTTCAATCAAAATACTACTATACAGAGCAGGTCACTATCATGGTGCATGTATGTTATCGACATGCACAATTAGATTTGGATGGCATTGAAAGTACAACTCAAGAATGAGTCATAAAGAAAGAATATCACTTTTACATCAGTGATGATAAAGAGCATGACACTCATTTTGTCGAGCACTATTTTAAAACATATTTTGGATACTTAGAAAATAAAGGCATAAAAATAAAAAAGCATTATGTTTGGTCAGATGGATGTGCAGCACAATTCAAGTCAGCAAGACCATTTTATGCGCTATGTAGATATCATTGATTCCAAAAGATACCACATATTTGGAGTTTCTTTGAGAGTGGACACGGGAAGGGAGAGCACGATGGTGCAGGAGCTTGTATCAAACGTTCTTTAAGAAAGTATCAATTGGACTATCAGGGATATCATATAAATAATGCTCATGATGTGGTTGAGTGGTGTAAGAGACACTTTGTAGCTCCAAATCAAGATAGCACATCTTCACTACGGGATCGAGTCATACCAGTTAGATTGTTCTGGGAGATATCAGGTATATTTATGAAATGCATTAATTTCTAAATTAAAGTTTCAATTTATGTGTACATATATATGTTATACTAACAACTCTTAAAAATTTACATGTGTTTGTGTATTATTCAGGTGTTGATAGAAGATCATTCCATGGATGCAAGAGGGTAGAGAAAACAAGATCCTTGCATTCGGTTATGAGTACAGATAGTAATGTGTGGTCATTGTATTGTAGAGATTACTCATGCTTTTGTTATGACTATGTTTCTGAAAACTACAGTGAATGTATTAACCAAAAAAGTGGATATGTCAGTGAATGGAATTTGGTTCCACTAGATGTTACCACTACAAATGATGAAGTTGAGGATGAAAGCTATGATGATGTTCCATTGATTTCCACCGACTACGACCATATTTTAGGTTTGATCAAAATTGGTACGTGTTCTTATATACATATGCACTTTTCAATTCTTAGGGTACCCATATGTATCTCTAATAAATTTATATAACTTACAGTGGTGTAATGTTCTTTTACAGGACATGTTTTTGTAGTAATAGCAGAGTCTGATAATGTTGAAGGTGTGAATTACTATCTATTACGTTGTACGAAGGAGAGGATGAAGCTAACAAAGAATGAAACAAGCGATGGAATTGTGTTTCCTATAGGTTAGCGTGCTATATTTATGGGTTTTGATGAATAAATTTATCTTGCATTTGATGGCCTTATTCAAATTTTTGTTCAAATTATGATACAATATATGCATGTACACATATATATACACATGTTTATTTAATGCATGTTGTTGTTCAATTGTCTGTGCAGGGTTAGTTGTTGTGCAAGGAACATACTTGAAGCAAATCAAAGTAATTAAACAGGGGGTTCATTTTATTGATTATCAATTAAACAACAAGGTTTATCAATATAGTCATCTTGTAATTGCCACACAACTATCTCTTCATCCAGTGACAGGACGTGGCATTTGTAAGTGGAGACTTGATACCGAAGAGCATGAGAAATTAGTGAATATTGTCAAAGAGAGAGATGAGCCACTTGATGTACAGTAAATTGTGCATGTGCATGTATGAAAAATGATTTTGAGAAATTTTTTTTAGGGCATGTGCCCTTAGTGAATGGAGCAAATTTATTAGTAGATATATATATAAATTAACTTGTCTTTTTAAAATGTATATGTGTGCATGTGCCAAGAATTAAATCTATCTCATTTTGGATTTATAAAATTAGGATACTTTATATGCATGTTAGATAGCTTAATTCAATATGTGAAATTGCTATGTTAGGATTAAATTGTTTACAAATTTAATAAATACTCTTGATTGTGATATATTGCCTATTTTACTTCCCATATTAAAAATAATAAGTTTGTAATGTACATGCAACTTAATTATCTTAAATTTCATGTGCATATTGAAATTTGTATGAATTACATTCAAATTTAACATTCAACTAAAATTTGTATGAATTACATGTACATATGTCAAATATAAACATCAAATAGTACACATGTACATATTTGTCAAACATAAACATGTAATATATGAGATCGATCAAGAAGTAAGTAATGTAAACATGAAAAAAATATACATGCATGCATCCAACTATGTCAAATGTATAGTCAATCTAGAGATCTATCAATTTAGTATACTACACATGTACATACATACATCAAGGATAAACATGTACATATATGTCAAACATGAACATCAAATATATGAAATCAATCAAGAAGTAAGCAATGTATACATGAAAAAAATATACATGGATGCATGTCCAACTATGTCAAATGTAACATCAGAGATCCCTACATGTGTAACATATCTAAAAGAGCCTAAGAATCATCATGACGACTCCTAATAGTATGATCAGGCCCTGAGTAGCTATCATGCTGCGAGGGATGTGTAGAACCCTATATAGACAAAGTGAGATCATACAAATTAATATTCACATCTTTCAAATGTTGATAAAATAATACTCATCTATTTTAAAAACGTAAAGATGTACATACAAAAATTGAATAAATTAAAAACTCACCTGCCCACTACTGATGTCATCATCGAGTGAGTCCCAACGTTTTACACAATCACTCCCTATAGGAGTAATAAGAGGCATCTCCCCCTAGATAAAAAAAAATGACAAAAATTATATATACATTTATATATAAATTTTGAATCTCCAACAATCAAAGTTTAACTAAATGACATTAAAATAAATTATACCTATGTAGACGGTGGAACCGGAACATGCTCTGACTCCCTCTCCTCGATCCTATCAACCAGGGTATCAATATGCTGCTGCGCCTGATTGAAGCTAAACTGAACATCTGCCACATGAGTAGATGACAGTCGTCTCTCTAAAGATGAATGCAATGGAGAAACCAGATGTGATGGCATAGAAGCCGACTGATCATCACGTGTCAACAAATCTAGGTAACCGGTCACACTCATGCCAAACTCAATGTCCTCGATACCAACATCAGATAACCGCTGCCCTGCACTCACTGAAGGGTCTGTATAGTGTGCCTCTCTCTCAGCAGCAATAGACTGGTCCGTAGGAGGATCACCATGGGCACCGCTACTATCATGATGTGTGTGATGAGGATCCTGTCGCTGAGTGTATCTAACAGTACCCACATGATCTCTAACATCCGCTATAGGGATACCATGCTCAGCAGCTATAAATGCATATGCATCAATAAGATTCTCGGCCAAACTAGTCATGGTGACGCGTGCCATCTCTCCTGTAAGTCCCTCAAGGCTAGAAAGTAAAGGGATCCTTGCTACAGAGTACAAGTCATCTGAGCTCCTACTGGAAGATGCTCCACATGATGATCTGGAGCACCGTCGCTACATCAAATACTGGCCAACCTGATCTACAGATATGGATGTCGTAGCCGATGCAATGTGCCCCACACTATCAATCACACCCCGTAGCTGGGTGCTACGAACAACATCATCTGCTATGGAACCCAACGATGGAGCAATAGCCTATGACCTCTCACCTAGGATAACCCTGTGTGTTGGTCTCGAACGATCAGGTCGGTGAAAAGCATCTCTATGTACAAGTCTCCCACGCCCCTGCCCCTGATGTGGTGCCAAATCTGTGTAATTAACTTGTTTCCCTAATCGCACCTCTGCATAGATCTGCTGTGCGAAGTATAAGGGGATTTGGTCATTATTTGGGTAACGACCATGGGCAGCTAGAAACCTAGGGTATATCAGTGTAGATATAGCTGGATCCTGACACTTCGTAACCTGATATCCCTTCACATATTGTTTCTCTGCGTACGATGGCCAAACTTGGGTTTTAAGAATCTCTTTGGGCACCAGTTCGGCCACCTCCTTGAGAGAAAGACCAGAGCTAACCTCTTGTCTCTTTCTCTCAAGAATAGACTGTACAACATCTGGGGAATATGCACTAGTCCTTTGTATGTCATTCCGGATAGCAATTAGGCTATCCAGGATGGACTGATAGGTGTTCCTATAAATAGTGGAGTTGGAGGGACTATCAATAGACTCTTGTAATTTTTGAATTTCCTTATTTGTGCGGTCAAATAGGTTCTCAGATTGTTCCCGATCCTGAGGTGAGATAGGTGCATCTGCCATGTGTAATGTCTAGTAATCTAGATGTATAAATGAACTATCAAGATATGTGCACCTGAAAGAAATTATATTTACAGTGTCAAATAACTACATGTACACATGCACTAAATCATATTTTTTAAACTTCATTAAATAAAATTAAATTACACTTCTACATTATTCAATAAAAATAAAGTGTAAATAACTAGACATTAAATTTGAACACAAATTATAACTGCTTAACTACATTATTCAATCAAAATAAAGTTTTTAAAACTACATTTAAACTCATTAGAGACTTATTATCTAACATGTAGGTCTATGTACCTATGTATAAACATGTACCTATTTATACCCATTTAACATGTACCTATGTATACATGTACATGTGTATGCATATATGTACATACTTGTACACATGCATTGAATGCATGCACCTATGTATACATGTAAATTTACATGTATATACATGCATATATACATGTACATAAATGTATATACATGTAAATACGTGCATGTACACATGTACATACATATATGTACACATGCATATATGCATGTGTAGACACGTGTGTACATGCACATGCACACGTATGTACACGTGTACATACATATGTATGCATTATGACCACACGTGCCCATGTATATATGCACGTGCGTGTGTGTATACACATGTATATACATGTGTGTACACATATGCATACATATGTATGTACATGTGTACATACGTGTGCATGTGCATGTACACACATGCATATATGCATGTGTACACACGTACGTGCACATGTATATATGTATGTACATGTGTACATGCATGGGTACATGCATGTACACACATGCATACATAGGTACATGCATGTATATGTGTGTATGCACATGTACATACATGCATATATGTACATGCATGTACATGTATATACATGCATATATGTACATGTGCATATACACATATACATGCATGTATATACATGTAAATACATGCATATACACATATACATGCATATATAAATGTACATACATGTATCTACATGCATATATATGCATGTATATACATGTAAATACATGCATGTATATGTATACATGTACATACATGTAAATACATGCATATACACATATACATGTGTATATACATATACATGTGTATATACATATAAATACATGCATATACACATATATGTGTGTATATACATATAAATACATGCATATATATACATGTACATACATTCATATACACATATACATGCATATATACATGTAAATACATGTATATACAATATACATGTATTTACATGTAAATACATGTACATACATGCATATACACATGTATACATGCATGTATATACATGTATATATGTATGTAAATACATGTATATACATGCATATATATATATGTATATGCATGTGAATACATGTACATACATGCATATACATAGATGCATGTATATACATGTAAATACATGCATACGTACACATATACATTCATCTTTACATGTAAATACATGCATATACACATATAAATACATATATATACACATATAAATGCATGTATATACACATAAATACATGTATTTACACATAAATACATGCATATACACATAAATACATGCATATACACATGTATATACACATATATACATGCATATACACATATATACATGCATATACACATATACACATGTATATACACATATATACATGTATATATGTTAAAAAATATTAAATACATTAAAAAAATACATAAATATACAAATGTAATACGTATATATACATAAAAAATCAAAAAATACCCACCTGGAAAATGACAATCGATGAATCGGATGCCCCACAGCCGAACCCCACAGCCGAAACGTCACTTTCCAAATGATGGAAAGTGGGATTAAAAACCCCACCAAAACCTAATGCAACAAGGTTTCGAATGAAACCTAGGTTTCATTCGAAACCTTGTTGCATGGAATATTTTATTCCTAGAAAATAGGTTTCGAATGAAACCTAGTTTCATTCGAAACTATGGCATTTTTGGGTTTCATTCGAAACTTTTTAGTTTCATTCGAAAGTAGCACTTTAGTTTCATTCGAAAGTATGAAGGCATTTTTTGCCTCCACCACGTTTTGGGAAGAATTTCTTCCTCCAAAAAAGTGTAACCCACTATTGTGGGTTGACCCCCTTGTTGATTATGAGCTTGACCTACTGAAGAAAATGCAAAGTTTGAAGCAAGCGGGATGATCTGTTCAGGAGTATATAGAAGAGTTCTATCGAATCCTCATCAGAACAGGCCATGCAGAAGCTGATAAGGAGAAAGTTGCTCGTTACCTTAATGGGTTGAGGCCCAGCATTCAGGAGGAGCTGAATTTGGTTTGAATGAATAGTATTGAAGAGGCATACCAGTTTTACCTAAAAGTGGAGGAAAAGCTAAACAATAAGTTCGAGAGCAGACAAAATGGAAGAGGTCGTGGTGGACGAACTGGTGGATGGTCATATGGAGGCCGAAATGAAGATCCGAAAAAGAAGGATGAGGCCAGTAGCAGTCAAAATCAGAGAGGAAACAATTCTAATCATTTCCAAGATCAGAATAATAGAGATCAGAGAGGAAGAGGAAGAGGACAAGGTTCAGGAAGAGGAGGCTTCCGTGGAACATGTTTTCACTGTGGAGAAGAAGGTCATAGGGCATTTGAATGTCCTCAACACCAAGGAAGGATAGATAGGAGGAATGAAGGCCAGGCCAAAGTTGCACATGTAGATGAAGATGCCAGATCATCAAATTCAAAAGATGCTGAAAGAGGAGAAATGCTAATTAACAGAAGAGTCTTGCTGAGTGGTGAGAATGAACCTGAACAAAGGAGGAGCCTGTTTCACACTAGATGCAAGTGTGAGGGTAAATGCTATGATGTGATTATTGATAGTGGAAGCACTGACAATTTGGTGTCAGAAGAGATGGTGACAAAGTTGAAGCTCAAGAGATAGAAACACCCACATCCATATCGGATTGCCTGGGTGCAGGATGACCACAAGGTCATGGTCAGTGAACAGTGCCTGGTAAAGTTCAAGATCGGCGGGTACCAAGATGAGGTACTATGTGATATCATATCTATGGATGCATGTCATATGTTGTTGGGTAGACCATGGCAGTTTGACAGATGTGCTGTACATGATGGTCATGCGAATACCTATTCCCTGACAAAGGATGGAGTGCGACATAAGCTAAAGCCATTGAAGGAAATTGAAGAAAAGGTATGTGGTAATGCAAGAATAACATTTGTTGATGGAAGAAAATTCTTAGATGGTATGAGGCATGAGCATGTGTGTTTTTCTTTACTTCCAAAAGCTGGTAAAGAAGAAGTAGAGGATGTATCTGTAGAGGTTGCAGATTTGTTGAATGAGTTTCAGGATATTGTATCTGATAATGTACCTGATGGATTACCACCGGTAAGGAAGATCAGTCATCAGATGGATTTGATTTCAGGAGCCAGTTTGCCAAACAAGGCAGCACACAGAATGACACCAGCAAAAAGTGAAGAGTTGAATAGACAAGTACATGAGTTATTACAGAAGGGGTTGATTTAAGAGAGTCTGAGTCCCTGTGCTGTACCAGCGGTATTAGCACCAAAGAAGAATGGAGAATGGAGGATATGTACAGATTCTAGAGCAATAAACAAGATCACAATCAAGTATAGGTTTCTATTTCCATGAATGGATGATATTATGGATTGTTTGAGTGGAGCTGTGTATTTCTCAAAGATAGATCTAAAGAGTGGATATCACCTGATTCAGATCAAAGAAGGAGATGAATGGAAGATTTCCTTCAAGACAAAGGAAGGACTGTATGAGTGGTTAGTGATGCCTTTTGGGCTAACCAATGCACCGAGCACTTTCATGCGGCTCATGAATGAGGTTCTGAAAGAATTTTTGGGTAAGTTTGTCATTGTGTACCTAGATGATATTTTGATCTTTAGTAAGACATTGGAAGAGCATATGATGCATATTCATATGGTGTTTGAGAAGCTGAGAGATGAAAAATTGTTGATTGATTTGAAGAAGTGTAGTTTTGTGAAGAAAGAGTTAGTGTATTTGGGATTTGTAGTTTCAACAGAAGGTCTAAAAATGGACCTAGAGAAGGTACAGGCTATCCTTGAATGGCCCACTCCAAGGAGTGCTACCGAGGTAAGATCTTTTCATGGTCTAGCTAGTTTTTATAGAAAGTTTATCAGAAATTTTAGCAGTATTTGTGGTCCCTTGACTGAAACAATGAGAGGGTATATAAAAGAGTTTAAGTGGACTAATGGGGCAGAAAAGAGTTTTCAATTGTTGAAACAAAAAGTTATAGAACAACCTATTTTAGCACTTCTAGATTTTAATAAGGTGTTTCAAGTAGACTGTGATGCTAGTGGTATTGCAATAGGAGATGTTATGAGCCAAGAAGGCAAACCTGTTGCTTATTTCAGTGAGAAGTTAAATGATGCCAAGAGAAAATATTCTATTTATGATCAAGAATTTTATGCTATAGTTCAGGCATTGAAGAAGTGGAGACACTATCTGCTTTCTAAGGAGTTTGTTTTGTATACTGATCATCAAGCTTTGCAATATTTGAATAGTCAAGGAAAGTTGAATCAAAGGCATTTGAAATGGGTTGAGTTTTTGTAGAGTTATACATTTGTTTTGAAACATAGAAGTGGAAAGTCTAATAAGGTTGCAGATGTGCTTAGTTGAAGGCAAGTATTGCTGACAGAGATGCAGATTGAGGTGGTTGGGTTCAAGGAACTCAAGAATTTATATCCAGAGGATCTTGATTTTGGTGAAACTTGGAAAGCTTGTAAAGAACCTATTACTCTAGATAGGACAAAATAGCTGGATTTTATCATCCAGGATGATATGCTATTCAGAGGGAGTTAGTTGTGCATTCCATGAAGTTTTATGAGGGACAATCTCATCAAGGAGAAGCATAGCGGAGGATTGGCTGGATATTTTGGTCGAGATAAAACCCTTGCTTTGGTTAGTGAAAATTATTACTGGCCATAGTTGCAGAAAGATGTCAAGAAGTTTGTACAAAGTTGCAGAGTATGTCAGATGGCGAAAGGAGTGAAGCAGAATACAAGGTTGTATCAGCCATTACCTGTACCAGAGAAGCCTTGGGAGGATATCAGTATGGACTTTGTTCTTGGTTTACTAAGGACACAGCGGGGACATGATTCAATTTTTGTAGTAGTTGATAGATTTTCGAAGATGACACATTTCATTCCCTGCAAGAAGACTAATGATGCTGTTCATATAGTAGAATTGTTTTTTAGAGAAGTAGTGAGACTACATGGTTTGCCAAAGACCAGAGTTTCAGATAGAGACACTAAGTTCGTTGAATATTTCTAGCGTACATTGTGGATGAAGTTGAAGACATATTTGAAGTTCAGTTCATCACATCATCCACAGACTGATGGATAGACAGAGATGGTGAATAGGAGTTTGGGAAATTTGTTGAGATGTTTGGTTGGAGATAAGCCAACAAGATGGGATTTGATTTTACCACAGACAGAATTTGCATATAATAATTTTGTCAACAGGAGCACTGGTAAATCACCATTCCAGATTGTACATGGGAGTAGTCCTAGAAATGCATTTTAGTTGAGAAAGATAGATAAAGGAGAAATAAGTAGTGCTGAAGCTGAGAATTTTGTAGAACATTTGAAGAACATCCATGAGGAGGTGAGGAAGCATATTACCAAGATGAATGTGCAGTATAAGGCTAAGGCAGATGAGAAAAGGAGGCATAAGAAATTTTAGGTTGGAGACGAAGTCATGGTTCATTTGCAGAAGGAGCGATTTCTGGTTGGTACATATAACAAGTTAAAAATGAAAAAGTTTGGGCCATGTAAGATACTGAAGAAGCATGATTCAGGAAATGCATATGAGGTAAAATTGCCTACTGAGCTAAATATTTCACCAGTGTTTAACATTTTAGATTTGATAGAGTATCATGAAGGAGGTGTTGAAGATGAGGTTACAGTAGCATAGTGGAGTATTCCAGCAACCAATTCAGATAACAAGGAGATTGAAGACATACTGGATAGTCGTGTTGGCAGAAGCACAAGGAACATGGCATATGAAAAGTATTTGGTCAAATGGAAAGGATGACTTGTTGAAGATTCATCATGGCTAACAAAGGAGGAGGTTAACCATCTTGGTTTTCCTCTACACACCTAAGTCGTGATGAGGTCACTTCTCAAATTACCCCAGGTGTCTGATGCAGGAGCATCCTGGGTGTAAGAGCAATCTTGCATCACCCAAAAATATTTCTATTTTTGTATTCAATAAAGGCTATCTTGTGCAAAGCTGCTATTTATGGAAACTTGCTATTTCTAGTAAGTTGGTCTTACGATCTCAGAATGTTTTGATTTTACATGTGGAGGTTCATCTTAGTCACATCAGCCTACCAGCAAAGTTTCATGGCTAGATCAGGTCTAGTTTTGAAGATATTGAAGATTTTCGGTATTGGCAGCAGGGTACAAAAAATTTGAACTTAGTTTTGAAGGCTTTAAAGGCCCTGTATGAGGTCAAAAATTTGGATGACAAGCACTTGCGCCAATCAAGCTTGTAGAGCGCATTGTGGCATTTCTGAAATGGGGTTATAATAGTCAATCGGGTCGACTGGTGATGACTTATGGTCTCCGGAAGTCGGGCCACTTGAAATGGCACAAAATAATTTTCCTTCAAAATTCTTGTTCGGGTTTCAAATGTTATTTTGAGCCGACTTTGATGTAATAAATTGAAAAATAAAATAATTCTTAGTTTGGTCGGCCCTTAGGGCTAAATTTTTGGAACCTTCTCGGGCGGTGGAAAATGCCTATATAAAGAAGGCCCATAGTGTTGTCTAGGGTAGTTCTGGGTAGTAGATCTGGGTATTGATTCAAGGCTTTGTCCTACAAAATATTGTAAGGGAATGCTCATGTGGCTTTGCATATTGTAATTCTAAAAGTTTATAATTTCACATTTTTAGAGATAATAAGAAGCCAATTTTCTGTTCTTGCATATTGTTGTTGTTGTTTCTCTATTTCTGTTATGTGTTTGTGGTATTAAGGGGAGCACCAATATCAATTATTTTAATTTTTAAAAAAAATGAAATGACAAAAGCCATTCTATAAATTTATTAATAAGAAAATAAAAAAGCACAGAAGAAGATAAATAACATAGAGCAATAAAAGCTATAAGAAGCCACCCATTACCGTAAAATAATATGAACAAAAACTATGAGAAGTCCAAGCGTAAATCCTCCCAAAAAATAAAAATAAAAACATTATTTACATGATACTATTTACACGGTACAATTGCTTACCATGCCGAAAGGCGGAATCTTCAAGAGTATATCAAATGTCTAAAACAAGCACAGAGAAGAAGGGATAATGACAAAGAAATCTCTATGATTGAACACCACTAACGTTAACACTTTGATTGATTGATTACATTCATTTATTTAACTTAAATTACTTCGTAAAAAATATTTTTCTTATAGTATCATATTATTGATTTCTAGAAGAATATATTAGCAGATCAAACAAAAAAAGTACAGTGAAGATCGTACTGTGTGGGGGACATATTCATCGTGAAACAAAAGATATTGCTGGAAAGCCTCTCTAACCATTATTAATTTTTAAAACAAAAGTAATTTCTGACAATTATAGAATGGATCGAAGCCTGGAGTGGAAGGAATGGGGTTGCCGATAAATATTATATGATCAGATAGCCAATAATAAATCAACATTTCAATATTATAGAATGGGTAGAAGGCTATATTTAAATATTATTTAATTTTATGATGAGATAGTCAATAATAAATCAATATTTCAATATTATAGAATGGATCGAAGGCTATATTTAAATATTATTTAATTTTATGATCAGATAGCCAATAATAAATCAACACTTCATTTATGATATGAAGTGATAAGTAGTTGTAATTTTTTTAACAAAATTATAAAATAATTGAAAGGTGTTTAATTTAAAAAAAAAAAACTTAAAAAAGCATATTGTTGTCTAGAATGAGAGTATGTCTAACATATAAACATCTCATGTAGCCAATAATAAATCAACACTTCATTTATGATATGAAGTGATAAGTAGTTGTAATTTTTTTAACAAAATTATAAAATAATTGAAAGACGTTTAAATTTTTTTAAAAAACTTAAAAAAACACATTGTTGTCTAGAATGAGAGTATGTCTAACCTATAAACATCTCATGCATTAAATATATACAGCCGCTGTTTATAAGAGGTGAGTACCTTTTTATTAAAATTGTCCAAATTAACATGTATTGAAGTTTGGAGAGAATTTTATATCATTAAATGTAATGATTTATGTTCTCTGAAAAATGTTTTAGTGTGTTGTAAGAGAATAAATCATATTTATTATATTAATATTTAAGATAATTAAATAAATTATGTTGATAATGTATTAACATGTATGCTAAGACTATATAAATTTAAGTGTAAAAGTAAAAATATAGTACTTAGACGGAAATACTGTAAAAATGTAGGGATTAATCTATCATGTTCTAATTTTGGGGTTTAATCACATGACTAACTTAGGATCTATAAATTAATTATAGATTAATGAGTTTGAGACATGGTCAATGATTATGAAAATATATAGAGATTCTTAAGATGACATATACTCTAATAGTAGAATTATATTGATTTATGATGCTTCTAGAATTATGTTCATGTGTGATGAATGGATCTCTTTAATTACAAAAATAAGCACACAAATATGCATTATCTTATCCTAGGTTAGCTAACATGAGTCAACAAGATTGCATTTATATTTAAATTATAAATTTTAAGATCTAAATTCATAGACACATTAATATTTGTGTCTATTTGGGGAAGAGGATAGTTTAATGTGTAAAATTCATCTAAGAATATGCCATTTGTAGAAATTTTATTACATATAAGAAATTCTAGTTAAAGTGCATCAAATATAAGAATTTCATTTTCCTCTTTATTAATGTTGGTAAATATTATGATAACACATATTAAAGTAAAAATACATATAGTCAAAATAGAACAAAGTTGTTTTCACACTCAAATAATATATTTATGTATGTATGTATGTATGTTTGTGTGTATACACATAAATACACACACACACACACACACATACATACATACATGATTAACCTTAATTTTTCCTCACAAGAAGTGTTCTATTAGGAGTCCCAAAATATTAAAAAGATACAATATATCCCATTTATCACACTTAAAAAATTAACTTCAATTATTACTCAAATATTTTATGAAATATAATTTATGTAAATTAGGAAAGGGGTGAGAGATTTTTGTTACAATCTAACGAAATATTGTGACAACATTGAAAGGTCAATAAATACTTGTTCAAATTAGGACTTCCTATTAGCATATCATAGGAAAAAAACAAGTGATATATGCTCCTCTCCATTTAATTATCCACAACTTGGATGAAAAACAAAGGGAAAGTGGCCAACTTCAAACTTCAAGTGGCAATATGTAGGCAAGGTTGAAGGATGAGGGATTCAAAGCCAACAAAATGCAGTTAGAAAAAGAATGCAGAGAAAGGAGAGGAAGAATTGGAAGATATTCAGATCCACATTTCTATTCAAGGTGATTAGAAGAAGAATTGGGACTCATCTTTGGCCCCAAAAGTGAGGAATTTATCTTTACTTCTTTTTTGTTCTATTGTTTTTGTTGGCTTCTTTGTCATTATGGGTTTTCTCAATGTTTTATTGAACTGTTTCTCTTTTAAAAAATTTAAGACCTATTTGCCTCTTATATAAGTTAATTGTTAGCTCAGGTAAGTTTTTTTCTGGTTATGGACATATATGGGTATAGCTATTGTAGTTTATATATTTTATTTGATAAGGGAAAGAAATACTAAGGTTCATTATTGGTTAGCTTCATCTTTTTGTTTCTCAGCTAGATGAACATTGTCCACTTATATAATAAAAAAATAATATCAGGAGTGACATAAAGGGAACACATTTCTATATATGAAAAAAACATTAATTTCTAACAAAGAATATATTTTCTAATAATAGTTTTAATATATATTAGTTTGAGTTAGAGAGGACCATTGTCATCACTAAATTGAGAAAAATGCATTATTGATTCATTGATCTAAAGTTGAAAAAGGAGGATATGTAGCTGTAATAAATGCACACTAAAATATACTCGCATAATTAAATAAAATAATATCATACAATAATAAGACATTTTCTAACATTCTATACTAACATTCCCCCTTATCACATTGTTCGTGAAAATGTAGGAAACCTCAATTTTCACCTAACTAAGGACCCCCTTAAGGCTTAAAGAAAAATACTTATTCAATACATTAAATAGATCCACATTTTTGAGAAGATATTTCTTTGAAGAAAAAAATCATAAATCAAATAAAACTCCACCAAATTGCTTCGCTAACCTCATAAAACTATAGCCCCGAGCTGAATTCTCAACTTCTTTTCTCAAACTCTTTAATCATAGACACAAAATTATTGGACAACCATCCCGAAACTTGTCTCTTTGGGGATATAACTCTTGATTAGAATCTTGTGAACTCTTTGGACAATCATTCATATTGAGTTCTACACCAAACCCCTAAGCTGTCTCCAAAACTCAAATTTTACAAAACAAGAATTCTTTGAGCCCATTAGCATCTACAAGGAAAAATAAAAAGAAAGAAAGAAAATAAATCTAAAAATGACTCTCATGGAAAGAAACATCTCAAAGAAAGAAGCTAGCTTGAGATGATGGAAATCCTCCATTCTCTAGTGTTACAAGCCTCCACAATAAACCTCTTTGAGACTTCATACATTTTGTGCCTTTAATGAGTCTTGGAGGCATCATCAAGCATTACCCAAAAACCCACCACCAATATAATGATTACATATGATGTGCACATATTCCTAAACCGATAGTAGAAAAAACTACCTTCTAGAGCTAAATTGAATCAAATATTAGTACTCCACCTCTATAATTAGTAAAAATCATGATATCCATCTTCAAATATAAACAATTGGCTAACAACCATTTATCACAAAATCATCCACCTTGTAGTTCAATAAACACTATTCTATCTTTCAACAACACACCTTTCACACCTTCTCGCAAGCTTTGTGCTAGTACAATGCACTACTCTACTATGACACCACTCTCTTGTTAGGGAAATGAAGAAAGAGCAACCCACCATGAATATCTACCTATTTTTTAAGACCATATTGGTGGTGACAACATTCTTCTTTTGTGGATTTATCAAAATTAAGGAAACAAAATACTCAACCCTAGTACAAAACACTACTCTACTATGATATCACTGTCCTGGATAAAAGAACAACCCACTATAAATATCTACCAATTATTTTAAGATTATATTAGCATTTACAACATTTTTCTTTTATGACTTCACCAAAATTAAGAAAACAAAATACTCATCCCTTATCACTCCAAACCTTCAAGCATTCTTGAATACTCAACCCTTATCACTCCCAACCTTATAGCATTCTTCAGAATATTGAAAAGAGAAACTTTGACCTATAAATCCTTTTTCTTATTCATTATAAACTGAACTATTGCACTCTTTCAAACTTGGCATGAGAAGAATCAATATTTGAAGGCTTGATAGAGGAATGATTATTAACAAATATCAAAATCTAGAGTTCTAGTAAAACTTACAAGTACATGGGTAGGGAACTATTTTCCTTAAACTCTTGGCAATGCTTCCTCCTACACCCCAATGTTCTGCCTTCAAAAATGTTTCATCCACAACATTGGTTAGGCCCATGGAAAAAATTTAAAACTCGCTTTTATCCAGTATGTATTGGGCAGGTTAGTATGGAAAAGGGCTTCAAGGCAACACATACATTTTTAATTGTTCTCTTTAGTACCCATCTGCTCGCCGCTTTCAATTTATAATAAATTCTCTCTAAAATGATGCCTCAATGATTCAACGATGTTTCTATATCACTGTATTTATAGTTTTTGAATGATTCTCAATGGTGACAGCGACATCTCATAAAATATATTAGAAATAATATTAAATTAATTTGTGGATAAAAATGCGATGGCGAAGACTATAGTAGTTCATCATTGTAATGCATTTTGCAAGATGAGGATCCCAATAATGTTTTATGTACGCATATGATAATATAATAATGCTTAAAACAATTCATAAGTATTTTGCTCCATTATTTTGTGTCCTACTAATTCTATTTTAAGTGCGTAATTCTAGGGTTTGATTAAGCAGTTGGAATCACAGGGTTCAGAAAAGGTGCCCTCTCATTCGATTTGAACATAATTTTAGTGTTCCAAGTCCTTTGATATTAGGTGTATTTACCACCATGCTAGACAATTCCATGTATCCCAATTATTACTAACGCATATTAGTAATAAAGAGGGCGACAGCAGGCGAGCAGGAGGAAGTTTGAATTTGAAATCGAATGTGGGCAGGATCCCAGGGTTGCAGGTTGAGCAAGCTACTAGCAATGGCATCTTAGCAGATCAGGGAGCGGGGAATGAAGAGAACACAGAAGGGGACCCAAGGGTTAAGCAAAAAGACCCTGGTAAGGATGCTGGGGCGGGAGAAGGAAACCCATCCCCTTCCCCCTCGACCCTGAAGACTCAGACAAAGGACCAGAGCGGTACTCAATGCTGTTGGTCAACACTTTTTGGTATTTAACCTTCAGGCAAGTCTTCCTTCCCTTCTATTAAGGATCTCTTTGATAAAGAGAAAGGTAACTTCATTATAGAAATTCTTGATGAGTTGGTGGATCACAATATTGCCTCAATGGATCATACTCTTGTAGGAAAATTTGTGGGGTCTAGACCTAACATAGATATAGTGAGAATCTTTGTGAAAAAGAAATGGGAGCTTAAAGGGAAAGTCCTTGTCACGACCATGGCGAAGGGCTTTCTCTCCTTTGATTTTTCTTGCAAAGAAGACCTAGACATAATCCTCTGTGCGGGCACCTGGTCAATAGGTAAGGCTACTCTTGTGGTGCAAAAATGGACCCCGAAGCTAGACCTCAATGGTTCTTTCTTTGTCCAAGCCCCGGTGTGGGTTCGGCTCCCAGAACTCCCTTTGGAATTCTGGGTTGAAGAAGTCTTTGATGGCATTGCCAGATCCTTTGGAACCTTGGTCTTGATAGACCTAGTGACTGTGGCTAAAAATCACCTCACCTATGCTAGGATCTATATTGGGGTGGAAGAGGGCCAATATATGCCAAAAATCATTGCTCTCCAATCTAAATTGGGAAAACACTTGCAAAATTTGGAGTATGAAAGTGTCCCTTTCATGTGCTTCTACTGCAAGAAAGTGGGACATAAAGCCAGAATGTGTCTAGTGCGCATGAACTTGGAAAAAGAAAGGAAAGCTTTGGCTGGTAAAAAGATCAAGCCAGGTAATGATTTGGAATGCCTCTCAAGGAAGCTTGCCAATCCTCATTCTAACATAGAGGTCTTGAATCACAGAGTATGGAAAAAAAAGGACAATCTAGAGGAAAAGTTGGGGATTTCGGACTCTCTAGAAGACAAGGATATTCCTCAAGCTGGGGAACCAAAGGAGAAAACTAAACCTGGTCTAGATAGCTCAGCTCTTCGAACGGGGTCTCCCCCATCCAAAGGCATAGATTTGGAAGTCAACATTTTGCAAGACTCCATTGACAAAAATTGTGACATTGGTCTGGGGGAAGGGGGTGACTCGTGCCCTGGTTCCACCTTTGCTTCCTTCGTCCTGGACTCCTTAGAATCCCCTTTGGAAGATTTCTATTCTAGTCTGACTAAGAGAAAATCAGGTGGCCTCCTGAAATCTAGTATCCACCCAAAGACATAGGACTCTAACAAAGTTCAACAAATGGATTTTGTTTTGGGTTCTATCTCTCCTAAAAAAATCACCAAGATGGAGTAGCTCTTTGCTAAATACAAAGAGGAAAAAGAGGGTTTAACAAAGGTTCAAAGCAAAAAGAGAACCAAAAGAAGAGATCCATCCCTGGTTTCTCCAGCAGCTACAAGGAGAAAAAATAGAGCCGACGTTGGGGCAAAACTCAAATCCCTAGGCAAAAAGAAAGCAAGCCAAATTAGGCTAGAGGAAGCTAGTAGAAATATAGCAGATGGAACCCAGAAAACCATCCAGGCAGCCTGCACTCCTAGCAAAAGATGTTAGTCACTTCAAAGGACCCCAGTGAGCTCTTTAGCTCAAACAAACTGACTATTAGAAGTAGAAATTCCTGTTATGGAGTTATTAAACATATTGTGATAGCCATGTATGAATCCCAAATGTGCTACATCTACTGGTTCTCCATTGGCCAAGTTCTTAGATGTGGCTTTGGTTTAGTATTAGTCATCACTTTTTGTGCCACTTGGATCTATTTCATAGAGGCTGACCTTTCTATATTCACGGGTTTATCCCTATTGCCATATGGGATGCTGATTGGATCGCCCTATAGGACACCAGCAAGGAAACTTATTACTTAAGGCATAATGATGAAACTTTCCATAAAGACGAGCTGGATTCTCTGGATGGCAAGGATCTTCAAAGTATCACGGCCTTAACCAATAATAATTATTATTACTTCAAGCTTGCTAGGAGAAGTAATTTCACTCATGGAGAGTTATGGCAGTTTTGCATGAGTTTTAATAACATGTCACCTCCACACGCTTTTAGGGCCCCCTTCCCCATATCTTGTATTCATTTAAAAAAAGCTACTTTAAGAAAGAGCATTGTTGAAGTTAGAAAGAAGGCTACCAAAAATTTTCAACAGAACCAGTGGTTTACCAGAGCTACCACGATAGCCGTGGTAGGGGAAAGGTTAAGAAGGGAGCCAGAGGGCGACAGTGAAAAATGGAAGAAACAAACAAAAACTTGGAATGCCTTACAGAAAGGGGAGGTTACCACTTTTATAGAATGACTCCATGGGTATAGGAAGGACATCACCAATATCTTCATCAAAACCTGGCAAGATGGGTTAGTGGAGATCGATGGTAAGATGTTCATAGTCATGAAGGAAGTCATTTTGATGGTCACTGACATCCCTACTACTGAGAAAAAATTCGACAGAGACCAAAAACTTTCTGACATTGCTGTCAAAAAGTTTGTGAGGGATGACATGGAGATGAAAGCCATTGTCAAAGAGGGCACCTACTACCTCCCCAGGAGTTTGAAGATGCTCTGGCAGTATGTTCTAAAGGCCCTCATCTACTACATTACCCTAGATACCAGGTTTGACAGAATCTAAACCTATCATTTCATCTTGCTTAACCATTTTAGGCATGATTTCAAGATTTCCATTCCGTACTATCTCTTTTCTTCAATGAACAAGAACATAACTAGTTATAGAGATAAGAAAATAGCAAATCCCGCCCTACATGAAGGATTAATCCTTCTATTATACGAATTCTTTAAAAGCCAAATCTTGGGCAAGGAAATTGGGGAAAGCAAGGCTATTAGCGAGTACCTGGCTCAGATTATGTTCCTTCAGGCTCTTCTATGGGCATCCCTTTGGATGACAATGAGGAAGTTGATTTCAAGAAACAGAGCAAGGGCTCACTCTCCATCCAAGAAATGACCTTTGAAAGCTATCAAGAGTGAATTACCCTCCAAAAAGTAGGATAGGAAGGAGGCTAACTCAGAGGAAGAGTATAATGAAAAGGAGGAAGATATGGTTTCAGAAGAAGATGAGGGAAACCCTATTTTGGATTCAGTGGAAATGCAGGAACATGATAAGGAGGACACCCCCAAACCAATATAGGACCTCTCTGGCCACCTGTTGGTAGATCTCACTATCAGTGAGGAAAAAACCCCTCCTCCCCAATCCTCAAGCACCAAAAATAATATTCAAGCCCCTGAGATTGAAGACAAAGATGACTAGGGCACCAATCAATCAGCCATAAGGATCAATGAGACAGAAGAAGCCTTCGGAGGGGAGTATCATAGTCAGGATACCAGAAGGGGAAAAAAGGTCTGGAGAAACTTTAATATTAACATCGTGCGTATGGGAATAATTAGGGAAGTCATCTTTGCTCAGAATCTGGAGGACAAAGAAGGAAAAGTCCTTAAGGAAGAATTGATAGACCCCACTATGGTTGTTCTTAGTGACAAAGCCAGGGAGATGGACATGGACTTTCTCAACAATACCAAAAATAGTATGCTGGACCAATTTCGGTCTTTTAAATGGCTCTTCCATGAGATTGAGGAGATCAAGGAAAAAATTCAGGGCTTGGGAAACAATGAAAAGACTACAGAGAACATGCCAGGTCTGGAAACCAGGGTCATGAACATGGAAACCAAAATGATTAGTCTAGGAAAAACCCTTAAGGGAGTGGCAGAGAAAAATTTCAACATCCTTAAAACGTCCAACAATAATATGAAGCTGCTGACAAAAAAGATGGAAGAAAAAATGGACCCCAAGACAAAGAAGAGGACTACGAAGGAAGACAAGGAGCATACGGAAGGACCAGGGAAAAGAACTAGGGCTAGAACTAGGAAGAACAAGGAGAAAATTGAACCATAAGGCTCCAAAGTGCAGAACGTTAAAGATATTGTTCAATTGATGGAGGCCCTTGAAAACAACACCACAGTCATGCTCAGGAGCTTGGCATAACTATTTTTGGTGCTCTTCCTTTAGGCCTTGTTTTATTTTATCTATTTTTTTCATGCTCAGCCCTCTGGTGGCCTATCCTTGCTACTTTGTTTTGTTTTGCTTTGCATGGCTCTTATGACTGTCTCTAGACTTTAATTTTGTTGTGGGTTTCAGGGTCCCTGTAAAACCTGTTTTACTTAATAAAAAAAAATAAAGAGGGTAATGGAGGTATGGTTATTGACTATAGAATCTTCCTGAAATGTTTTTGCAAAAAATGATTCCTATTGCAAATCTCATGGTGACCTCTGCTTTTGATATCTGCTATATGAATTGTATTGCCAACATATTTGCTTGTGGATATTTATCTATTGCATGAACCAGTACAAAAAAAATCAAATCAAACTTGATGGAAAAACAATTTGGCTTGTTACAAATTGACAACATTAGCAACATCTACCACATAATTTGCTGTCAAACTAGGAGTCCATTTACTTTTAAGCTCAGAGGTTGAAATACATGCGGTGATAATTACTGATTTTTTTTCCTTTTTCACGTGTCATGAATGATGGAGTTGATGAAAAACAACCCATAGCTCCCAAGAACACCTACACACAAACACCTGTCATAGAAAGAGAGAGAAGCAAATAGCTATGGAGGCCTGAACACATTGATCCACGAGAGAGGAGAAATCCTTGATGTGCAAAAACAAAAATTGCAATCAATAATGAATTTTCAGAAAAGGTTACATTTATTATGAGATCAATCCTTATAAAAGGAGATCAGAAACCCTAAAAAGGTGAAATCCTAGGTTGCATAATAATAATTAATAAAAATAATTAATCATTATATGCCTAAAGTTTAGCTTAAGTCGAAAGAGGTAATAAGTGACTGAATAATTAAATCAATATGATTCAATTAATCAGTAAACACTTTATTACTCTAACACCCCCCCTTAAGATAAACTTTGGGAGAAGCTAAAAACCTAGAAAGAACTACTGAAAGAAAATGGGTCTCGGCAACAAAGGCTTGATCAGGTACCCAAGTACAAAAGAGAGTCTCTACAAAGTGGAGAAATAGAGAAAACCACATTGGAAAAAATCTACTCCAAAAAGAGACAAAGACTAATCTGAAGGATTGAAGAAGCCTCCAAAACTAGGAATGTTCCAGAAAATAGGAACAAAGATGAACATGTACAACATCACTGAAGCATGAAACTGCAAACTCTGTCAAGAAGAAACTGATGATCTGAAGATCCTCCACAGAAATATGACCAGGTAGAGAAGACTACAATCTGCATGAGTGCCCTCAAATAACACTACTCGAATTAGGAGGCAAACAAAGGCAAACACCTGAACTCGAAGATACAGATGGTATAAACACCAAAAGCCTGAAGAGATGATCAATCAAAGCTGGAAGAGTGCATCCAAAAATAGGAAAGAAAAGAGTGTCTATATGGTAAATGATCCATCTCACCGGAATGCATAGGTACCCAGCCACTGCAACCGCCTAGTACATAGGATCAAATACTAAATACATAGCTCACACTATCGAACCAAGGAAGTAGTAGAACCAATAGTAGAAACCCCCCCATACTGCTGACAAGGGAGTAATGATAGGTACACTGAAAAGATCATCCAATATGAACTGCATGATGAAGATGAACCTGGAACATCGAATGTGCAGAGAGAGTACAAACACAAATAGAGATACCTGAGGCTAATGTCGGTGGAGGAACACTCACATGACAAAAGAAGATGGCAAACAAAGGCAAACATCAAACCCCCCTGGCACTTTATAATAGAGTGCGAGTACATATAGCACAAACATGTGCAAGATCCCATCAAAGCAATAGAATGACACTTTATCTCAGTGCGTGTGCATAAAAAAATGCTACAAAAGTGAAGTATACACTACTTAAAAAAGATCAAAAACTATTGAAACAAAAGAACAACCTAAGATGAGCCATCCCTCAAAGGGAAGAGATCCCAGGACTTGAAACAACCAAGATATCTACTAGACTACAAAAAAGAAAGAATTTGAATAAAATGAACCTAGAGAAGAATCTGGAAAAATGACTTATAGCACTGAAAATCTCTTTGAACAAGCTTTCCAACGATATATCGCTTTATAAAAAAGGAGTCCGGATGTGCAAGATAGAGCTCCCGGAGTGCAGAACTGAAGATCTGGCTTTGACAGAGAAAAATAGTATCAAAAAAATAAAATAAAAAAAATAACCTCCAGATCTGGAAATATCTCAGAATTAGCTTTCTGAAAATATCTCGTTTGCTAAATTTCGACACCAGATGCTCAAGATATGAGCAAAAAACCAATAGCTGCGCTGGAGGGCCCAAAGAAGGTGTCTGCAAGGATCTGAGGATGGGTGACGTCAGAAAAAGGAAAAAAACCACATGAAACCATCAGATCTAATAAAAGCTCAGAAAGATCTTTCCAACAATATCTCGTTTGCCAAAAATGAAGCCCGGATGCAAGAGAAATGGATCCCGGAAGGCAGGAGGTCTGAAATGCCATGATCACAGAAAACATCTGACTTTGACAGAAAAAAAGAGCATCAAAATGGAAAAATCACAAAACCATACTAGAAAATTTGGATTGGTCTTGGAAACAGCTTTCCGATGGTATATTGCTTGAAGAAAACAGAGCCCAGATGAAAAAGATAGAAGTCGATAACCAACAGGCAGTGCTGGAGGAGAGACAAAATAGAAGCCCTGACTTTGAAGGACTGGTGCGAAAATTAAAGGAAAAATCTCCAAAATCTAAAAAATTGGAAAGATTTGCCTCTAAACCAGCTTTCCAACGGTATCTCGTTTGCCAAAAAATGATACCATAGGCCCAAGATATGCCCAAAACAGTGCAGGAGGGCTGATATGCAAGAGCACTAAACAACTTCTGCCTTTGACTGCAATAAATGCAGCATTAATGGAAAAATCAAGTAACCAATCTAGTAAAAACACATCCGCCATGGAATTACCTGTCCGACAACATCTTGTTCGCCCAATTTCGATATCAGATGCTCAAGTTATGCAAGAAAAACTGCCTCCTTGTCTATAAATTGATGCTTAAAAAATCATGCAATTAGTGGTTGAAAAAAAAATTGCTTGCATCAGCATGACAAGGTGATGACATCATCACTAGTTGGCAGAGTGGGGCCGCATGTCATGCGCGGTGACCGTGCGGTTAGGTGACTGCGGCATTCCCGACGGTCACCGTGGCGGTGACTGCGCAGTCACCGTTCGGTGACTGCCGCGGGCGGTGCATGGGTGGCACCTAGGTGGCCACTAGGTGGTGCCCGGGTGGCCCCTGCCTCACAATTTTTTTAAAATTTTTTTTTAAAATCATACTGTGTGCCTCATTGTGCATGCCAGGGCCGTACGACCTTGGTATGCAAAAAATTTTTTTGCGTCAGAGGCCAATTTGTCAGAATTCGACAAGTCTTATATGGATTTGAGTATCTCGGGCCTTCTGGATGTAATTGTGAGGTCCGTTTGGGCCAGAAGTGCTCCAAAAAATAGCGATCACCTTGGGATCTGTGCCAGGGCCGATTGCAAAATTTTTTTCTCACAGATTCCAACTATGTCCAAATTGGATAAACTTTATATGGATCTTAGGGTTTTTGGATGCTCTGAATACAACCGTGAGGTTCGTTTGAAGCCAAGATGACCAAAAAAATAAGTCCCCCTAGATCTGACAGGAAACCCTCTGTAACGTAGATCTGACGAACACTACTGAATCTCTCAGAAAGAGGATAGGGGCAAGTAGATCTGAAGCTCTGATACCATGATGGAGTTGATGAAAAACAACCCACAGCTCCCAAGAACACCTGGATGCAAACACCTGTCACAGAAAGAGAGAGAAGCAAATAGCTATGGAGGCCTGAACGCATTGATCCACGAGAGAGGAGAAATCTTTGATGTGCAAAAACAAAAGTTGCAATCAATAATAAAATTTCAGAAAAGGTTACAAAGTATTATGAGATCAATTTTTATAAAAGGAGATCAGAAACCCTAAAAAGGTGAAATCCTAGGTTGCATAATAATAATTAATAAAGATAATTAATCATTATATGCCTAAAGTTTAGCTTAAGTCGAAAGAGGTAATAAGTGACTGAATAATTAAATCAATATGATTCAATTAATCAGTAAACACTTTATTACTCTAACAATGAATGCTTCCTTTTAAAAATTGAATATAGAAGAGAGCATAAATATTGTTTTCATTACTTTATTACATCTAATAAAATGGTTAGTGGAGCATTTTGTTGTTGCTTTCTAAAATTTGGTGCAAGTGTTTGGGTACATATCTCAAAAAACTTTAGAAATTATTTTAGGGCACTTCAAATTTTTTTTTCATCTATCTTTGTTATGACTGATGAAATAGTCAAGTGGTTTTGTCATGTAAATTATTTACAAATTATTTTCTCTATAGATCAATTAGTTAAACTAATTAGATTCTTTTCTTATTTTTTAGTACGAAAAATGATTATGTATCGTCTTTTTTATAAATAGATATATATTTATAATATAATTTTAAAAGAGAGATATATTAAATTAATTTATAAAATAAAATTATAATTCTAAAAGTTAAAGTAAGAAGAAATCTTAAATACATACAAGCATTTAAATAATTATAATCAATTTGTACTATACAATAAGAGTTATATGATCAATAGAATGAGGTGGTAAATCAAAACCAAAGGATTTATTTAGTGATCTAAAAGGTCTTTGTCATTAGGAATTGGCTCTCACACTATAATGGTTCATCATTTTATTAGTTTCTAACAAGCTATGTGTCATCAGGGAGAGCCAAACTCAATCAAGGGACTTGTCATTATTTGGTTAACTTTTAAGTGGTTGAAAAATAATGATACAATTGCTTTCCATGTCGAAGGGCAAAATTTTCAAGAGTATATTAAATGTCTCTACAGTTGAACACCACCAACGTCAACACTTCGATTGACTGATTACATTCATTTATTTAACTTAAATTACTTTGTAACAAATATTTTCCTTGCAGAATCGTAGGTATTATTGATTTCTGGAAGAATATATTGGCGGCTCAAACAGAAAAAGTAGAGTGAAGATCGTACTGCGTTTGGGACATATTCATCGTGAAACGAATCGAAGTATTAAAAAATCGATCTGACATGAGATATTGCTGGGAAAACCTTTCTAACCATTATTAATTTTTTAAACAAAAATAATTCCTAACAATTATAGAATCGGTGGAAGCCATGAGTGGAAGGAATGGGTTTGCTGATAAATATTATATGATCAGATAACTAATAATAAATCAACATTTCAATATTATAAAATGGGTTTAAGACTATATTTAAATATTATTTAATTTTATGATTAGATAGGCAATAATAAATCAACATTTCAATATTATAGAATGGGTGGAAGACTATATTTAAATATTATTTAATTTTATGATCAAATAGCCAATAATAAATCAACATTTCAATATTTTAGAATGGGTCGAAGGCTATATTTAAATATTATTTAATTTTATGATCAGATAGCCAATAATAAATCAGCATTTCAATATTATAGAATGGGTGGAAGGCTATATTTCAATATTATTTAATTTTATGATCAAATAGCCAATAATAAATCAACATTTCAATATTATAGAATGAGTCAAAGGCTATATTTAAATATTTTTTAATTTTATGATAAGATAGCCAATAATAAATCAACATTTCATTTATGCTATGAAGTGATAAATAGTTGTAATTTTTTTTAATGAAATTATAAAAATATTTAAATATTATTTAATTTTATGATCAAATAGCCAATAATAAATCAACATTTCAATATTTTAGAATGGGTTGAAGGCTATATTTAAATATTATTTAATTTTATGATCAAATAGCCAATAATAAATCAACATTTCAATATTATAGAATGGGTGGAAGGCTATATTTAAATATTATTTAATTTTATGATCAAATAGCCAATAATAAATCAACATTTCAATATTATAGAATGAGTCAAAGGCTATATTTAAATATTTTTTAATTTTATGATAAGATAGCCAATAATAAATCAACATTTCATTTATGCTATGAAGTGATAAATAGTTGTAATTTTTTTTAATGAAATTATAAAAATATTTAAATATTATTTAATTTTATGATCAAATAGCCAATAATAAATCAACATTTCAATATTTTAGAATGGGTTGAAGGCTATATTTAAATATTATTTAATTTTATGATCAAATAGCCAATAATAAATCAACATTTCAATATTATAGAATGGGTGGAAGGCTATATTTAAATATTATTTAATTTTATGATCAAATAGCCAATAATAAATCAACATTTTAATATTATAGAATGAGTCAAAGACTATATTTAAATATTTTTTAATTTTATGATAAGATAGCCAATAATAAATCAACATTTCATTTATGCTATGAAGTGATAAATAGTTGTAATTTTTTTTAATGAAATTATAAAAATATTTAAATATTATTTAATTTTGTGATCAAATAGCCAATAATAAATCAACATTTCAATATTTTAGAATGGGTCGAAGGCTATATTTAAATATTATTTAATTTTATGATCAGATAGCCAATAATAAATCATCATTTCAATATTATAGAATGGGTGGAAGTCTATATTTAAATATTATTTAATTTTATGATCAAATAGCCAATAATAAATCAACATTTCAATATTATAGAATGAGTCAAAGGCTATATTTAAATATTTTTTAATTTTATGATAAGATAGTCAATAATAAATCAACATTTCATTTATGCTATGAAGTGATAAATAGTTGTAATTTTTTTTAATGAAATTATAAAATAATTGAAAGACGTTTATTTTATTTTTTCAAAAACTTTTAAAAAGCACATTTGTCTAGAATGAGAGTATGTCTAACATATAACCATCTCATGCATTAAATCTATACACTGACTATTTATAAGAGGTGAATACCTCTTTTATTAAAATCGTCCAAATTAACATGTATTGAAGTTTGGAGAGAATTTTATATGATTAAATATAATGATTTATGTTCTTGTGAAATTTTTTTGAGTGTTTTGTAAGAGAATAAGTGACATCTATTATATAGATATTTAAGATAATTGAATAAAATATTTTGATAATGAATCAACATGTATGCTAAGACTATATATAATTTAAGTATAGAAGTAAAAATAAATTAATTATACTTTAAATTGATTCAAATTCATGATTGTGAAAGTGAATTGACATGTGTACTTACACTTATTTCAAAGAGTGAAATGACTAAAACTACTTAAATTAGTTGTATTTATAAACACCCATAATAAATTTGGTGAATCATAAGAGTTTTGTTGGTACTCAAACCTAAAAAAATAGTTCAACAAGTTTGAGACATGATCAATGATCATGAAAGTATATAGAGATTCTTAAGATGACATCTACTCTAATAGTAGAATTATATTGATTTATGATGCTTCTAGAGTTATGTTCATATGTGATGAATGAATTTCTTTAATCACAAAAATATAGCACACAAATATGCATTATCTTACCCTAGGTTAGCTAACATGAGTCAACAAAAATAAATTTATATTTAAATTATAAATTTTAAGATCCATATTCATAGACACATTAATATTTTTGTCTAATCTATATTTAAGTTAGAAATTTTAGGGATTGAGAGTATTTTTAGGGAATAGTTTCTTTGAAGATAATAATAAGATAGTTTAATGTGTAAAATTCATGTATGAATATACCACTTGTAGAAATTTTGTTACATATAAGAAACTCTAGTTAAAGTGCATAAAATATAAGAATTTATTTTCTCCCTTTATTAGTAGAGAGGATAAGAAGGTACCATTGCAATGATTTTTGGATTTCTTGGTTTAATTGGTGATTAAAACAATGTGTATATACCAATTAGAAATTAGGATATATATATATATCTATATATATATATATATATATATATATATATATATATATATATATATATATATATATATATATATATATATATATATATATATATATATATATATATATATATAACATATTTCATAGTTTGTATAGTTAAATTGATTTTTTTAAAGTTTTAATTTGATGGCTAAATTCTATTGGTCTTCCATATTGCTTGATTTTAGGCAAAATTTGTGCATACTATAGAAAATATAGTTTATTTAGATAAACTTAACTTTAATATATATATAACATATTTCAAAGTTTGTATAGTTAAATTAATTTTTTTTAAGTTTTAATTTGATGGCTGCATTCTATTGGTTTTCCATATTGCTTGATTTTAGGCAAAATTTGTGCATACTATAGAAAATATAGTTTATTTAGACAAACTTAACTTTAATTAATATGAAAATTTATATTTTAAATAGTATATTTTTTAGAATGTAATTTTTGCATTAATTGGAAATGTTAAATAAAAGTAATATATATTTCAGATAAGTTATTATATATTATTATTATAATATAGATTATAATATAAATTAAAATAATAATATTATATTTATAATTATTATACATTCTAAAATATAATATATTATATTATAATTATAATTATAATTTATGTATAATATAATAGTACTATCTTATATATACAATAATATTAATCATATGTAATAAAAAAAAAATATCAATAAAATAAAATTAGTACTATTGTTATATTTACAAATAAAATTAAGATTAAGGTTTAAATTAATTATAATTTTCAATCAATAATTGACTATATAATTATAATTAAAAATATATATTTATTATTACAATTATCATTATATAAAAAATTATAATTATTTAAAATATCTTATATATTATAATATTAAAATTAAGATTAAATTTCTATTAAAAACTAAACTTAAAATTAATTACTAAAGGCAAGTAGTGGTCACTACGTGGCACTTGTTAATGTTGTTAAATATTATGACAACATATATAAAAGTAAAAATACATATAACCAAAATAGAACAAAGTTGTTTTCACACTCAAATAATATATGTATTTTATATGTATGTATGTGCGTATGTGTGTATACATAATAATATGTACGTACATACATACACACATACACAAATACATACATAAATAACCTTTCTTATTTTTCCCTCACAAGAAGTGCTCTATTAAGAATCTACAAAATATTGAAAAGATACAATATATCTCATTTATCACATTTCAAAAATTAATTTCAATTATTACTCAAATATTAATTTTATGAAATATAATAAATGTAAATTAAGAAAGGGGTGAGAAATTTTTGTTACAATGACAACATTGAAAGGTCAATAAATATTTGTTCAACTTAGGAATGCCTATTAGCATATCGTAGGCAAAAATAAATGATATATAGTCCTCTCCATTTAATTGTCCACAACTTGGATGAAAAACAGAGAGAAAGTGGCCAACCTCAAAGTTCAAGTGGCAGATATGTAGGCCAGGTTGAAGGATGAGAGATTCAAAGACAACAAAATGCAGTTAGAAAAATAATGCAGGGAAAGGAGAGGAATAATTGGAAGATATCCAAATCCACATTTCTAATTAAGGCGAATAGAAGAAGAATTTGCGGTTGGTGGCCAAAAACGGGACTCATCTTTGGCCCCAAAAGTTAGGAATTTAGCTTTGCTTCTTTTTTTCCTTGGTTTTTGTTGGCTTCTTTGTCATTATGGTTTTCTTAATGTTTTATTGAACTGTTTCTCTTTTAAAAATTAAGGCCTGCATGTCTCTTATATAAGTTAATTGTTAGCTCATATAAGTTTTTGGTTATAGATATATATGAGTATAGCTATTGTAGTCTATATATTTTATTTGATAAGGAAAAGAAATACTAGGGTTTATTAGTGGTTAGCTTCATCTTTTTGTTTCTTGCTTGGATGTTATTTCCTTGTTTATGGTCTAAACTATTATTTTGTTATGGGTTTAAGGCCTTTTTTTCACTTATATGATAAAAAATAATATGGGGACTGACATAAAGGGAACCCATTTATATATATAAAAAAATATTAATTTCTAACCAAGAATATATTCTCTAAAAATAGTTTCAATATATATTAGTTTGAGTTAGGGAGGACCATTGTCATCACTAAATTGAGGAAAATGCATTATTGATTGATCTAAAGTTGAAAAAGTAGGATATGTAGCCTAATAAATGCACACCAAAATATACTTGCATAATTAAATGCAAGAATATAATACAATAATAAGATATTTTCTAACATTCTACACTAACATTACCCCTTATTACATTGTTCTTGAAAATGTAGCAAACCTCAATTTTCACCTAACCAAGGACCCCCTTAAGGCTTAAAGAAAAAAACATTCAATACATTAAACAAATGCACATTTTTTAGAAGATATTTCTTTGAAGAAAAAAATTATAAATCAAGTAAAACCCCACCAAATTTCTTCTGTAACCTCATAAAACTATAGCTTTGACCTTAATTCTCAACTTCTTTTCTAAAAATCTTAAATTTGGAATTTGTATCTTTAGGGATATAACTCTTGATTAGAATCTTGTGAACTCTTTAGACAATCATTCATATTGAGTTCTACACCAAACCCCTAAGTTGTCTCCAAAAATCAAATTTCACAATACACAATTTCTTTGAACCCATTAGCATCTACAGGGAAAAATAAAAGGAACGCAATAAAATAAATCCAAAAATAACTCTCATGCAAATAAACATCTCAAAGAAAGACACTATCTTGAGATGATGAAAATCCTCCATTCTCTAACATTATTAGCCTCCACAATAAACCTGTTTGAGACTTTATACATTTTGCACCTTCAATGAGTCCGAGAGGCTTCACCAAAGATTACCCAAAAACCCCCAATTGTTGTGGTTTGAATAACAATTGGTTTTCACCCACTACCTACAACCAATGGTATGATTGCATATGATATGCACATATTCCTAAACCAATAGTAGAAAAAACTATTGTGTAGAGATAAATTGAACCAAAGATTAGTACTCGACCTCTGTAATTGGTAAAAAGCATGATATCTATCTTCCAATAGAAACAATTGGCTAACAATATCATTTATCACAAAATCATCCTCCCTGTAGTTCAATAAACACTATTCTATCTTTCAACAACAAACCTTTGACACCTTCTGGTGAACTTTGTGCTAGTAAAATGCATTGCTCTACTATGACACCACTCTCTTGTTAGGGAAAGGAAGAAAAATAAACTCGCCTTAAATATCTACCTATATTTTTAAGACCATATTGGTGGTGACAACATTCTTCTTTTGTATATTCATCAAAATTAAGGAAACAAAATACTCAACCCTAATATAATGCACTACTCTACTATGATATCACTATCGTGGATAAAAGAACAACCCACTATGAATATCTACCAATGTTTTTAAGATTATATTAATATTGACAACATTCTTCTTTTATGACTTCCACAAAATTAAGAAAACAAAGTAGGTACTCAACCCTTATCACTCCAAACCGAAAATTTTTGACCTATAACTCCTTTTTCTTATTCATCATAAAGTGAACTATTGCACTCTTTCAAACTTGGCAGGAGGAGAATCAATATTTGAAGATTTGATAAAGGAATGATTGTTAAAAAATATCAAAATCTAAAGTTCTTTACACCAAAACATTGTTTTGTTTTTTTTTTGGTAAAATTTACATGTACATGGGTATGCAACTGTTTTCCTTGAATAATTGGCAGTGCTTCCTCCTACACCTTAGTGTTCTGCCTACAAAATGTTTCATCCACAACATTGGTCAGGCCCATGAAAAAAAATTAAAAATCACTTTCATCCAGTATGTATTGGGCAGGCTAGTGTGGAAAAGGGCTTCAAGGCAACACAAACATTTTTAATTGTTCTCTTCAACACCCATCTGCTTTCCGCTTTCAATTTATAATAAATTTCTCTAAAATGACACCTCAATGATTCAATGATGTTGCTATATCAGTGTATTTATAGATTTTGAATGATTCTCAATGGTGACAGTGACATCTCAAAAATACATTGGAAATAATTTTAAATGTAATTTGTGGATAAGAATGCGATGGCGAATACTACAATAGTTCATCATTGAAATGCATTTTGCAGGATGAGGATTCCACTAATGTTTTTTGTAAGCATATGATAATATAATAATGATTAAAACAATTCATAAGTGTTTTGCTCCATTATTTTGTGTCCTACTAATTCTATTTTAAGCGCATAATTCTAGGGTTTGATTGGGTAGTTGGAATCGTAGGGGAAAAGGTGCCTCTCATTCGATTTGAACATAATTTTAATGTTCCAAGTCCTTTGATATTAGGTGTATTTACCACCATGCTAGACAATTCCATGTATCCCAATTATTAATATATTGGTCTCCAAGGGAATTATTTTCAATAATGCATATTTAGAGGTCTCATTGAGCTTGCAAGGATTTGATTCAGAGGGCAATGGAGGTATGGTTATTGACTCTGGAATCTTCCTCAAACGTTTTTACCAAAAAGTGATTCCTATTGCAGATCTCATGGTGACCTTTGCTTTTGATATCTGCTATGGGAATTTTATTGCCAACATATGTGCTTGTGCTTGTGGATATTTATTTGTTGCATGAACCATTACAAAAAAAATCAAATCAAACTCGATAGAAAACCAGTTTGGCTTGTTACAGCTTGACAACATCAGCAACATCTACCACATAATTTGCTGTCAAACTAGGAGTCCATTTACTTTTAAGCTCAAAGGCTGAAATACATGGGGTGATAATTATTGAAATTTTGTTCTTTTTCATGTGTCACGAATGCTTCCTTTTAAAATTGATGTAGAAGAGAGCATGAATATTGTTGTCATTACTTTATTACATATAATAAAATGATTAGTGGAGTATTTTGTTGTTGCTTCCTGAAATTTGGTGCAAGTGTTTGGGTACTGTTGTGACCTAGTCACAACAATATTGCCCATTGTAATGGGACCCCAATCTTTGCTAAGTCTTTAATTGATATTGGTTCCCTACCTTTCGTGATTTCAATTCTGAAATGCTCCCTAATTTTGTGTTCGCCAGTAGGATTTTGAATCTTCACAACGCTCCCCTTCTGACATTTCCATTTACTGATGAACACTATGATGAATTGGTACCCTAGTGGGCTTAACATAAATTATTAAACAAGGAGTTACAAGGGGGAATTAAAACATTCACAACTAGGAAATAATCTGCAAATGCAAAGTTCACCTTTATGGCACATCTACACAAATTCAGTGACAATGTGGATCATCTTTATGCAAAGTTCATCTTTGTGGCACATCTTATATTCCTTTTGTTCTCTGGCATTCCGATGATAGATCATGTAGTATGATCTGAAATGTTGATGAATAGAAACTCTACACAATCGAATCTAGAAATTGATATAGAACAATACAGAAATTTTTAATATTCAAGCAAATTTTCCATAGACCCAAATCGCATACAATCCTTGACTCTCCTAAGATCGAAATGGCATCGAAGCTTGAACCGCCTATCATCATTACTCTGGGTCATCCTAGTTTGCCATAAAGATCGAGTGTGGATATCTTAATGGCACTCAAATTCAATGTCTGAAAAATCACAAGAATGGGAGAAAATGAAATGACAAAAACTCTTCTATAAATTTATTAATAAGAAAAGGGCTTTTATCATTTCATTTAAAAAAAACAAATTGATATTGAAAAATTATTACTAGTATATATATATATATATATACATATATATACACACACATATATATACACACACACACACACACACACACACACATATACACACACACTAGCTTATATATATTTATATATATAATATGCCGAGAGTAATCCTTCTCGAGGCGCCTATTGCAGTTTGCAATTTAAAAAAAATAGGCACCTCGAGAAGGATTACTCTCGGCGTATTATATATATAAATATATATAAGCTAGTAGCAGTCGCAACACAACATAGAAGACATTTACGATTTCTAATGTTTATGTATATGGCAAAAAAATCAAATCAAATCAAATTATTGGGGCAGCAATTAGGTTTAATGTTGTAAAATAAAAAAATAGTATATATAGTTAAAAATTATAAATAAATTATAAATTATTTAAATAATTTGAAATAGGGTAAGAGTTAGGGTTAGTAGGACATTTTACGTTATGATTAGGGTTTAGGTAAGAGTTACAGTTAGGGTAAAGTTAGGGATAGGGTGAGAGTTAGGGTATGTAGGATATTTTACATTATGAGTTAGGGTTCAACTAAGAGTTACAATTAGGGTTAGGGTTAGGGATAGGGTGAGAGTTAGGATTAGTAGGACATTTTAACTTATGAGTTAGGGTTGGGGTAAGAGTTATAGTTAGGGTTAGGGTTAGGGATAGGGTGAGAGTTAGGGTTAGTAGGACATTTTAGCTTATGAGTTATGGTTCGGGTAAGAGTTACAATTAGGGTTAGGGTTAGGGATAGGGTGAGAGTTAGGGTTAGTAGGATATTTTACGTTATGAGTTAGGGTTCGAGTAAGAGTTATAGTTAGGGTTAGGGATAGGGTGAGAGTTAGGGTTAGTAGGACATTTTAGCTAAAAATATAATTAGGGTTTGGGTATGATTTATACTAAGGGTTAGGGTTAGGGTTAGGGTTAGGGATAGGGTGAGATTTAGGGTTAGTAGAGCATTTTATATTATGAGTTAGGGTTTAGGTAAGAATTATAATTAAGGTTAGGGTTAGGGTTAGGGATAGGCTGAGACTTAGGGTTAGAAGGATATTTTACCTTATGAGTTAAGGTTCAAGTAAGAGTTACAGTTAGGGTTATAGTTAGAGATATGGTGAGAGTTAGGATTAGTGTGATATTTTACCTTATGAGTTAGGGTTCGAGTAAGAGTTACAGTTAAGGTTAGGGTTAGGGATAGGGTGAGAGTTAGGGTTAGTAGGACATTTTACGTTATGATTAGGGTTTAGGTAAGTGTTACAGTTAGGGTTAGGGTTAGGGTTAGGGATAGGGTGAGAGTTAGGGTTAGTAGGACATTTTAGCTTAGAGTTAGGGTTCAGGTAAGAGTTACAATTAAGGTTAGGGTTAGGGATAGGGTGAGAGTTAGGGTTAGTAGGACATTTTAGCTTATTGGTTAGGGTTTAGGTAAGAGTTATAGTTAGGGTTAGGGTTAAGGATAAGGTGAGAGTTAGGGTTAGTAGGATATTTTACGTTATGAGTTAGGGTTCGAGTAAGAGTTACAATTAGGGTTAGGGTTAGGGATAGGGTAGAGTTAGGGTTAGTAGGACATTTTAGATAACATATATTTAGGGTTTGGGTATGATTTATACTAAGGGTTAGGATTAGGGATAGGGTGAGATTTAGGGTTAGTAGAACATTTTACATTATGAGTTAGGGTTCAGATAAGACTTATAGTTAGGGTAAGCAGGATATTTTACCTTATGAGTTATGGTTTGAGTAAGAGTTATAGTTAGGGTTAGGGTTAGGGATAGGGTGAGAGTTAGGATTAGTAGGATATTTTACCTTATGAGTAAGCGTTCGAGTAAGAGTTATAGTTAAGGTTAGGGTTAGGGATAGGGTGAGAGTTAGGGTTAGTAGGATATTTTACATTATGATTAGGGTTGAGGTAAGAGTTACAGTTAGGATTAGGGTTAGGGATAGGGTGAGAGTTAGGGTTAGTAGGATATTTTACATTATGAGTTAGGGTTCTAGTAAGAATTACAGTTAGGATTAGGGTCAGGGATAGGGTGAGAGTTAGGGTTAGGGTTAGTAGGACATTTTAGCTTATGAGTTATGGTTTAGGTAAGAGTTACAGTTAGGGTTAGGGTTAGGGATAGGGTGAGAGTTAGGGTTAGTAGGACATTTTAGCTTATGAGTTAGGGTTCAAGTAAGAGTTACTGTTAAGGTTAGGGTAAGGAATAGGGTGAGAGTTAGGGTTAGTAGGATATTTTATGTAATGAGTTAGGGTTGAGTAAGAGTTACTGTTAGGGTTAGGGTTAGGGTTAGGGATAGGGTGAGAGTTAGGGTTAGTAGGACATTTTAGCTTAAATATAATTAGGGTTTGGGTAAGAGTTACACTAAGGGTTAGGGATAGGGTGAGATTTAGGGTTAGTAAGATATTTTACATTATGAGTTAGGGTTTGAGTAAGACTTATAGTTGGGGTTAGGGATAGGGCTAGGGTGAGAGTTAGGTTTAGTAGGATATTTTACCTTATGAGTTAGGGTTTGAGTAAGAGTTACAGTTAGGGTTAGGGTTAGGATTAGGGATAGAGTGAGAGTTAGGGTTAGTAGGATATTTTACCTTATGAGTTAGGGTTTGGGTAAGAGTTACAGTTAAGGTTAGGGTTAGGGTTAGGGAGAGGGTGAGAGTTAGGGTTAGTAGGAAATTTTACCTTATGAGTTAGGGTTCAGGTAAGAGTTATAATTAGGGTTAGGGTTAGGGATAGGGTGAGATTAAGGATGTGGTTAGGGATATGATGTTAGGTTTACAGTTAGGATTACTATAATATTTAGTGTAACATTAAGGTTTAAGATTAGGGTATGGGGTTAGGGTTAGGGTTAGGTTTACTAATACGGTGAGGCTTAATTATGGGTTAATGATGGAATGCAGAGTGTTGAGTTTGGATAAGTATTAAGGTTAAAATATTGGTTAAGGTTAGTATGACAAATAGGGCTAGTTTAAGGTTATGCACAAAGTTATGATGTATGGTTTATAGTCACAGTTAAATCATATGTAGTGTTGAGTATAAGGTTAGTATTAGGGATTTTGTGAGAGTAAGATTATGGGCATAGTTAGTGATGGGATATAGGTTTTAGAGTTAGGATTAAAGTATCATACTTGGTAATACATTTTTGGATGTTGTTTACAGTTTAACATGATAATTATCATTAGTATCTTATTTAACATGAGCATTTAACGTATTGTAAATGGTACAAACATGGTAACAACTAACTTGAATGATTACCATATATAAGTAATTATAATGTTAACGATAACATATTAGAGTTAGGATTAGGGTTACAATTAGGGATAAGATCCTATGTTTACAGCTAGGATTAGTATCATATTAAGGTTTATTATAAGCGTCATGTTTACCATTTTACTTATGGTAATCGAGAGGGTTATGGTTATAATTAGGTTTTAATTTTAACCTTAGGAGTACTATTAATTTTGGACTTGCACCTCTCACATTAAAGGTAAAGATTAGGGTAAGGGGTTAGGGTTAGCATTACAGTTAGTAATATGGTCAAGATTACTAATAGTTATGGTTACATTTAGGCTATTGTACATGTAGGGTTAGGGTAAGGATCAATTTAAGGTTGTGTGTAGTGTTAGGATGTACGATTTATAGTTAGGGTTAAATCATATGTAGTGTTAGGTATACGATCAGTATTAGGGTTTGTACGAGAGTAAGATTATGGACGTAGTTAGTGATATGATATAGATTTTAGAGTTAGGATCAAAGTATCATAATTGGGAATACATTTTTTGATGTTGTTTATAGTTTAACATGATAATTATCATTAGTATCACATATAACGTTACCATTTAAGGAAGGGTCAATGGTAGGGACATGGTAACAACTAACTTGAATGGTTAGCATATTACTATAACTATAATGATAATGATAATATATTAGAGTTAGGGTTAAGGTTACGATAATTATTGTTGTTAATTTAAAGTTGTGTTATGGGTTAAGATATAGTTTTATTTAAATAGTTTTCATTTAATATTTACTTTTAATAGTTTATTTTATATAGTTAAATGTTTTGGTATAGTTGTTTAACATTGATTAGGATTAGGTTAGAAGTAGGAATGAATAAGATATCCTCTATAATTAATTCTTCACATTTATTTGGTACATCCATTGAAGGAATACATATTAGAAATACAGAGTTCAACAAAACATGTTACAAAATGTTGCAAGTATAGGGGTAGTCATGATGGGAATAGCCAAAAATATTTATTTATTATCTTATTCATGAAACTTCTATAGATAAAAAGGGAAATAGAAGTCCTAATACAACTATTCAGATAATTAAGAAGGTTGAAAGCCAAGATTAGAATGATCTAAATCAATAACATTTCTCTATAATGATGCAAGTACATCACATATTCTTCAACAATAAAGGTTGTCTTGCGGCCCTTATTTGTACAATGATCATGATAGACTTCTTTCATCATTAATGGAAATCCATCTACTTTTGCCAATGTCTCGCGCAGAACTTTTGCAACATCTATCATCTGCATTATATCCAGTTCGTCAACATAGTCAATTGATAACGTTATGTGCTCCACAACTTTGATTATAGTTGCGCATGAGTCTACAATGATTCATGTACACTTGTCAAATTCAGTCTCAAAGACATCATTCGAGGCCACCAAAGTAGAGGGGCTTGTAACCATGATGTTCAACTCTCTGTCAGAGGCAATCATAGGTGGAATGGTATCCTACAAAGTTTTAAACAAACATCAGTATATAGAATTAATCAAAATAACCATTTTGCATTTCCATTTTAAAATTTACATGTTACTTATAGTGGAATAATATATATTATTTTATAGATTTTTTAATATTTAAATTAACAAAAAGTCAGGTTTGGAAACATGATATAATTTATATTATTCTTAATGTTAAATGTTAGCAATAATTTAAACATTTAAATATTAAGAAATCTAATGTATGCTTAATCTAATTTTTAAAAAACTATTAAGATTTAAAAAAAATACAAATTTCCTTAATATGGCAGCATTGCCATCCACAATATTGATAAAAATTATTTATGACAATGATGTAAAAAATGCAAATTATTAAAATATAAATATAAAAGAAATTTTTTTTAAAAAAATGTAACATTTAAGAAACAAAATATAAATATAAATGTTTAAAATATATTTTTAATTTCAAAACATAAAAATAAAATATATTATTAATGTTAAATGTTAGCAATAATTTAAATATTTAAATAATTAAGAAATATAAATGCAAATTGAAATCTAAATATTCTAAATGCAACTAAATATATGAAAAAGTAAAATACAAAATAAAAATTTCATTTGGAAAGAATTTGCTCCAAAATTGAATCTAGTCTTGGCTCCTCTAAAACTCTCTAATTCTTCAAACTCTACAAAACAACAAATGAAACAAAATAAGAAATGAAATGAGGAGACACTCTTTTATAATCTGAGAGCGTCTCTTCATATTCTCCAATATGTCTTTTACAATTCCTTTATCTTTTCGAACTCCAAATTAAACCATTTTAAACCATTGCAAATGAATAATCTAAATAATTTAAATCTAAAGCAATATGGCAACATTTACCTCCATATTTTAATTTAAATCTAAATCTAAAATGCAAATATGGATCTAAAATGCAAACTATTTATAATACAAATCTAAATGTAAAATGCAAACTTTTTAAAATACACATCTAAATGAAACATGCATATCAAAATGAAACATACAATTCAAAATGAAACATGCAAATCAAACATACTATTGATTTAATTTACATGTTTGATTTTGAATGCAAATCAAACATGCAAATTTAAATCGAGCTATATTTTAAATGCAAATCAATTTATTTTAAATGAAATCAAACATACAAATCAAAATGAAACATGCAAATTGAAATTTAAATATTTTAAATGCAACTAAATCTATGGAAAAGTAAAATACAAAATGAAAATCTCACTTGGAAAGAACTTGCTCCAAAATTGAATCTAGTTTTGGCTCCTCTAAAACTCTCCAATTCTTCAAACTCTGCAAAACAACAAATGAAATAAAATAAAAAATGAAATAAGGAGACACTCTTTTATAATCTAAGAGCGTCTTTTCATATTCTCCAATATGTCTTTTGCAATTCCTTTATCTTTTCGAATTCCAAATAAAATATTAAACATTAAAAAAAATATAAAAAAATTGATGGCGGCATTGCCCTCCATATTTAAATTTAAATTTAAATATTAAATGAAATAATGATCAAAATCAAAATCAAAATCTAACTAAAACTAAAACTAACTCTAAATCTAATTCTAGTTTTAAATGTAAAGCTAAAACTAAAATTAAATTTAAATCTAAAACTATAACTATAACTAAAACTATATAAAAAAAACAAATCATTAAATAGAAAATAAAATTATCACCTTTATATTTGGTTGCTTGCTTGCTCTTGAAATGAGCTTCCTACAAATGAAATGAGGAGACGCTCTTTTAAAATCTGAGAGGGTCTCTTCATATTCCCCAAAAGGTGTCTTTTCCAATTCCTTTGCCTCTCCAAATTCCAAAAAAAACATAAAACACCCTAATTATTTTATTTTTTAATTTATTCTTCATCCATGTGGCACCCCTATTTTTTCAGGTCCTATTTTTTTGGGCCCTATTATTTCGGCTTTGCCATTTGTCTTCATATTATTTTGGTCTTGCCATTTGTCTTCCTATTATTTCGGCCCTATTATTTCGGCTTTGCCATTTGTCTTCGTATTATATTATAATTTTTTTATTTCAAATAATAGTTTTTATTTACAAAAAATCTATTATGACATATTCCTGTACTTGTATTTCCATTTGTGCTCCCATTGTATAACTACGCCTCTCGACGTAATTATAATATATATATATACTAGTAATAATTTATCAATATCAATTATTATTATTTTTAAAAATTTTTAAATAAAGTGACAAAAGCCCTTCTATAAATTTATTAATAAGAAAATAAAAAAGCACGGAAGAAGATAAATAACATAGAGCAATAAAAAGCTATAGGAAGCCACCCATTACCGTAAAATAATATGAACAAAAACTACGAGAAGTCCAAGCGTAAATCCTCCCAAAAATAAAAATACACAACAATATTTACATGATACTATTTACACGGTACAATTGCTTTCCATGCCGAAAGGCAAAATCTTCAAGAGTATATCAAATGTCTAAAACAAGCACAGACAATGACAAAGAAATCTCTACGATTGAACACCACTAACGTCAACACTTTGATTGATTGATTACATTCATCTATTTAACTTAAATTACTTCGTAAAAAATATTTTCCTTACAGTATCATATTATTGATTTCTGGAAGAATATATTAGCAGCTCAAACAGAAAAAGTACAGAGAAGATCGTACTGCGTGGGGGACATATTCATCGTGAAACAAAAGATATTGCTGGAAAGCCTCTCTAACCATTATTAATTTTTAAAACAAAAGTAATTTCTGACAATTATAGAATGGGTCGAAGCCTTGAGTGGAAGGAATGGGTTGGCTGATAAAGATTATCCGATAGCCAATAATAAATCAACATTTCAATATTATAGAATGGGTCTAAGGCTATATTTAATTTTATGATCAGATAGCCAATAATAAATTGATATTTTAATATTATAGAATGGGTCGAAGGCTATATTTAAATATTATTTAATTTTATGATCAGATAGCCAATAATAAATCAACATTTCATTTATGATATGAAGTGGTAAGTAGTTATAAATTTTTTAATGAAATTATAAAATAATTGAAAGACGTTTAATTTTTTAAAAAAAAACTTTTAAAAAGTACATTTCTCTAGAATGAGAGTATGTCTAACATATAAACATCTCATGCATTAAATCTATACACCCACTATTTATAAGAGGTGAATACCTCTTTTATTAAAATCATCCAAATTAACATGTATTGAAGTTTGGAGAGAATTTTATATGATTAAATATAATGATTTATGTTCTGGTGAAATTTTTTTTAGGGTTTTGTAAGAGAATAAGTCACATCTATTATATAGATATTTAAGATAATTAAATAAAATATTTTGATAATGAATCAACATGTATGCTAAGATTATATATAAATTTAAGTATAGAAGTAAAAATATAGTACTTAGATGGGATCTTGAATAACTGTAAAAATGTTAGGAATTAATCTATAATGTTTGAATTTTGGGGCCTAATCACATGACTACCTTAGAATCTATAAATTAATTATACTTTAAATTGATTCAAATTCATGATTGTGAAAGTGAACTGACATATGTACTTACACTTATTTCACAAGAGTGAAATGAGTAAAAATACTTAAATTAATTTTATTTATAAACACCCATAATAAATTTGGTGAATCATAAGAGTTTTGTTGGTACTCAAACCTAAAAAAATAGTTCAACAAGTTTGAGACATGATCAATGATAATGAAAGTATATAGAGATTCTTAAGATGACATCTACTCTAATAGTAGAATTATATTGATTTATGATGCTTCTAGAGTTATGTTCATATGTGATGAATGAATTTCTTTAATTACAAAAATATAACACACAAATATGCATTATCTTACCCTAGGTTAGCTAACATGAGTCAACAAAAATAAATTTATATTTAAATTATAAATTTTAAGATCCAAACTCATAAACAGATTAATATTTTTGTCTAATCTATATTTAAGTTAGAAATTTTAGGGATTGAGAGTACTTTTGGGGAATAGTTTCTCTGAAGATAATAATAGGATAGTTTAATGTGTAAAATTCATGTATGAATATACCACTTGTAGAAATTTTGTTACATATAAGAAACTCTAGTTAAAGTGCATAAAATATAAGAATTTAATTTTTCCCTTTATTAATGTTGGTAAATATTATGACAACACATATAAAAGTAAAAATATATATTGCCAAAATAGAAAAAAGTTGTATTCACACTCAAATAATATATGTATTTTATATGTATGTATGTATGTATGTGTGTGTGTGTATGCAACACATACATATTTATAACCTTTCTTAATTTTTCATTAGATGAAGTGTTCTGTTAAGAGTCTACATAATATTGAAAAGATACAATATATCTCATTTATCACACTTCAATAATTAATTTCAATTATTACTCAAATATTAATTTTATGAAATATAATAAATGTAAATTAGGAAAGGGGTGAGAGATTTTTGTTACAATGACAACATTGAAAGGTCAATGAATATTTGCTCAACTTAGGAATGCCTATTAGCATATCATAGGAAAAAATAAGTGATATATAGTCCTCTCCATTTAATTGTCCACAAATTGGATGAAAAACAGAGAGAAAGTGACCAACCTCAAAGTTCAAGTGGCAGATATGTAGTCCAGGTTGAAGGATGAGGGATTCAAAGCCAACAAAATGCAGTTAGAAAAATAATGCAGGGAAAGGAGAGGAATAATTGGAAGATATCCAAATCCACATTTCTAATTAAGGCAATTAGAAGAAGAATTTGTGGATGGTGGCCAAAAACTGGGGACTCAGAATCCAAAAGTTAGGAATTTAGCTTTGCTTCTTTTTTTTCCTTGGGTTTTGTTGGATTCTTTGTCATTATGGTTTTCTTAATGTTTTATTGAACTGTTTCTCTTTTTAAAAATTTAAGGCCTATGTGCCTCTTATATAGGTTAATTGTTAGCTCACATAAGTTGTTTTTGGTTATGGATATATATGAGCATAGCTATTGTAGTTTATATATTTTATTTGATAAGGAAAAGAAAGACTAAGGTTTATTAGTGGTTAGCTTCATCTTTTTGTTTCTTGGCTAGATGTTGTTTCCTTGTTTATGGTCTAAAATAATACTTTGTTATGGGTTTAAGGCCCTTTCCCCACTGATATAATAAAAAATAATATGGGGAGTGACATAAAGGGAACACATTTATGTATATGAAAAAATATTAATTTCTAACCAATAATATATTCTCTAATAATAGTTTCAATATATATTAGTTTGAGTTAGAGATGACCATTGTCATCACTAAATTGAGGAAAATATATTATCGATTCACTGATCTAAAGTTGAAAAAGAGGGATATGTAGCCATAATAAATGCACACTAAAATATACTCGCATAATTAAATGCAAGAATATAATACAATAATAAGATATTTTCTAACATTCTACACTAACATTCCCCCTTATTACATTGTTCTTGAAAATGTAGCAAACTTCAATTTTCACCTAACCAAGGACCCCCTTAAGCCTTAAAGGAAAAAACATTCAATACATTAAACATATGCACATTTTTGAGAAGATATTTATTTGAAGAACAAAATTATAAATCAAATAAAACCCCACCAAATTGCTTCCCTAACCTCATAAAACTATAGCTTTTGAGCTGAATTCTCAACTTCTTTTCTAAAACTCTTAAATCATAGACACAAAATTACTGGACAACCATCCTGGAATTTGTCTCTTTAGGGATATAACTCTTGATTAGAATCTTGTGAACTCTTTGGACAATAATTCATATTGATTTCTACACCAAACCTCTAAGTTGTCTCTAAAAATCAAATTTCACAATACAAGAATTCTTTGAACCCATTAGCATCTACAAGGAAAAATAAAAAGAAAGCAAGAAAATAAATCCAAAAATGACTCTCATGCAAAGAAACATCTCAAAGAAAGATACTAGCTTGAGATGATGGAAATCCTCCATTCTCTAGTGTTATTAGCCTCCACAATAAACCTCTTTGAGACTTCATACATTTTGTGCCTTCAATGAGTCTTCGAGGCTTCACCAAACATTACCCAAAAACCCCCAATTGTTGTGGTTTGAATAACAATTGGTTTTCACCCACTTCCTACAACCAATGGTATGATTGCATATGATGTGCACATATTCCTAAACCAATAGTAGAAAAAACTACCTTGTAGGGCTAAATTGAATCAAAGATTAGTACTCCACCTTTGTAATTGGTAAAAAGCATGATATCTGTCTTCCAATAAAAAAAATTGACTAACAATACCATTTACCACAAAATCATCCTCCCTGTAGTTCAATAACTATTATTAGATATCTTTCAACAACAAACCTTTGACACCTTCTCGTGAGCTTTGTGGTAGTACAATGCAAGAAAAAGAAACCCACCATGAATATCTACCTATATTTTTAAGACCATATTGGTGGTGACAACATTCTTCTTTTGTAGATTCATCAAAATTAAGGAAACAAAATACTCAACCTTAATAGAATGCACCGCTCTACTATGATATTGGTGGTGACAACATTCTTCTTTTGTAGATTCATCAAAATTAAGAAAACAAAATACTCAACCTTAATAGAATGCACCGCTTTACTATGATATCACTGTCCTGAATAAAAGAACAACCCACTATGAATATTTACCAATTTTTTTAAATTATATTAGTATTGACAACATTCTTCTTTTACGACTTCCCCAAAATTAAGAAAGTAAAGTACTCGACCCTTATCAATGCAAACCGAGAAAATTTGACCTATAACTCCTTTTTCTTACTCATCATAAACTGAACTATTGCACTCTTTCAAACTTGGCATGAGAAGAATCAATATTTGAAGGCCTGATAAAGGAATGATTGTTAAAAAATATCAAAATCTAGAGTTCTTTACACCAAAACATTGCTTTTTTTTTTTTTGTAAAATTTACATGTACATGGGTATGCAACTGTTTTCCTTAAATAATTGGCAATGCTTCCTCCTACACCCTGTGTTGTGCCTGAAAAATGTTTCATCCACAACATTGGTCAGGCCCACGAAAAAAAAAATAAATCGCTTTCATCCAGTACGTATTGGGCAGGCTAGTGTGGAAAAGGGCTTCAAGGCAACACATACATTTTTAATTGTTCTCTTCAGCACCCATCTGCTCGCCGCTTTCAATTTATAATCAAATTTTCTCTAAAATGACACCTCAATGATTCAATGATGTTGCTATATCACTATGTTTATAGATTTTGAATGATTCTCAATGGTGACAGTGACATCTCATAAAAATATATTAGAAATAATTTTAAATGTAATTTGTGGATAAAATGGCGATGGCGAAGACTACAGTAGTTCATCATTGTAATGCATTTTGCAAGATGAGGATCCCACTAATGTTTTTTGTAAGCATATGATAATATAATAATGCTTAAAACAATTCATAAGTGTTTTGCTCCATTATTTTGTGTCCTACTAATTCTATTTTAAGCGCATAATTCTAGGGTTTGATTGGATTTGAGTATAATTTTAATGTTCCAAGTCCTTTGATATTAGGTGTATTTACCACCATGCTAGACAATTCCATGTATCCCAATTATTAATATATTGGTCTCCAAGGGAATTATTTTCAATAACGCATATTTAGAGGTCCCATTGAGCTTGCAGGGATTTGACTCAGAGGGCAATGGAGGTATGGTTATTGACTCTAGAATCTTCCTCAAACATTTTTACAAAAAGTGATTCCTATTGCAGATCTCATGGTGATCTCTGCTTTTGATATCTGCTATGGGAATTTTATTGCCAACATATGTGCTCGTGGATATTTATCTGTTGAATGAACCATAACAAAAAATCAAATCAAACTCGATAGAAAACCAGTTTGGCTTGTTATAGCTCGACAGCATCAACAACATCTACCACATAATTTGCTGTCAAACTAGGAGTCCACTTACTTTTAAGCTCAGAGGCTGAAATACATGGGGTGATAATTATTGAAATTTTGTTCTTTTTCACGTGTCATGAATGCTTCCTTTTAAAAATTGAATGTAGAAGAGAGCATGAATATTGTTGTCATTACTTTATTACATATAATAAAATGGTTAGTGGAGTATTTTGTCGTTGCTTCCTAAAATTTGGTGCAAGTGTTTGGGTATTGTTGTGACCTAGTCACAACATCGCCCATTGTAATGGGACCCCTATCTTTGCTAGCTTGGCCCTGTCGCTTTTGCTTTTTCAGTAGCTTTATTTTCAGTGGATTTATTTGAGAAGTGGTGAGTTTTAGCCAAGTCTTTAGTCGATATTGGTTCCTTACCTTTCGTGATTCCAATTCTGAAATGCTCCCTGATTTTGAGTTCGCCGGTAGGATTTCGAGTCTTCACGATGCTCCTCTTCTGACATTTCCATATACTGATGAACACTGTAAATGCCCCTATGACGAATTGGTACCCAAGTGGGCTTAACATAAATTATTAAACAAGGAGTTACAAGGGGGAATTAAAATATTCACAACCAGGAAATAATCTGAAAATGCAAAGTTCATCTTTAAGGTACATTTACACAAATTCATTGACAATGTGGATCATCTTTATGTAAAGTTCATCTTTATGATACGTTTTATGTTTCTTTTGTTTTCTGGTATTTTGATGATGGATCATGTAGTATGATCTGAAACGTTGAAATGTTGATGAATAGAAACTCTACACAATCGAATCCAAAAACTAATACAGAACAATGTAGAAATTTTTAATATTCAAGCGAATTTACCACAGACCCATATCGCATACAGTCCTTAACTCTCCTAAGATCGAAATGACATCGAAGCTTTAACCGCCTATCATCATTACTCTGTGTCATCCTAATGTGCCATAAAAGATCAATTGTAGATATCCTAATGGCACTCAAATTCAACGTGTGAAAAATCACAAAAATGGGAGAAAATATTGTGGCTTTGGAATATAAGAAAAGACGATGTTTCAAGGGTTGGTTAAGGCATGGAGGAAATTCAAATTGCACGAGATCGTTGGATGACTCCCTCAAATGCAAAACCTAAATCACGATCAGATTAAACATTGAGATGAGCTTTTATACATCAACAAAGATTTTGAAGACTCGGATTGTGAAGTTCGATTTGTCAGTCGGTAAAAGATAAATTGGAAATGAATCAAATCTTCGAATTAAATTGAATGTTAATTAAACATTAAATTTTATGTTTAATTGATTAATTTGTGAGAACTTGCGAAAAAAGTGAAGTGAGGATTCAAAGACAAATCAAATTTTGGAGCAAGATGGAAAATTATTTTTGGGATCAAAATTTAAATTTAATTAAATATTAATTTTAATTAATGAAACTTTGAGAACTTAGAAAAAGTGAGAAAATTAGGAAATAAATCGATTTAAATTTAAGAGTTAATTAAATATTGATTTTTACTAATATTTAATTAATACAATTTTGAAGAAAATCGATAAAAGCAATAAAATAAATGAATGATCAAAAGATTTCAAAAAATTACTTTTTTGAAGGTATTGAAAGTGCTTGTAGTGGTGAAAATTGATTTGGGAAAAACTAATATTTAATTAATTAAATTTTAAAAATAAAATTAAAAATTTGGAAAATCAAATTGATAAAACTTCTTCATGAAGAGAAGAAAACTGGCAAGTTAAAATTGGCAAGTTAAAAAAATGAGAAGAAAACTTGTGACAAGTGACTGAGAATCTCTTCAAAATTGGAATCTTGGGTGGCAAGTACAACAATTTCCTAAATTATCATGCAGCCTTGAAAGCATCTTTTCGGGTTTTGCAAGTCTATACGAGAAGACCTCTCTTATTTCATTCTCACACACAAGTCGAGAAGAACAAAAATGAGAAAGTTTTGAGGATTCAAGAGAGTTTGTGAGATTTTTTTACACATTTTTTTCTTGAGGAGAGAGATTTTTTTTGAAAAGTGTGAAGTACTTTCTAAAATTCAAATAGAAGTTTTTTTTAGTAAGTTGAAGGAATTTGTGTAAAAGCACAGAGCAAAAATTCCTATTCTCAAGGAAAATGGAGAAATTTTGACAATTTTTCAAATTTTCTCTTTTATGGAGAAATTATGTTTTCTTTTTACCTACATGCTCTTATGTAAGTTCGTTTTCTATTTTATAGGAAGGAGAGATGGAAGAGCCCAAAGGAACAAGCATAACCAAAAGGCAACTGATAAAGAATGAGAAAAGAGGATTTTATCCAAAATCTAAGATAGTTTTGAAATGGGCAGAAGTTGGAGGCAAAAACCTCAGATGTCTTGATTTGAACGAGTTTCACAGAAGGATGTTTGGATATAAATACTATCACCCTACACACCTGGCTACTCAAATTGTGAACAATAGAATTGTAGTTGCAACTAGATTCCCACTTGCTTTTCAACATCTTGAGTTGATTGTGGAATGTGCAAAACATTATGATCCTAGAGATAGGACAATCAAGGATACAAAAGGGAACATCATTGCTGATCTCTCCCCACCAGCTATTTAAGAAGTATTTGGAGTTCCTTCATCATAGAAGTTGGTGCTAAAGACAAAAGAACAAGCATAAAGAGTTTACACTGTCAGAATTTAGTATTGTGAGGAAATCATCAATAATAAATTGTTGCGGAGGAATAAATCTCATCATTCCAAGTTTCCTAAGGAGATGGTGTGGTTTGATTTTCATTGTGAGTATAGAAATTTGGTTATGATGCTAAGCATGACCTTTGGCTTGCCGCAATCTATTTCAGACTTGGATGTGGTACTTTGTTGAGTAGGTAGTTGAGGAGCATAACCATATAGATTGGGCTGGACTGATCAGTGACAACTTGAATGAGTAGATCGAGAAATTGGAGCAATCAAGGAAGTTTTAAATGAGTTTGTATATCATATAAATATTGGCACAAACTACGAGATATGATGGGATGAAGTGCAAAGGAGAAATCAGAAGTGATGTTCAATGATTAAAGGTGTATGATTGTTAACCCCACTTGCATTTACACAACATGGATGGTTATGTCAAAGTTAATGATTCATTTTCCATGCACATCATTAGGACTTTGCAGAAGAGGATCCACCTAAGATTATCAGTTGCAACAATGAAGCTAGTGGAGCAATACAAAGCATGGTTTATTCAATTTCCCACTTTCTCCTACATCAGGTTGTAGGGATTTTCTTCATAGACATACATGCTACCAAGGTATCCTATTGATAAAATGGTCTTGTTGGAACTCACTTGACAAATGACAATATACGATAAAATTCAAAAGGGAAAAAAAAGTTGGGATTGGATTTTCAATTTCCATAGGCGAAGGTCAAGGTGAAATGTACCCATGTTTGAAGGTAGCTGAGAGATCTCAGGATGAATTTCATTTCTTCCATCTACTATTCCATATAGGAAGGCATGAATTTGATTCTTACTGTTCAAAATCAAATTAGTAGCGGGATCAAGGTATCAACATAGACTTCACCTAGAAGATTTTTTGGCCAACATCGCTGATGAAAATGAGATTAGGAAAATGATGCATTCCAGATTGCCCTTGAACATCATCAGAGCATGCAAAATATTTTTTGTACCTGATCAGATAGAGGAATATTTGAATGTTTTGCCAAAAGGATATAATCCAAAAAAGGAGAAGGTAACTCATCCATATGACTGGAAAAAGAAGGAGATTACATACCTATATGTATTGTCAAAACTAGTCTTGGACTTTACGAAGTGGTGGATTGAAAGACAATTTGGTAGGGTGATCGTACCGAAGGAGGAATGAACATACAAGTTGTTGGGTCATCAACCACTGAGGGATAAGAGACCAAAACACCCTTCAGGAGGAATAATAGAAGAAGGAGAAATTATATCTAGAAGTGTAGAACATAGAAGGGATAAGGGTGTTTCTTAGGAAACACACACAAAGAGGAGGTTGAACCTTCATATTGAAAAACCAAAAAATAAGAGTTAAAGTTTTGAAAATGTGCCATCCTCACCTAGCCAAACTCCAGGTGTGCAAGAGATAGGAACTTTCACCAGACAAGAAGTAGATGTAGGAAGAGGAAGGATAGTGCAAGAAGAGTTCTTGACTAGGCCAATGTAGGATAGGCTGAGCATCAATTCCAATGAAGGGTTTCCACAAAAGAGAAGTAGAGAACAAGATGTCACCACCAAAGAAAGTCAATGTATTTTTTAGAAGGATAATAGAGAAAGATGTTCCTGAAACAAAAGTATAAGTTACTACAGAAGAGGAAGGGCTTCCTACAGTAGAAGTCATAGTTCTTGAGGAAGTGACAGAGAGTCCGGGAACTGAGGAAGATATTGAAATTAGAGAAGTCCAAGGGTGATATAAGTTGGTAGTGTAGAGAGATCATAATGAAGATATTCTATAATGGTTGAGACAAAGGACTCGGAGAAGTCAAGAGAAGGAAGTTGACCCAACGGTTGAATTGTAGGAATTCCTAGATCGAGTCAACCGATTAGATGAGAAGGGAAATGCAAAGAAGTTCACAAATATTATTTGAGGAGAATCTAGATCTATGATCACGTAGGTCACAACACCTATGGTGGATAAGGCAAGGGATATGATTAATCTCAAAGAATATAATGTGACTGAGATTGACCTAGGATGTGAATGTAGAGTGCAAGTCATGGAAGATTTTGATGACTCAACACATGTGGTAAAGGAGAAAATGAAGAACCTTAAGGATAAATATCATAGACACAATGGAGAAATCAAGGCCTTGTGTGACTACATAAACAACTTACCTCATCCAGTTAGGGAAGAGGGTCCATCCTTCATTCCTCTAGTTATCCCAACAAAATCAATGGAAGGGATAAACAAGATTAGGAGAATTACACAAGGAGGAGAGGATTGGATAGAAGACATATAGAAAAAAGCATATAACCATGCTGAGGACTTAGTGAAAATTCATGACATGGAACTAGCTATCCTTTCTTAGCTTCAGTGCATGGAGGATTCATGGGAGGATGAACATATCTACCATGATGAGATGATTATGGAATTACAACCCAATTGATGGAAGCACCCCAAAAGATATTGATTGATGTTGGGGTCATTAGGGAAGGAGAAGCATATGATTTTATTCGATGGTATGGTGCAGTACTCATGGAAAATGAAATGTTTGAACATTTCACCAGGCAATCCACTTGATTGAGGGAAATAGTTGAGAATGTCAAAAAAGAGATTTCCAACACTATTGCATCAAATTGGTAACACAAAGGTTGGATGAAAATGAGATAACTGTGAGAAAAATGAAGAGTAATTTGGAGGATTCCTTTAAATTAATTTTCTTTACCAAAGATGACTTTGAGAACTTCTCTATTTTTTAAAATGACATGCATACAACGTAGGATTTGTTGCCATAATAGGAGAATAGCTTGAGAAATTTTGAGCAAGCTATGATTTCTTTGGAATTCAAATAAGAATCAAAACCAAGTGTCAACGTGGATGAATTAGAAATAGTTTTGGGCAAATTCTAGGTGTGCAAACAAGGAGTTAAAAGATAGGCTATTTTAGGAAAGGATGCATTTAATTCATGGTGGGCATTCATAGTGGCCATTTAGTTCACCCCACTCTCTTCCTAGGTAGATATGCGTAGTGAGAAATTATTACTCACTAAGGTAGTGGATTCCTTTTGGTTGGTCAAAGTTGACCTTGGCATTAATGTAGATTCTCTTTTCCTTTCCCCAACCCCAATGAGGGCAGAGGTGGAAAAATGTTGCCCATCAGTTATTGTTTTGATCTGGGCCACTCATTGTATTTGGGGATCTATATAAAGGCCTCACTTCTCATTTTTAAGAGAGTGGATTTTGAGATTGTTGATATGAGCTACTGAGATAATAGAATTGTCATTGAAGTTTGGTGATAATTTGATGTGTCTTGGTGCTTGCTTGGTTTGTTAATTCCCTCATTTAAGAATAGATTTTTAGATAAAGTTTGGTGATTTCAATAGAGAATATGATGATGTTTTTAGTATTATAAGGCACCAAGAGGGGGGGGGGTGAATTAGTGCATCCAAAAATATGAAACTTTAAACAATTATCTTCCACAATATCCAACATGAGAATGATATTATAACATAGAAGCATAACAAGTAAACCATTCACACACATTGAACACAAGACACAGGATTTTCCTTGTGGAAACCCTTGTTAGAGGGAGAAAACCATGTATGGGAATGATTCCCAAAAATTTCACTAGTGCACTGATGAAATATGCCCTTGTAGGAGCAATTACAACAACCTTATGAGGTTATACTTGGTTAAGAGTAATTAGCCTTGTTAGAAGCTACACAATTCCTGTTAAATAATACCTTATCAAGGGATTTAAAAATCCTTTTGAGAGTTCACCTTGTTAGAGGATTTATGCTTTAGATCCTGTAAAATATCATGCTCACTCTGTTAGAAGTGACCATGTTAAAGGATTTTACTTGCAAACCTGTTAGGGCTTGCCTTGAGATAGAATCAAGAATAAACTAATCTGATAATGAGACTTCCTGTCTAATAGATCCACTTTAGTCCTTATTAAAACATCACCTAAACATCAAAAAAAAATTCCTTCAGCTTTGAATGATAAAAAAATCCTACACGTCACCACATCATTAGGCTAAAACTCGATTTCATCCTTCTTATACAAATTTTTTTCCAAGTTAGCCTTGTGTCAAAAGATATTTTACACTAACATAAAATTCAAAACTGATCACACCAAAATGAATTGGTCAACCCAAAAAAGTCAACACAACATTAATTAAGTCATAAACAAAATATTTATCAACTAAAAAATGACCGGTTGACTGATCTAATCAAACTCACTTTGTTTGTCCTCTGTTCTTACTACTAGTGCCACTTCAATCCTTAATAACTTACTGAATTCTTCAAACTAACTAATTCAATCATAAATGTAATGAAATATGCCTCTATAGATAATGTATGTATGATCGTACACCTTAAATCAATTTCCAACTCCAGATCTGGTCACCTGTACCTTACATACTATCTTCTTACCAATTGACTTAACACTTAGTTAATTTTCCAATTTGATCCTTCAATACCATCGATAAATCTGATCTCTTGTCATCAACAGATCATGTTGCCAATAATGAAAACAAAACAATACAATCATGCGACCAAAAAAAATATCACCTACATCAAATGCCAATAATCTCCCCCTTTGGCATTGATGACAACACTTAGAAAAACAATTTGCTAAGTGCCAACAATCTCCCCAGGCAAAGATATACCATACAATGAGAATTAAAAACATGTAATCATATGCATCCTAAAGATCTTAGCCATTTTTTTTGTTTGCATCCTTATACTAGCCCCCCTACACTATTCTCCCCCTTTGACAACAATGACAAAGGTGATACAATGATATGTAAAAATAAATTTTTTATTAATCATAGAGTAGTATAACCTATTAAATTCTACTAAATATCTCATTAAAAGTAACTAGTCTTCAAAATTTTCCAATCACTGACCCATGAATTCTGCAGATTCTCCATAATAAGTATCTGTCCATGAAGCAAAAATGCTAATTCCTCAAATCCATCAATTGTGTTTACAAGTCTAGGTGTTAAGGCTTGCTCAACTTCCTACAAAAATTGTTGTAGGAAATCTATTTTAGGAGTCAACAAACTCTGTAGCTCCATCAAGTATCTAATCCTTTTATCCTATTCTTCCCTATAAATCTTTAATTTTTGGTTTATCTTCCCAACTTAAAATCTAAAATAAGTTGCATTCCCATGAATAGGATCAAATTTTTGTGACAACAATTTCAGCTCCTGTTGAGCTTCACCATTTTTATTTTCAAAATCTTTCATGAAATGGGAAAAATCACAAATAGACTTCAGAGTCTTACCTCCTTCAAGTGGTACATCCTTCACCCAATTCACAACCAATGTAAGAGTGTTCCTATCTTCAGAAATGGACTGCACTAACTTTTCTTATCTTTTCTTGATATGCTCTTTTTTTGCTTTATCAATAGCTGCATCCTCCAAAATTTTCATCTCATCACTGGTGGCAGTGACTAGATGTGCTAATTGTTCCATTGAAGTAGCCTTGTCCTCATATTTTACTTTAGGCATAGGATTAGATAGTATATCTCTCACCATCAAAACTACTTTTGCCTCTTGCTTGTGCTTATCCTTCTTGGCCTTAGTCTTGATTTCCATTGCAAAATTAATTAATTTTTTAGGGCTCAGGGTGCTCAAGTCCATATGTCCCTTGATTAGTATATCATCATCATTAATGCTCATCTTAGATAGTGAGGAAGGTATTGCCTTTTCTTTTTCTTTCTTTGTAGTTACCCCCTCTTGTTTTACTTGGATGAGACCATTTGTATCCTCCTTTTACCTGTGAAAATAAGAGCATGGCTCTATAAATTGTAATAAAAAGATGTAATGAAGGTGGATTTGGTCATTAATACAATACATATAATTGGTGCTTCATTCATGGTGTGACTTGTCTGCCATCTATGCGAAATTTGTGAATGTGTGATTTGCTCATTCTTTATTTCAAAGAGCCATTGGTTGTTTAATGATTTCAAGTTTGCGATCTTTTAAATTGGTGTTTGTTGGTATTACATTGCTTTGCTGTGATGAATTTATGAGAAGATCTTTCTTTGGAGCTTAAAGATTAACTTGTCTCACGTGTGCGCACATCTAGAGTGGCTTTGTGATCTGATGAGTTTTGACTTATCATACATCTGCATTTGTTCAAATTCCATCAATGATTGCATCCATTCAGCTGAAGATTGTGACATGATCTGATCTCTGTTGTGTGGGTTTCTTCATCTTCTTGGTCATTTAATTCGCATGGTAGTGTGATTACTAGCATATGTCCGTTAGGTTTCTTTTAGCATTTCCTTTCAAGTATCTCATTACCTTACACCTTCTAACCCTCTTTGCAAGTTGTTTTTAGTAGGATAATTTCATTTAGCATTGTTTTCGTTTCTTAAAATTGAAAATTAGATTAAAAAAAAAGAGATATTGTGGAATCCTAAAGTCTATTTTACAATTTCCCTTAAGAGAAGAACCAGAAAAGGCCTCCTTGTTAACAAATTTACATTTGTCTTCCGTTGACCTATCTGAGCAGTTGAGACCCCCGCTAGAAGGAACCTTGAGATTGATTCCATCAATCTTCCAAGAGGGGAAGTTGCTCACGCAAATTCCTAGCCGTTGTATTCGTGTAAAAATGATGCTCAACAATATAGAAATTGAAAATTTAGTTATGAAATGATGTTTTAGTATAGTATATCAAATTGAAATACTTCTACTATTTTAGTCTTCCACCTCAAACTTGGTCCTATTGTGGCAAGAAAGAAAGATATTCAGATAATATGCTAGTTTGTAAATCAAAATGAAATATCATATATATTATACACACAATATATTAGAAGTGCATGAGGGGTTAACCAAACTATTGGTTGTTTACCCAATGCCTTCCAACCCAAATTCCTTCACAAAAGCAAAGATTCACCAAATTCCTTAATGTGAATTCTTCCATTGTCTTTTATTTGTAGGAACCACAACCAATTGACTAGGAATACTAAAGAAAGGGGCTAGGTTCACATATAGTCTTTCACACTATAGGAAATCCACCATAGTCTTTCACACTATAGGAAATCCACAATAGTCTTTAAGTGATTAAAAGGTTTAGTCTTCCATCTTTTTGTTAAAGAATTTTCCTTTATAATTATTTCATTTAGGGGACAGATCATTCTTGTCAAGCCTTCAATATCTAGATGTTATTATCAAGCAAATACCAAATAAAGGAAAAATAGCCATAGTTGTTGTGAGCAAGAAAATACCCCCTGATATGTTCTTAGAATGTTATCCAATTTAGGCTTCTCATCCTTAATTGCATAATCAGCCTCATATTTAGCTTTGGTTTACATTATGAGTCATGTTCGTGGGATATGTTTGTTTTCCATCTTAATGTTTTTTTGTCTACATCATTTAGAGCAACATTTTGTTTAATGAGATAAGAATTTCCATGTTTGAAGTGCCAAGAATGTGTAGACAACAAGAAGAGTAGACTATCATTGAGTTTCATTGCACATTTTATGGAGTGAAATAACAACTTTAAATAATGAGTTTCACTATTCTACAAGGGGATTTACACTGTTCTATCTGATTTTTTTCTTTATTTGACAAGTTTCATTCACTTTTGATATTATTATTCATTACCATATTATTAGAAGAAGATACATTCATTGAATGGTCAAAGATAATTCTCTATTTTAATATATGCAATGATTGTTTTGATGAGTATAGTCACTATTTTAAGGTATCTTTTCATTGTTGGAGAGATATATGATGTGCATGTTGGAGACAAGGAACCCTAGTTTTTTTAATTATTTTTACAAAAAAATCTATTTTGTCATGATAAAAATAGAGGGTTTGAAGGAATTCTCAGAGATCATATCAAATATGGATAAAGAAGTCAAAGGTCTTCTAGAAAAATAGAGAGTTAAATTTTTTTATAGAATCACTTGCAGCTCTAGAAGATGAAGTAAGAAGACAGAAAGAAGAAATATCTTATAAAATCTAGTAGTATTTAATTCACATAAAAATATTTACAATAGGATGTAATTCCAAAACTAGTTTCGGTCTATATACCCTCATCAGTTGGAAAATCGAAACATCCAAAAACTAGTTTTGGGCTATATGCCCTCATATGCCCTTTGGGGTTGATGCCACCTTAGGTGTACAGGTCCCCTTGGGGATTCCACCACCTCTTGGTGGTTGGCCCCCTTAGGGTAAACCACCACCAAAGGGAATGGGTGCACCCCTTTATGGGGTCACATCCAAACTTTTTGGTCAACCCCCATGTTTTTCTGCTTGGAGATTAGGTTTGGGATGGGTATTTATGCCCACTCTCCAATCTCATTTTTCACATAATTCATTTTTCTATCTCTCTCTCAAGGCAATTTTTTGCCTTTGAGTATTTTGGATGTGTTTTCGGATGTTTCAGTTTTCCAACTGATGAGGGCATATAGCTCGGAACTAGTTTTGGAATTACATCCTATTGTAAAGATTTTTATGTGAAATTTTTTTTAACTCCAAATTTTTTTTTTAACTCCAATTTTTTTTTAATTTCATAATAAATAGAGATGCAATATTTTTGAGGTTTGAAATGTAGAAAAAAATGATTTGGAATGGTAATAACAATGAATTCTGAGGTACAAATGAATTATTTCAAATGAGCCTATGACTAGTCATTAGGAAAAAAATGATACAATCAACATATTATGAGTCAAACCACAATGAATATGAATGTAGGGGCATTAATACATGATGTTAAAGGCATCAATACAGTGATATATAACATTCAACATCAAAACAATGTCAAAGATGATGATCAAATCAAAATCATTGTCATAAGTTTTCCATGAAGATAGTATTGTAAAAGCTAGATCAAAAGATACTCGATGATGAAGAAAAATGAAAGGACATATGAAATCAAGAGAGATACAAGTTTGAAACTCTTTAAAAACTTCAAAATCTTTCGCATAATAAATTACTGATATGTCATTATTAATGGTAGGTAGAGATCAAAGGGTAGTATATATATTTATTGTTTCCAATAACAATATTAGTGAATGTCGCTATTATAATAATAGTGACAATAATGCAATGATCATATGTAATGAGAGAATAGGTATTTTGAGAGTAGTAGTGACCAGAAGAATAATTAGCAATGAAGACATCATGGTACGGATAACCCAAGATATTGAGTAAATGCAAGAGATTGTTAAAGCATCATAGAGGTTTGATATAACTTATACTAATATATCTTGAGTTGAGAGTTCAAAAAGATAGTGCTTGCAGTGCATTAATCATGCAATCAAGAAAGAGGATAGAAAAAAATATCCCATGAAGAAGAGAAAATATATGATGAATTAGTTTTCAAATAATGACATTAATGTAAAGGAGTAGTGGTCTTACTTGGAAACAAATGTCAAGACATTGGAAACAGATGTTTATCAAATACCGAACAACTATTGGTATCTATAGCCATAAAGGAAAATATTTTTCAAGGGCTATTGGTGATCAATAATGATCAAAGATGCATACCATGGGAAGTTGTGAACCTTAAAGGTGATAATAATTCTATTGTTGCCTCTTACTCATCATATGAATCCATTTGAGTTCCTACAAATGGATTGAAGAGAGATTATTAGAAAAACTTATTTTTCTATTGAATTGGTGATGTAGAGAAATACATTCTCTGTAGAGTGGATTGAGTTTTTGTAGTATTTTATTTCTTTTCTTACAAGTTGTTTTTTGGAGGTCTCTTGTGCCAGTACGTAACACTATGAATTAAATTGTTATATATTTCTTGAATGACAGGGAGAAGCTAAACTCTATGAATCTTCTTTTATACATGGCACACCGCTTCTTTATGTTTTTAAGTTTGGGGATAAATAAAAATTCCACCAAAGGAAGCTCGATTCATACACATGGGAAATAAGATTCATCATCATCTGTAATAGTTCATGAGATTTTCTTTCAGTCCTTTCTCTCTTTCACTAATTGAAAAGTGATGCATTGTGCAATCACTAGTTATGTTTTTGGTCCTATATTTGAGAAATCAAGAAAGCATTAATGGCATGCAAGCATCTACTTATTGTTTAGGTCCATGCTAGTTGAAAATTAAAAAATTCTTGTCTAATGTGGAAGTGTCAATTCATGTTGTGGCCTATCCATGAGAACAAAAGCCCAGGTTTGATTTTAGTTAGTGTTTTAAATATTCACTAGTTATAGGCCTCATTCTTTCAATTTTTTTGACTAAGAAAATATTATTTCCTTCACTCTGCATAATAGGGAGCTTATGTTTTCAATTTGAAGAGAGGTTAATCCTCACGTGATGTTTGCTTTTGTGTGGGACTAAAATTTGCAAATTAAAATGCTTAGAAACTTCTTCCAAATACATTAAAAAATGGAAGTAATGAAGGGGCCTATGCCACACATTAGTTAATAATAAATATAAGAATTATACCTCAAAAGTAGACAACAAGAGATGAAAAATTTATTTTTATCCCTCCTTTCAATAATTCATCAGTATAACCTAGATTATTATCATTTTCTTTAAATTGAAAGAATTCCCCAAGGAAGAATGCAAGATAGGGTATACCCTAATTGACATTAACATAGGCAATGAGTACTGATTAGAAGAAGAATATCATAAAATCTTGAGAAAGAAAAACATTAAAAGATAAAATCTTCATATATCATATAGCTATAAAAGTCACAACTGGAGAATTCATTCACCTAATAGTCAAAATATCATAGATAAACCTTGTTGGTGAATGCACACAATAGAAGAAAAATGAACAATAAATTTGCATCATTCAAAATGATTAATCAGATTACAATAGTAACAAGAAACAATTTCAACTGGCTTGAATGAAGAGCTTTCTATGATGGCATGATTTAGGTTATATTTTGATATAGTAGATATAGATGCTTTGGGGACTCCTGTTATGAATCCTTTCATACCTTTGTCTCCATGGATGGTGAGGGTGAGACCACCAAAACCACCAACACAACCAGTCGGTACACCTATGGTGTTAGGGAACAATATGCCCCCTACCGATCCAAATTCATAGAGTCAAGATCCATGTACATCTTTTGATTTTGATATAGTAGATATAGATGCTTTGATATTATATATATGGTTGCAGAGGGAGTTTATTAGTAGCTCTAATATACATCCATTTATATCTATGGTTGCAAAGGGAGTTGCTTATTGGATATAATATATCTACACCATTCTAGAGAAGGAAACACTAGTGGTTCCTATTCATGGTGAGGCCCTAGACATTTAGAAGCCTTGTCAGACATCTGAGATTCATGTGGCTAATTTATTAGAGCCAGTGTCCACATCGAGGACCATGTATGAGGAGATACAAGCCTCCTTAGTATAGAGAGATGCATAGTTGGGTTTGGTTAGAGGGTAGAGAGTGTTAGGAATAAGGTGTCTCAACCTTGGATAATTCCTATTCTTATTATTTGTTTTGTAAATGTATTTTTTGCAAATAATGTAATTAAGTGTGAGTGTACATGTCTAGTTGGCATGTTGATGTGTCACTCCACTTGATGTGTCGGCATCTTGTGCGTAAGGAGATCATGACTGAAACGGTCATGACGGATTCCTATGATGCGTAAAAACTATTTAAGGAATGTGCTATGACAGGTGTAAGAGCATCTTATGACTTGGGCCTATTTGGGTGCCCAAGAAGAAGTGGTTGGTGTGTGTAAGAGAATATGCCAAAAATAGGTTGGTATGACAGATTCTCTTACACTTCTCTTGTGACCGTTATTTTTGGTGGATTCTATGACAAGCTGTCATAGTCTATTCTAGGGATGGACACCTATTCTTGGGATTGCATGTAACAACTATGTACATGTGGCTTTGTGCATGGGTCTTGGTGGTTGTGCCTATTTTTGGGTCTAGAGGAGTCTATATATATGATGCTGCTCCTATGGGAGAAATATAACAGAAATTTAAGTCTTGTTGGCTTTGTCTCTCATTTCCTGAAAGAACTTGCATTGCAAGTGTATTGTAATCTTTGTGTTGAAGATAATACATTGTGCAGGTTTTGGAGTGCTGGGGTTTTTTACCGAAAGGTTTTCCCCAAGGTATATCATTGTGTCATTCTCTATTTTTCTATATGCATTGTATGTGGTTGCAATATCTTTGTTAAAGTAGTTAATGAATTTGAAATTGTAAGGATTTATAAGAATTTGCACAATACTCTCCTATAGAGATTAGCGTAGGAAGCTGTTTCCGCACCTGAGTTTCCTTACAGAGAGAGAATATGAGAGCAGAGATGGAGACTTCCCTTAGGGAGAAAGAGAGGTTGGAGATAAGCTCGAAGAGTTATATTTTGGAAATGACAAAAAATTGGTAATGCTGATGGATACCTACTATGATTAAACCTCTTTTATGTGGATTTACCTCTCTCGACCTGGATCACTGTGTGAAGGAAATATGGGACTTCATCTCGATCTCCTTATGTGTCATGACATTCGACTTGCATCAATAATGGTTTGAGCTTTCCGTGCAGACCTAAGTTTGAGCCAATGCTTTCGTGCGAGAAAATAAAAAAGAATTTTCTTTTGTAACTTTGTCTTTTTAAAAATGTGTACCCTCAACCGTCATAATTGTGACATCATAAAAGGCATCAGAAATGCGATGCTGAGGCATAGTTGCAAAAAAAAACACCAATTTCAAAAAATATGCCCCTCCGTTGGAAATGACCATCAGAAAAGAGGCCCAAATGTATTATTGATTGATTTTCCCACCAAAATCTAAAATATCGTTGACACAATTCATCCACTCTATGACACCACATCTATCAATCAATCAAATTAATTTTTAATTGTCTAGTCATTATATCAGAGCCACACAAATTATTAACTAGTATTGCCTTAGGGTAAGGGAGTGAGTGATTAACATGTTGAGTACTCCCCCAGAGCCTAAGTATTTGACTCATTTGTTGGTAGAGATAGTACCAGGATCCACTACCACTGAACTCTCCACACTATTTGACTTCTTCCTCCATTCTATTTTATACTTCTAAGCTCCATCAAATTATGAAACAAGATTATCATTTCCAGTATTTATTTGAGCACTTTCAGATCTGTGCGATTTTAAATTAAAACCAATCTGTCCACATTTGAAATAAATCACACTTCTTTTTTTAGATCTCACCAAAAGAACTTTAGCTATGCATTGTCTAACCTTGTGAACAAAATTGTGACACAATAATTTCACGATAAATATTAACTACTGCATTCTTCTATTTTTGATCTGAAACTTGATTCTTACACTGACTTGATTTATAACCAATCTTTAGACAATTAAAGTATTGAGAATGTGTTCTGTTATTTGACCTCACTTGTCACCTCAATCTTTTCATTATCTTCAATTACCTTCTCCTTTCCTTTATCCATATAATTTGAACATTCACTGATAAACCTTAATCCTTCTTTATCCTTGAGTCCTAATTGATCTATAAGATAACACAATTCTCACATGCCTTTGTTTTTTACCTTAGTTTCTTCAATTTCAATTCTAGTTTTTCATTTTGTTATGAACTCTTCTTGATCATCTCCTTGAAATTATCTTCCATCTCTTTCCATCTTATATTTCCATTTCTAGTTCCATTCTTGCTAACCAAGCATTCTTCGATTTGTATTTCTATCTAGCTTTGTGAAATTCTTCCCTTCAAGTCTTTTCTTTCAACTTTCTTTCAAGATCATCTATCTTCTCTTTTAGTTCCTAATCTAGATCCATATCAATGTCTTTTGTTTCTTCTAATTCCTTTAGTTCTTTTTCCAAAGTTTCAACTCTGTCCTTTGATTCCTTCAACTCTTGATTAACCTCTTTGTGCCTTTATTTGAACTTCTTAATATGATCTCTCAATTTTGTAATGCAAGAATTTTTTTTCCTTCAGGTTTTATTTAAGATCCTCATTCTCTAATTCAATACCTTCAAGTCACTCATGATTTTCCAATCTTCCTCAGTGTAGTAACAACCTTCCATCTATTCACACATCCAAGATCTCTCTCAAGAGTTTAATCTTTATCTACAAGGGACCAGAGTTTGATACCAATTGTTGAATATATCAAATAACTGAGGGGGGGGGGGAGGGGTGAATCAGTTATTCCCACACAAATTATAAATTTTTTTCTCTATTGGGCAACTAAAAAAAAAAGTAATTACCACTTTATATTTGTTGGTTAAGCACATCAGACATCCACATAAAATATAAGCATTAAGAACAAAAAAACACTGATACAGAGAACACCAGGATTTACATGGAAACCCAAATTGGGAAAAAATATGGAGAAGCTAATTCTCATGAAATGTAAAAATACTTGTTAAGGTGACATTGATATGGTGATTTTTACAAAGGCTTAGTACCATTATGCTCACTACAAGTAGGCTCATTGCCGATACACAATAAGGCTCACTATTCGATACCACAAGGCTCAATGCTGATAGAAAGCAGATATCATAATAGAATCATGAACTATACAAGTTGCATCTAAACATGCATGAACAGTTCCATAATTAGGCTCTACTACCATAGTTACCAGTAGAACACCAAAGGATTTCAATCTAGTGCTTTTAGTATGCAAGCACCAATAGGATCTTTAATCTATCACCATAGATACCATTGCTCACATAAAATGCTATCACAAATTTACTCAACCACAATTACCACTTTGACTCTACACATAATCCACATGCATTCCACACTCATATACAAAGAAGTTCTTTATTTATATCACTATCTGATCTTACATATGTCAGCTTCACACAAAGTGTCTGATAACAATGACACAACAAATATTACATTTATATTTAATGCAAAGTATTGATGCTAAATCTAGGACATACATAAGAACCATGCCATAATACAACCCAAAGATAGTTCAGGCTTAAGGTATTATAATTTATTTTATTGAAGCCATTTGAATAGCACAACCAAGACCAAAAGATGAACACATAAAATGACCATTACCACCAATCGAAAGATGTCCATATTATGTTGTAGCCAAAGCACTAAAACTTTATGATGAACACCACATCAGTAAACACCAGAAACTGATAGGAACAACCAAACACCAAAACCTTACAAGAGTACTGATGTATACGAAGAACTTGATAGAATACAATACACTTGTCCCTGAAGCCCTTCTTGAACATAGGAAATGCTTAATCAAAATTCTTGTTTACATACCAATGAACAACATAATATACCCCATACTGCCAAAAACCAACCAATACCACTAGAGTGTCAGTATGGATATTTTGACATGAATGAAAATCAATGTGAGTAAAAACTCAACAAGTCTAACAAGGGGGTTATTAGGGCCAACCTCTTGAATTTTGGAAAGATGAAAATTATATAGAAAAAGAATTAAAAGATGATGTAGAGGCCCCCGCATACTATTTGGACTTTAAAATAGATTGCAATAGAGATGATAAAATCCAAAATGGAAAGTTGAGTTTGACATTATACCCAAAATTATTTAACATAGGAAAAAGGTGAGAGTGAAAACATTTGAACCTGCCTTCAAGGGTGAGAAACTTGATTAACACCAATGCCACATCCTTCTTTTGACCTAGCAATTATTCCTTATCGAACCTATTTTACAACCGCATGATGCTTCTACTAGGACCAAGAAAACTCTTGAGATCTTACTTATAGTGGCCTTTCCTTACACAAGAAGACCAGTAGAAACCATAATTGATTCCACCAAGACCAAAAAGGAGACACCACCATTATTAATCTTCCCATGGTCCCAAGCCTCCAAAAATTTGTGAGAGAGCTCTGGTTCAGAACCTTTCACGCCTTCAATATAATTTTCCACATGCCTAGCTTGGAGAATGGGCCAAAGGATATTTTTATTCTTAAATTCATCATATTTATCCGACTTAGTCAAAATAAGATCACCTCCCATGGTTTCATTATAGAGAAACTTCATATAAAAAAACATGAGAATTTGAAGAACTAACCATAACAATGATATAACACAGAGATATTCAAAAATAAAAATTCAAGAGAAGAATATGAGTATTAGTATGTAAGCAATAAGAATTCTAGTGGAAAGAGAACTATAAGAGTATTAGTATATAAGAAACACGCGTTATATCTATATATGAGAAACTGAAGGAATTATTTAACTAGAAAATCCTAAATGTCCCTCAACATATCACAAATCGGGAAATAATGGGTGTAGTACATCTAAATAGTTTCTACAATGATAAGAATATTGGTCAAAACCTTAAGAGACTTAAATTATAAAAATTCTTATGTCTCTTTTAAATTGTATCACCATTATATATTTATGTAAACATTATAACAAAGTTAATAATGATTGAAAAAAATATAACTTAGACTAGATAAATTGATGCTGTGTAAAATGTACACTTTATATTTTCTCTACCTTTTTAGCATTTACCCTAATTATAACATTTACCATAATACTAATCGTAAAACAAACCCTATATGTAAGCTTAACCATAATTATTATTCTAGACCTAGTCATAACATAATCATGATTATTATTATAACCCTAAAACTAACCCTAATTATAGGGTGAACTCACAATAGTGGGTTACACTTTTTCACGTGAATGGACACTGAACTCTACATTTTGAAAAAAACTTTCAGATTCAGATGCATATTGTCATTAAACTATTTGAAATTGGAAGATGAAGTAAATTAGAGTCTTTTGAGATTTTCTATCTAGATTCTAAATATATTTTTTAAATTTATTTAAATGGTTTTTTCTTTCTCCCACAAAAATTGGTATGTTGTTGAAAACATCATTTTCAAAGAGTTACACTATTTTCATAAAGCATAACTTTTTTTCTTCTAAAATAGATATCAATGTGCTTCTTTCAAATTTAGTTTTGTAAGTTTCATATGGAGGGCATGCAATTGGTTTGACAACATTGTCATGATTATTTCATATTTTATTAACGTTTCAAGTTGACTAAATTGTAATTTATACATACCTTGACTACATAGCTTATAACTTGTCATGTATTTGTCCAATTTCATTTTATTTTTTTTATAGAAAGAGAAATTCAATAGCTAGGGTATAGATATTTTTTAGAATTTTGTTTCTCTCATTTACTATTTTTCCATAAGCGTCAAACATAGAGGTAGACATACAGTGAAATATATATGTTTAGTAAAACTAAAAATATAAAGTCATAATAAACTTAATATATATTAACATTATAATCATTGGAAAGATACATTCTCAGTAGTACCTCACTACATAGATAGGTTTGTCAAATGGATTCATTTGATCTACCAAAATATAAAGTCGAAGTGATTTTTTGTCAGCATTTTAATAAGTGCAAAGGAGACTCCATTGTAGGTATCGATGAGGAGTATAGATGCTATATCAAATTTTTTTTTATCTAAGAGGATTTGAGCTAACCATCTATAATAAATTCCTTCAAATGGAACCTCTCAAGGCTTAAATCATCATATTTTATTAAAAATGTGTTATTTCAGCAAAAATCAGCATGTCTAAAAAAGTGTAACCCACTATTGTGGGGTTACCCTATAATTGTAAGATAAAATATCTCATAATTATTATTTTATCTCTTATACTATAGCTCTAACTATAATATTAACCCTAACCCTAAGCCTAACCTTAGAATGACTCTAAATTTAACTATATCTATAACCAAAAGCTAATCCTAGACATAACACTTACCATAACTATAATCCTAACCCTAACCCTAGCCACATACAAAACCCTAACCCTCATTGTAACCATATACCAAAATATAATCCTAACTATGGAGTAAACTCTAAAATAAACCCTAACATAACTAAAATCGTAACCCTAACCATTAGCATGATGTAAACCTACCCAAAGCTATAATTCTAATCATAACCCTAAAACTTAACCTTATTCATAATTCTAAGCCTAAATCTATTCCTAATCCTAAAGATGATATAACCCTAACCTTAACCATAATCCAAATCATCAATTTAAACCCTATCATGACCATAATTGTAACCCAAAATCTAAATCATAATCCCAAACAAAACCCCAACTCTAACCATAATATTAATCATGATGTAAACCCTTACCCAAACCAACTCTAATCCAATCCTTACCCTAACCCTAATGAAAATACTAACCCCAACTATATTATTAATCATGATGTTAACCCTAGCCATAATTCTACACTAATCACTAAAATCTAATCCTAACCCTAATCCTCAACCTTTCACTAACATTAAAACCTAACCCTACCATAATCCTAATCCTAAATGAGATCACAACCTAAACCATAAAACTAATCCTAACACTATCCCTAATTAGGGTATAAGCCTAAATCCTTATCCTAACCCTAAAGCTAACCCTAACCCTAACCCTAACTCAAACCTTATCTTGAGCATAATTCCAACATCGATATAAATCCTAAAATTAATCCTAATCCTAAACCTTAAACCCTAATCCTAACCCTAAATCGTAACCCTAACAATAATACTAATCACGATGTAAAGGCTAACCCTAACCATAATCCTAACAATGATATTAATTCTAATATGTAAACTTGAATCCTAATCCCAATCCTAGACCCTAGAATGCTAATCAAAATCAAAATCCTAAAACCTAAACCCTAATCTTAATTGTAACCCTAAATCCTTATCCTAATTAAACGCTAACCATAACCATAATAATAAGCATTATATAAACTATAACCCTAACATAATGCTAATTCTAACCCTAACTATAATCCTATTCCTAATCCTAACTCTAAAACTTAGCCATAATACTAATCAAGATGTAAACCCTAACTTTAACCATAATGTAAACCTTTTAAACTCTAACCATAATCCTAATCTTAACCCTAAGCCAGCTAATCCAAAGATTAAACATTTATCCTAACCCTAATCCTAATCCTAAACAAGATCATAACTGAAACCCTAAGCTCAAACCTAACCCTAACCATGGCATATACATAAACCATTATTCTAACCCTAAGACTTAACACTAATCAAAACCTTAACCCTAACTATAATTCCAACCATGATATAAATCCTATACCTAAACTCAACCCTAACCATAGTCCTAATCCTAAATACTAAACCCTGATCCTAACCCTAAATCCTAACCCTAACAATAATATTAAGTGATGTAAGCCTTAACCCTAACCATAATCCTAACTATAATCCTATTCCTAAACTCCAAGCCTTAATCCCAATCCTAATCTTAACCCTAACCTTATTCAAAACCCTAAATCTAATCATAATATTAACCATGATGTAAACCCCCAACCTAACTTTAATCCAAATCCTAAACCCTTAGCCCTATGCCTAGTTGTAACCCCAAATACTAGCCCTAACCATAATACTAAC
>BSBK01006480.1:0-290000 GCA_027943335.1 Chamaecyparis obtusa | reverse complement strand
TACTCTGCATGGTGAACGATCTATTTGGTGGAAACTCCACCATAATGGTAAGCCTCTTGCCTTAACCCAAGGCTGTTCTTCTAGATACTGGCATAGTAAAGGGATTAAGTGTTTTATGGACATCTTGGATAATGACAACCTTATAAGCTGGCAAACTATTAGTAGCAATTTTGATCTCCCTGAATCTCACAAGAGAACTTTTAACATGGTTAAGAATGCTTGTGCCCCTCTTAATCTTCCCCGCAGTATAAATGTGGACTCCCACAGGTACCTCTTCTTCCGATGGGATGATGGTTCCCTCCTCCCTAAAGTTAAAGCTAAAGACATTTATAAGGTCCTCCATGGCGACTCCTTGATTTTGGACCACCTTAATTCCATCTGGTATGTTAATATTAACCCCCCTGATTGGCAGAAAACTTTAGAAATTTTTTGGAAGTCCCCTATTCCCCCCAAGATTAAATGCTTCAAATGGCAGCTCATGCTGGATAGATTGCCTATTAAAACTCAACAAGGTGGCTCTGATACTTGTCTTGTTTGTAAGATGCCTGAGAGTGTGAGGCACATTTTCTTTGATTGTTCTTTTGCCAGGGAAGTTTGGATGCTATTTGGAATTTCCATAACAGAACATGCTTGTACTTTTGATATCATTACTAGATCTATTCTTGGTCTCAAAAAAGATGCTAACCTTTTTTGGCATATTCTTTCTTCTTACATCCTTTGGTTTATTTGGAAATTTACAAATGAGAAAAAATTTCAAGGTAATGGCAGAGCTCTTACTGTGTTTCTTAGGAAACTCATACATTTTAAAATTATTTCGTAGGTTTTATGTGTGATGTAGCTTGAGAAGGAGAAGCTGCAAAAATTTCTCCACGTTGGCCATGCCACCATGTTTATCTACGAAATGAAAAATAGATTTGAATGGGCCAACATTGCAGACAATCAGGCTGCCTTTGATGATGCTCTTAAAAAGATGCTTAAGGAAATCAGGGATACTAGACGGCCCTACTTTGATAAACTTGAATTATTCTCTCATGTCTTGGAAAGAAAGAAAGTTGTGTGGATGGAGGGTGCTCAAGTACAGACCTCCTATGTTGAAGACTATAATGATGTTCTGCTCTGACTGTTATTGGCTCCTTTTTGGTGTTTATACTCTCGATAACTATTATCTGTGGTGATGATTTGACCTACTATGTAATTGTTATTTTGATATGAACTTGGTGGGTTGAGGCTTCGCTTCCCCACTCCTCCTTTTGTACTTCTCCTTTTTTTTGATCAATCGATATATAATTAAAATAAAAATAAAAAATAAATATGAATTATTTTAAGGGCATGGTAAAGTATTTGCCCCTATAATATTGCCTCGAAAATTGTAATAGAGGTAGTGCTTCCACAAAATCCGTGTATAAGAGGCTAAATTTTTAAGCCAATAGAAAAGCTCGAAATTAATTTGTTGAATTAAGAACATAAAAATGTGCATGTATACTATACAAATTATTAATTTTGTAACAAATTTGATAAAAATAATAATTTTAATTAGTAGAAATGTGATTTTTTAATCACTAGTTAATAAAAAAAATCCAAAAATGAATGCAATAGTATTTGCCTAGCCTATCAGCAAATACTAATAACATAGAACAATACAAGCTGTAAGAAGCCACCCATCACCGTAAAATAATACGAACAAAAATTACGAGAAGTCCAAGCGTAAATCCTCCCAAAAATAAAAAAACACAACAATATTTACATGATACTATTTACACGGTACAATTGCTTTCCATGCCGAAAGGCAAAATCTTCAAGAGTATATCAAATGTCTAAAACAAGCACAGACAATGACACAGAAATCTCTACGATTGAACACCACTAACGTCAACACTACTTTGATTTATTGATTACATTCATTTCTTTAACTTAAATTACTTTGTAACAAATATTTTCCTTACAGTATCATATTATTGATTTCTGGAAGAATATATTGGCAGCTCAAACAGAAAAAGTACAGTGCAGATCGTACTGCATGGGGGACATATTCATCATGAAACAAAAGATATCGCTGGGAAGCCTTTCTAAGCATTATTAATTTTTAAAACAAAAGTAATTCCTGACAATTATAGAATGGGTCGAAGCCTTGAGTGGAAGGAATGGGTATTCTGATAAATATTATATGATCAATAGTCAATAATAAATCAACATTTCAATATTATAGAATAGGTCGAAGGTTATATTTAAATATTATTTAATTTTATAATCAGATAGTCAATAATAAATCAACACTTCATTTATGATATGAAGTGGTAAGTAATTGTAATTTTTTTAATAAAATTATAAAATAATTGAAAGACATTTAATTTTTATTAAAAAAAAAACTTGAAAAAGCACATTGTTGTCATGAGAGTATGTCTAACATATAAACATCTCATGAATTAAATCTATACACCAGCTCTTTATTAGATGTGAGTACCTCTTTTATTAAAATCGTCCAAATTAACATGTATTGAAGTTTGGAGAGAATTTTATATGATTAAATGTAATGATTTATGTTCTCTGAAAAACTTTTTAGTGTGTTGTATATTTATTATATTAATATTTAAGATAATTAAATAAAATATTTTGATAATGAATTAACACGTATGCTAAGACTATATATAAATTTAAGTGTAGAAGTAAAAATACAGTACTTAGATGGGACCTTGAATAAGAGTAAAAATATTAGAGACTAATCTATTATGTTTGAATTTTGGGGTATAATCACATGACTACCTTAAAATCTATAAATTAATTATACTTCAATGAGCTTGAGACATGATCAATGATCATGAAAGTATATAAGGATTCTTAAGATGACACCTACTCTAACAATAGAATTATATTGATTTATGATGCTTCTAGAGTTATGTTCATATGTGATGAATGAATTTCTTTAATTACAAAAATATAGTACACAAATATGCATTATCTTACTCTAGGTTAGCTAACATGAGTCAAGAAGATTAAAAAAATAATTTATTTATTTTGATATAAGAGATAGTACCATAATCATATCCTAAAGATGCATGTTTTAGGTGGTTCAAATATTTAAAATTAATAAATAATAATATATTGTAAAAACAAAGCTAAACTTAAAATGTAAATTTATAATTTAAATAATATCACAATATTTAATGTATAGTTCTTGATTTCTATTATACTATAATTTAAAAACATTACATCTTCAAATATAATATTGATATTTATTAAAAAATCCAAAAAATTCAAGAATAAAATAAATTAGAATTGTCATACAAGAGGAAAGGCAAATGCATTGAGCCACCACAATGTATTATTGTTAATTCTAAATTGTTAAGAAAAGAATTACTAATAATTAGTGAAGAGATATAAAATGCTTGTTTTAAAATATTTTAATATTATTTTGATTCAAACATGCTTGAATTATAATATGCCCTTGTCAAGAATTTAATAATCAAACTCACTTATCAAGGGAAAAATTTAATGTCAAAAAATACCTTTATTATCTAATTACCTTTGTATTTTTTTCTTCATATTTGACAATTTAATCTTATTATATTCTATAAGATATGTATATTTAATCTTATTATATCTTATATATGTTATTGTTAGCTTGGGTAAGTTATTTTTGGTTATGGCCATATATGGGTATAGCTATTGTAGTTTATATATTTTATTTGATAAGGGAAAGAAAGACTAACGTTTATTAGTGGTTAGCTTCATCTTTTTGTTTCTTGGTTGGAAGTTATTTTCTTATTTATGATCTAAACTACTATTTTGTTATGGGATCAAGACCCTTTCTCCACTTATATAATAAAAAATAATATCAGGAGTGACATAAAGGGAACACATTTATGTATATGAAAAAATAATAATTTTTAACCAAGAATATATTTTTTTTCTATTAAATATAAGGGGATCAAAAAAATAGAATAACCAATATGTCCAACGAGTATCAGCAAGGAGGCTTAACCTCCAACCAAAACCATAGTAGTAGTATCACGAAATATACATCTCAAAACAAGAAAAAAAAAAGGACATAAACCAACTATTGAAGAACATCACTAAAGACATCCACCCAGGCAGTCCAGCCAAGTGGACCCTCCATCTAGACAATACTCTTATGCACTTGAATCTGAGAGAGTACGAAGAGTTCATCTTTCCTGGCATTACTATTCTTCCTGATCTCTTCCTTGATCCTAACACAGGCCTCATCAAAGGCATGAAGATCATCCAGCATTCTCCTCCAAAGATAACCATTCTTCAGCTCATAATAGAAGGAAGTCGCATGACCATCCTTAAGGAACCTTTTCAGCTTCTTCTTCTCAAGCATCATGGTAACATGAACCTACAAGAAAATTTTAAAATGCGTGAGTTTCCAAAAAAACTCAGTAAGAACCCTCGGCTTACCTTGATACCTCTCCTCGTTCCTGCATTTCCAGATCTGCCAAAGAATGTTAGAAGACAACAAATTCTAGAAAAGATTTGAATCCTTCGGAAGACTAGAAATATGACTAGTAACAATGTCAAGAATGCTCACATTAATAGGATAAATGAAACCAAACATATTCCAAATCTCTTTAGCAAAAATACAATAAAAAAGAATATGTCTACCAGTCTCGGGAAGTCTACAAAGACTGCACAAATCAAAATCAGTATGACATCTTTTAACAGGAAGTTTATCAAGCATAACCAGCCATTTAAAATAGTTAATTTTAGGTTCATTAAGACTTTTCCATAAGTAGTCAAAATATTTGTTCCATAACTTAATATCAAAAGAATAATACCAGACAGAGTTGACATGATCAATAATACCATCATTGTGATTTATAATAGTATAAATGTTCTTGGCCTTAAGGCTAGCCATAACAATACCACCCATCCACTTGCAATTGAGATGTCTATGAGAATCAACATGACAGAGAGCAGAAATGTTTCTAGAGGCTTGAAGAATCGAATTGTACGTCTTCTTTTGAGAGTCAGGAATATCATACTTGGTCTTCAGATCATCCCAAGAGGGGAGACAATCAAATTCAAAGAGGTCCACAAATTGCTTTAAACCTTTCTTGGCCCAGGATCTCGCAGAGCATACTTGGGACAAGGCTAGGGGATTCCCATTAAGATGCAAATTTCACCAAATGGATCTTTCCCCATGGAGTAGGTTATTACTATAATAGTCCTTGTTGGTGATGTAATCCCTGACATGCTCCTAGGCCTTCCATATTGACTTGAAAACCACAGAACCTTGAACCATGACAGGGAAGTTACCCAAAAGGAGATCACAGAAAGGGAGGTTCTTCCAAGACCTAGCTTTCTTAGGACAACCTCTCTCAATGTTATGCCTAACAAGAACTTTCCAAGGGTTGTTACCTTCCAAGGAATGAAAGATCCATTTAGCGGAAAGGGCAATACCCTAGATTTTTAGGTCCTTAAGCCCTAGCCCCCCAAGAATCTTGTTAGTGTGGCACCAAGCCCAGTTAACAGCATGATGTTTCTTATTACCTTTTCCATCAGACCAGAGAAAGGATCTGATAGCTTTTTGAATCTCAGAAATTTGGTAATTGCTGAAAAGCCAAGCAGAGGAGTAGTAGATACTATAGGAAGACAAGATCTTCTGGCAAACTTGAATATGGCTAGCCAAAGAAAGGGTTCTATTATGCCATTTTAAAAGTTTGTGAAGGATCTTATCTTTAATCCAGAGCCACATGTCCTTAAGAGCAGGTTCCACAGAAAAGGGAATACCAAGATACTTCACAATTTTATTAGGACCTCCCCATTGAAATCCAAAGTTGATAAACTAGTTAGGGGGCTGCTCATCCCACCCAAGACATATAGACTTAGCTTGAGAGATGCGAGCACCTGAGATAGAACAAAAGAAGTCAAGCTTCCCTTGAAGGATTTTAAAGTTAGTTTCAAAAAGCTTAAAGAAAAGAGCGGTGTCATCAGCAAATTGACAGTTAATAAGCTCATCATCATTAGGGAGATATAAACCTCTGACTTCAGGCGATAAAGAGTTGTCTCTGAGAATATAATACAAGGCCTCTAAAGCTATAACAAAGAGGGCCTGGGCCAGAGGGCAACCTTGCTTGATGGAGTGACCAAGAGGGAAAGAAGGGGAAAGAACACCATTAACTTCAACATGAGCAGAAGCATCCTTAAGAAGAACTTGCACAACATTACAAAAATAAGGAGGGAATCCAAAGGCTTCCAACATCATCAAAATGAATTTCCACTCAATTCTGTCATAAGCTTTTTCAAAGTCAAGAAGCAACATGGCAGAATTTTGGTGACAGCTTTTAGCCCAATCCATCGCTTCAGCTGGCAATAAGATTTTCAAGAATATATCTGCCCTTTATAAATCCAGTCTGGGAAGCACAAATGAATTTAGGAAGAATATCAACCAATCTAAGAGACAAGATTTTCTCAAGAACCTTATAAGAGACATTAAGCAAGGTAATAGGCCTCCAGTTTTTAATGAGTGCCTTGTTACCATCCTTAGGAAGAAGCTTAATAACACCTTTATTAATATCAGGGCCTAAAGACCCATTAGATATGGCTTCAGTATAGAGATCAAGAAGATCTTTGCTAATCCAATTTAGATTAGCTTTGTAAAACTCAACCGGGAACCCATCAGGACCTGGGGCCTTGTCATTGCTAAGAGCTTTAACCGCAGCCTCAATCTCTTCAACAGTGATGGCTTTGGATAATCCAGAGATATCATTAGCATCAAGCTTGTAAGGAATTAAAGGTTTACATTTATTCCTATTGGCCTCTACCTCCAAAGAGTCTTCAGAAGAGAACAGGGTCTTGTAAAAATCAGCAAAGGCATTGGAGATATCAATAGGATCAGAAATATGTTGATTGTCAATAGAAAGCTTATTGATAGACTCTTTACACTGCTTATGCTTAAGAAGATTAAAGAAAAACTTAGACCCCCTGTCGCCAAATTGGAGCCAATGAGCTCTAGACCTTATCTTAGCACCCCAAATCTTAACCTGTTGGTGATTCCTAAGGGCATCCTTAGCCACCATGACCTGAGACAGCCAATTGAGGTCAGAGGAATTATCTTGAATGTTGTTTTCAGTAATCTGCAAATCAGCACTCAACTGCTTTTCAAAAAATCTATAGTCCTTAGCTTTCTTTTGGCTAATCGTCTAAAGGAGGTTTTTCCAAGTAGAAAGATTGCATTGCCATCTTTCCAGATTGGAGTGGTGTTGTAAGTTATGCTTATTAATAACTCTAATGATCTGGATAGCAGCCAGGACATCTTCATCCACAAGGAGGCTGGAATTGAGGATGAATTTATTACTACTGACTTTAGGATGCATAGGGACACTAATAAAGTTAATACAAGCAAAATAAGGATGATGGTCAGATAAAGTAGTAGCAGTGACCCTAACAAAGTTATCCATATCATCAAGAAGGAAGCAGAGGGAGTGTTTGTTAGCGTAAAAGTGGTTAAGCCTAGAATATATCCTGGACTGACCTTGTTGGAAATTACACCATGTGTGCCAGAGGCCAGGGTTAATAGTTTTATTACCAGCTAAGGGGTCAAATAAATTTTTAGCATTCAAGAACCTATTCCAGTGAAGCTTTTCATTATCTTTCCAAAGGAAAGGGATACCCCCAATTTTATCCTCTTGAGACTCTATCATGTTGAAGTCTCCCCCGAAAAGCCAAGGGATATCAGGGAGAGTAGTCAACTAGTCCCATAAAACACTTCTTTCTTTAGAATCATTTGAAGCATAAATAGAACAAATGCCAAAAGTATGATTGTCTTGCTTAATAACACACCAAACAACACTCTGACATGGGGAACAACCATTCTGAGAAATATATTTTTCCCACTTGGGGTTGATCAAAATGGCAATTCCACCTCTACCTCTATCATGATTAGTATAAAATTTAATAGCATCTTTCCATATAATGTTAAGATTGGACTCAAGCATAAATCCAGTAGCTTTAACCTCTTGCATCATAAAGAAATCAATAGAATGAAAAGAAGACAACAAACGTTTAATGACAAATTTTCTATTGGGAGATTCGAGCCCCCTAACATTCCAAGATAAGCAATTCATTTGGAAACATTATTAGGGGTAGAACATGCATTGACATTAACCGTGGGTGAGGTCATCTTAACGGACATCCCTGGTTCCAAATCTTTAGGCCCAATCTTGGAACCAGTAAACTTCTCCTTGTTAGTCTCAAAGACTGCAGTTCTAATGATATTATTTTGAGAATCAATATACATAGATGGTTTAGTAGAAGGGCCATCTATAGATGAGCCAGCTGGAATAACCTCAAGGAAGTATTCATCCTCTATTTCCCTGAAAACTTTCTGAGAGGGTTTTTGAGCAATTTTATTAGGTGTGGAATGAATATCAACCACCGCATTCTACGGATTATTAATATTCAAAACCAATGTAGCATTACCATTTTGAGTATCCTGGCAACCATCGAAAGGGTTAGAAATATTTTTGGTACCAGGAGCTAATTTCCTATGATGAGAGCCTTGAATACCTTTGTGTTTTTTCCTATCACGCACAACTACATAGCCATCATCTGAGTTGAGATCAATGGCTAAATTCTCAGCACCAAAGAGAGGTAGGGAGATAGCAGGAATAGGGTTAGCCATATTCTCAGGAGTATTGTTCTCAACAACTGTAGGGTTAACATTAGAAGTAGGGTTAGGAATAGCCTCGGGAGAGTTACTTTTAACACTAGTAGAGCTCACGTTCCTGGTTGGAGGAATATTCTTGTAACCAACCAAGCTCGTGTTCCTTATTGGCGGATTAGCATGCACAGGGTTAGAGTTTTTCATGGAGTTTTTTTTATAATAGGGCAATCCTTTCTGAGGTGCCCCTCTTTTAGGTAGAGGAAGCACGTGTTAAGTCCACCCAACACTTCTATAGGGCAAACAAAAGATTCATTTAAGATATTGACAGAAATATTACCCAGAATCTCTTTACCAAGCAAGAGGGAGACCAATATACTGGCATCCATGTGAGGAACCAGTCTCACAGAATCATCCATTCAGATGGTTTTATCGAGAGGTATCATTAGCTGGGGTAAAAAATGCCAAAGGAAAGGAGGAACATTTTTGACAAGGATCCATCTAGGCACCGCTAAAGCAAGCACCTCATCATGAACCACTTCCGGTGACCAGGCTAAAGCCCTAAATGAAGTAGAACCCACATTCCAGTATTGTCTCTTGAGCACCTCTTTTTGAGCATCAGGGTTAGCAAAGAAAATCACATATAAACCTTTTTGTAACTACCTACAGAATGAAATATGAAACCCTAACTTGTTGTTCCAAAAATTGTGAAACCAGTCATCCATGAATTTTCGTGGAGGACATTTATCCAAGTCAGTAGCCGAAAAGAATATAGCAGTTGTTAGGATTAACAAGGCAGAAATAACAATTATGTGCAAATATAACTAATATCAGAAAATAATAAACCACACAGAATAGAACACAAGACACATAGATTTAACGTGGTTCACCCAATCCCTGGGCTACGTCCACCAACAGCGAGTCCAATATTATTATTATCCAGTGATTACAACCTGATTACAATCCGTAATCCCTTACAGCCCAATTCTGCCGCAAGTACTAAAATCATACATCATGAAAATCCATAACCCTAAGCCATATTATACAATATTTTCCCGCTTTAGGGTTAGAATGAGTTATAAGTAGTCGGCCCAAAAAACCGAAAAAAGTAGTCGGCCTCAAAAAAAAATTTCCCCCCGGTGAGGTCGGGAGGAAAAGTGTACAGTACTTTCCTGGATAGTACTTTCCTGATTAGTCACCACAAGCTAACAATCTCCCACTTGGTGACTGGTCAGTATCCACACTATACTAAAAAACCTCCCACTTGGAGACTGATCCTGTAGCAATACCGCTACCCACATGAGGCTCCCACTGGATTGAACCACCTTGGACTCAGTTGTTCTTTTATTTTGTTCAGTCTAGAAGACCAACTGAAGCTGAACATGAGTTCAACTTCTCCCTTGTTACTACCTTTGTAAACATATCTACTGGATTATCATCAGTATGAATCTTTTCCAGCCTTAACTGTCCATCATCCAAAACTGATCGAATGAAATGGTATCGCAACTGTATGTGTTTTGTCTTTGAGTGCAAAGCAGAATTCTTTGCAAGATGAATGGCGCTTTGGCTATCTATATGTAGAAAATTATCCTTTTGTGGATGGCCCAATTCTTCCATGAAGAATTGAAGCCATATCATCTCCTTGGCTACCTCTGTAGTAGCAACATACTCTGCCTCTGTAGTGGATAAAGCAACCACCTTTTGTAGTCGAGAAATCCAACTCACTGTTGTCCCACCAACAGTAAATATATAACCTGTAGTACTCCGCCTGCTATCTATATCTCCTGCCAAATCTGAGTCAACATAGCCTTGTACAGTAGTAGTAGAACCCCCAAAGTGGAAACACTTACTGGATGTGCCTCTCAAATATCTGAGAATCCATTTGACTACATTCCAATGCTCAATACCAGGGTTACTCATATAACGGCTAACGACTCCCACTGCGTGTGCAATATCTGGCCTAGTACATACCATAGCATACATTAAGCTCCCTACAGCTGAAGCATAAGGTACCTTAGACATTTTAGTCTCTTCTTCTGGTGTCTTGGGACACATATCCTTAGTCAATTTCAAATGACCAGGCAAAGGTGTGTTGACAGCTTTGGCATTTTCCATAGAGAAACGTTGCAACACCTTCTCAATATAATCAGCCTGAGATAGAGACAATTTCCTATTTTTCCTATCTCTACAAATTTTCATACCAAGGATTTGTTTTGCTGCCCCCAAATCCTTCATAGCAAAAGATTTTGCTAACTGTTGTTTCAACCCCTTAATGTGATCCATGTTAGACCCAGCTACAAGCATATCATCAACATATAAACATAAAATAATGTAGCTATCATCATCCAACCTCTTAAAATAAACACAATGGTCAGAATGACACCGACTATATCCATGCCCATTCATAAAAGTGTCAAATTTAATATACCATTGCCAAGGTGCTTGCTTCAAGCCATATAAACTTTTCTGCAATCTGCACACCAAATTTTCCTTACCCTTGACCTCAAATCCTTGTGGCTGAACCATATATATTTCTTCATCCAAATCACCATAAGAAAGGCTGTTTTAACATCAAGCTGCTCTAAATGCAAATCTTCAGTAGCCACAATACTTAAAATAGTACGAATAGAAGTCATTTTAACAACTGGAGAAAATATCTCATCAAAATCAATACCATGTTTCTGTGCAAATCCTTTTATGACTAATCTGGCTTTAAATCTTTTCGTACCTCCATCCTCTTCTTTGATCCTGTAAACCCATTTATTCTGTAAAGCCCTTTTACTTGTAGGTAACTTACATAAATCCCATGTCTGATTTTTCAGCAAAGAGTCCATTTCATCTGTCATTGCAGACTCCCACTGAAGCTTTGTATCCACCTGCACAGCTTCATTATAACATTCAGGTTCACCAGCATCTGTTAACAGAATAGAATACAAAGATGGAGAAAATCTTTCTAGAGGTCTACTTACCCTTGTTGACCATCTAACACTCACTGGGGTGTGTGGTATTTGTTGTTGCTGTTGTTGCGGAGCATAAGGAACTACTGGAACATGAACTTGTGGAGTATCATCCAGTACTACATAGTCATTTTCTTTCTTCTCATGCTGCAGCAACAGATCTTTGTACAATACTTTCTCATTGAATATGACATCCCTGCTTCTTACAATTTTATGATTTTCAAAATCCCAAAGCTTATAACCAAATTCATCAATGCCATACCCAACAAATACACATTTCTTCGACTTAGCTTCCAGCTTGGTTCTATTTTCAGAGTCTATAAGTGCAAAAGCTTCACAACCAAAGGTTTTGAGAAAATAATAACTCACCTTCTTACCACTCCATGTTTCCTCTGGAATACCACAGTCCAAAGGAGTAGAGGGGCCTCTATTGATTAAATAAACAACGGTGTTCATTGCCTCTGCCCACATATTTTTGGGCAGCCTAGCATGCAACCTCATACTCCTTGCACGCTCCATTATTGTCCTGTTCATGTGTTCAGCCACTCCATTTTCTTGTGGAGTCCTTGGTACAGTTTTCTGCCTACGAATACCATTAGAGGAACAATATTCTTCAAATTCTGTGCTGCAATACTCACCACCATTATCAGATCTGAGACATTTTAACTTTTTACCAGCCTCATTCTCAACCAAGCATTTCCATTTCTTAAAAGTTTGAAATACATCAGATTTCTGTCTAAGGAAATAAATCCATACTTTTCTTGTTGCATCATCTATAAATGTAACATAATACAGAGAGCCACCAAGGGAAGATACCTGAGCTGGTCCCCATACATCTGTATGCACAAGCTCTAATCTCTCATTTTTCTTTTCCTTCCCACTCTTCACAAAACTAACTCTCTTTTGTTTTCCATAAACACAACTTTCACAGAAATCCATATTGAAACATTTCAGACCAGGTAAAACTTTCTTTGAATGAAGTAATTTCATACCTTTTTCACTCATGTGCCCGAGTCTGTTGTGCCATAGTGCTGTGTCAGAATCTATAGCAATAGTTTGATGTTCTTCCTGCTCAACTGCAGCCACTGTTCCTGAACATTCATTATCTTCTGAAACAATTAAAGTAGAAGGAACAGTATGACCTGTACAAAGATATAAGGTGCCTACTTTCACACCTTTTGCTACTACTAAGGAACCTTTTGAAACCTTCCAATTTTTATCATTAAAAGTAACTATGCAACCCTCATCACCCAGTTGCCCTGCTGAAATTAAATTCCTACTCAGCCTTGGAACATGTCTTACCTCTTGTAGTAGCCAATGATTCTCATTCTGCAACTTAATCTTAATTTTTCCCTTTCCAACAATCTGACAAGGTTCATTATCTCCCAAATAAACTAGCCCAAAATCCCCTTGGACATAATCAACAAAATAACTTCTATGGGGTGTAGCATGAAATGAAGCCCCAGAATCTAAAACCCATGAATCATCAATACTTTCTAAGGACAAGAGCAAAGCATCCTCCTCAGATTTGTTACTTACCACATTTGCCTCCTTGTTTCCATCATTTTTGTCTCCTTGATCTTTCTTCCGAGACCAAAAATCTTTCTTCTTATGACCTGGTTTACCACAGTACCAGCAATCATTTGGCCCTTTAGATTCGGACCTCTTTCCCTTTGATTTTCCTCTTGATTTCCCACGATTTCCAGAGTTGTTTCCTCTATCTCTTGTTCTACCTCTGCTTTCTATGTTCAATACACTACCTGATGTGGATGCCCCTGAGCTTTTCCTACGAATTTCCTCACTCAATATAACACCAATAACATCATCATACTTTAGGGTATTAGAACCAGAAACAGAATTACTAACAGCCATTACCAAGCCATTCCAGCTTTCTGGCAAAGAACACAAAATCAAGAGAGCCCTAACCTCTTCATCAAAAGTAATTTTAACTGAGGTTAATTGACTTGTAACTGTATTAAACTCATTCAAATGATTAGTAACTGATCCACCTTCTACCATTTTCATATTAAATAAACGCTTCATAAGAAATACCTTGTTTGAAGCTGAAGGCTTTTCATACAACTTCGCTAGGGTTTCCATCAGATCTTTAGCTGTCTTTGCTTCAGTAATATTGAATGCCACCGATTGTGCCAGGCATAGACGAATACTCCCCAGTGCCTTCCTATCCAAAATATCCCAATCCTCCTGAGACATTGATTGCTCTTTCTTGGCTACTCCCTCTAATGGCCGCCATAGATCCTTCTGATAGAGATAATCCTCCATTTGCATCTTCCATAACTGAAAGTTCTGCCCATTAAACTTATCAAACTTCACCCTACCCTCGTCTGCCATTTCTCCCACTTAACCGAGAGACTCTCCCACTAACTCATGAGACCTGCTTCAGAGAATAGATGAAAGAACAAATGAAATAACCTCACTCTGATACCACTTGTTAGGATTAACAAGGCAGAAATAACAATTATGTGCAAATATAACTAATATCAAAAAATAATAAACCACACAGAATAGAACACAAGACACACAGATTTAACGTGGTTCACCCAATCCCTGGGCTACGTCCACCAACAGTGAGTCCAATATTATTATTATCCAGTGATTACAACCTGATTACAATCCGTAATCCCTTACAGCCCAATTCTGCCGCAAGTACTAAAATCATACATCATGAAAATCCCTAACCCTAAGCCATATTATACAATATTTTCCCGCTTTAGGGTTAGAATGAGTTATAAGTAGTCGGCCCAAAAAACTAAAAAAAGTCAGGAGGAAAAGTGTACAGTACTTTCCTGGATAGTACTTTCCTGATTAGTCACCACAAGCTAACAATATCCAAGTCAGTAGCCGAAAAGAATATAGCAGTGTTTCTCAATCTAGATTTTTCCTTAACAATTTCATCTAGCATCTCTGAATTGGGAGCAATAGAAAAGGGGACAATGGAAGCCGAAGGGTTCTTACCATTTTCGAAGGCTTCTTCATTTGACCTAGGGCAGATGAACTTAAACCTGACGTTGGAATTGATTTTCATGGTTTGAGCCACTGCTTCAGAAAATGATTTAGGTCACGGGTTTGCAAGTAATAAATTACCATCACCGCCATTTTTACCTGGGGAACTGATTGTTTGAGCAGCAGTACCAAGTACCGGCTGGTTGTAGGCTTCATTAAGATCAGTCATAATGGAGTCATTCACTGGAGGGGAGGGAAGGATGTTATTGGTGTTGATGCAAGGCTCGGAGAAGTCCAGTTGGCGGTCACCGCCACCCGGATCACCCAATGACGCCACCATTTTGGTGGCCAGAGTCGTGCCCGAATGGAAAACATAGATGCCGAAAAAACCAACCTTAGTAAGCAAAAATAAGCAGAGCGATCTCAATACTTTTTCCTATAGAGCTCATAATTCACTTTTGTAATCAACCAAGAATATTTTCTCTAATAATAGTGTTAGTATATATTAGCTTGAGTTAGAGAGGACCATTGTCATCACTGAATTGAGGAAAATGTATTATCCATTCATTGATCTAAAGTTGAAAAAGGAGGATATGTACTTGTAATACATGTGCACTAAATATACTCGCATAATTAAATGCAATAATATAATATAATAATAAGATATTTTCTAACATTCCCCCTTATTGCATTGTTCTTGAAAATGTAGCAAACCTCAATTTTCACCTAACCAAGGACCCCCTTAAGACTTAAAGAAAAAAAACTTATTTAATACATTAAATAGATGCAAATTTTTGAGAATATATTTCTTTGAAGAACAAAATCATAAATCAAATAAAACTTCACCAAAATGTTTCACTAACCTCATAAAACTATAGCTCTGAGCTGAATTCTCAAATTCTTTTCTCAAACTCTTAAATCATAGACAAAATTATTGGACAACCATCTTGGAAGTTGTCTCTTTAGGGATATAACTCTTGATTAGAATCTTGTGAACTCTTTGGACAATCATTCATATTGAGCTCTACACCAAACCCCCAAGCTATCTCCAAAAACCAAATTTTACAATACAAGAATTCTTTGAGCCCATTAGCATCTACAAGGAAAAAAAAGGAAAGCAAGAAAATAAATCCAAAAATGACTCTAATGCAAAGAAAAATCTCAAAGAAAGAAGCTAGCTTGATATGATGGAAATCCTCCATTTTGTAGTGTTACTAGCCTCCACAATAAACCTCTTTGAGACTTCATACATTTTGTGCCTTCAATGAGTCTTGGAGGCTTCACCAGGCATTACCCAAAAACCCCCAATTGTTGTGGTTTGAATGCCAATTGGTTTTATACCGCTTCCTACCACCAACAGTATGATTGCATATGATGTGAACATATTCCTAAACCAATAGTGGAAAAAACTACCTTGCAGAGCTAAATTGAATAAAAGATCAGTACTAAACCTTTATAATTGGTAAAAAGCATGATATTGTCTTCCAATAGAAATAATTGGCTAACAATACCATTTACAACAAAATCATCCATCCTGTAGTTCAATAAATACTATTCTATCTTTTAAAAAAAAACCTTTCACACCTTCTCGTGAGCTTTTTCCTAGTACATTGCACTACTCTACTATGACACCACACTCTTGTTAGGGAAAGGAAGAAAGAGAAACCCACCATGAATATCTACCTATTTTTTTAAGACCATATTTGTGGTGACAACATTCTTCTTTTGTAGATTCATCAAAATTAAACAAACAAAATACTCAACCCTAGTACAATGCATTGCTCTACTATGATATCATTGTCCTAGATAAAAGAACAACCCACTATGAATATCTACCAATTTTTTTAAGATTATATTAGTAAACAAAGTACTCAACCCTTATCACTCCAAACCTTCAATACTTACCCCTTATCACTCCCAACCTTCTAGCATCCTTTGAAATTTTGAAAAGAGAAACTTTGATCTATAACTCCTTTTCCTTATTCATCATAAACTGAACTATGACACTCTTTCAAACTTGGCATGAGAAGAATCAATATTTGAAGGCTTATAGAGGAATGATTTTAAAAAAAATCAAAATCTAGAGTTCTTTACATTAAAGCATATAGGATTTACCAGCCGAGCGGTGCTCCGCGATTTCAGGTATTGAATTTGAAAAAATAGAAACAAAAATGATTTAATAATAATAAACTTACAAGGACATGGGTTGGCAACTGTTTTTCTTAAATAATTGGCAGTGCTCCATCCTACACCCTAGTGTTTTACCTGCAAAATGTTTCATCCACAACATTGGTCAGGCCGATGAATTCTTTTTAAAACTCGCTTTCATCCAGTACGTACGTATTGGGCAGGCTAGTGTGGAAAAGGGCTTCAAGGCAATAGATACATTTTTAATTAATTGTTCCCTTCAGCACCCATCTGCTCGCCGCTTTCAATTTATAATCAAATTTTCTCTAAAATGACACCTCAATGATTCAATGATGTTGCTATATCACTATATTTATAGATTTTGAATGATTCTCAATGGTGACAGTGACATCTCATAAACTATATTAGAAATAATTTTAAATGCAATTTGTGGATAAAAATATGATGGCGAAGACTACAGTAGTTCATCATTGTAATGCATTTTGCAAGATGAGGATCCCACTAATGTTTTTTTAAGCATATGATAATATAATAATGCTTAAAACAATTCATTAGTATTTTGCTCCATTATTTTGTGTCCTACTAATTCTATTTTAAGCGCATAATTCTAGGGTTTGATTGGATTTGAGCATAATTTTAATGTTCCAAGTCCTTTGATATTAGGTGTATTTATCACCATGCTAGACAATTCCATGTATCCCAATTATTAATATATTGGTCTCCAAGGGAATTATTTTCAATAACGCATATTTAGAGGTCCCATTGAGCTTGCAGGGATTTGACTCAGAGGGCAATGGAGGTATGGTTATTGACTCTAGAATCTTCCTGAAACGTTTTTACAAAAAGTGATTCCTATTGCAGATCTCATGGTGATCTCTGCTTTTGATATCTGCTATGGGAATTTTATTGCCAACATATGTGCTTGTGGATATTTATCTGTTGCATGAACCATACCACAAAAATCAAATCAAACTCGATAGAAAACCATTTTGGCTTGTTACAGCTCGACAATATCAGCAACATCTACCACATAATTTGCTGTCAAACTAGGAGTCCATTTACTTTTAAGTTCAGAGGCTGAAATACATGGGGTGATAATTATTGAAAATTTGTTCTTTTTCACGTGTCATGAATGCTTCCTTTTAAAAATTGAATGTAGAAAAGAGCATGAATCTTGTTGTCATTACTTTATTACATATAATAAAATGGTTAGTGGAGTATTTTGTTCTTGCTTCCTGAAATTTGGTGCAAGTGTTTGGGTATTGTTGTGACCTAGTCACAATAGCGCCCATTGTAATGGGACCCCTATCTTTGCTAGCTTGGCCCTTTCGCTTTTGCTTTTTCAGTAGCTTTATTTTCAGTGGCTTTATCTGAGAAGTGTGTTTTAGCCAAGTCTTTAGTCGATATTGGTTCCTTACCTTTCGTGATTCCAATTCTGAAATGCTCCCTGATTTTGAGTTCGCCGGTAGGATTTCGAGTCTTCACGATGCTCCTCTTCTGACATTTCCATATACTGATGAACACTGTAAATGCCCCTATGATGAATTGGTACCCAAGTGGGCTTAACATAAATTATTAAACAAGGAGTTACAAGGGGGAATTATAACATTCACAACCAGGAAATAATCTGAAAATGCAAAGTTCATCTTTATGGTACATCTACACAAATTCATTGACAATGTGGATCATCTTTATGCAAAGTTCATCTTTATGATAAGTTTTATGTTTCTTTTGTTCTCTGGCATTCTGATGATGGATCATGTAGTATGATCTGAAACGTTGATGAATAAAAACTCTACACAATCGAATTCAAAAACTAATACAGAACAATATAGAAATTTTTAATATTCAAGCGAATTTACCACAGACCCATATCGCATACAGTCCTTGACTCTCCTAAGATCGAAATGGCGTGGAAGCTTGAACTGCCTATCATCATTACTCTGTGTCATCCTAGTGTGCCATAAAGATCGAGTGTAGATATCCTAAAGGCACTCAAATTCAACGTGTGAAAAATCACAAGAATGGGAGAAAATATTGTGGCTTTGGAATATAAGAAAAGATGATGTTTCAAGGGTTGGTTAAGGCATGGAGGAAATTCAAATTGCACGAGATCGTTGGATGACTCCCTCAAATGCAAAACCTAAATCACGATCAGATTAAACATTGAGATGAGCTTTTATACATCAACAAAGATTTTGAAGACTTGGATTGCGAAGTTCGATTTGTCAGTCAGTAAAAGATAAATTGGAAATGAGTCAAATCTTCAAATTAAATTGAATGTTAATTAAACATTAAATATGTTTAATTGATTAATTTGTGAGAACTTGAGAAAAGAGTGAAGTGAGGATTCAAAGACAAATCAAATTTTGGAGCAAGATGGAAAATTATTTTTGGGATTAAAATTAAATATTAATTTTAATTAATATTTAATTAATGAAAATTTTAGAACTTAGAAAAAGTGATAAAATTAGGAAATAAATCGATTTAAATTTAAGAGTTAATTAAATATTGATTTTTATTAATATTTAATTAATACAATTTTGAAGAAAATCAATAAAAGCAATAAAATAAATGAAACGATCAAAAGATTTCAAAAAATTACTTTTTGAAGGTATTGAAAGTGTTTGTAGTGGTGAAAATTGATTTTGGGAAAAATTAATATTTAATTAATTAAATTTCAAAAATAAAATTAAAAATTTGGAAAATCAAATTGATAAAACTTCTTCATGAAGACAAAGCACTCAAATTGGCAAGTTTAAAAAATGAGAAGAAAACTTGTGACAAGTGACTGAGAATCTCTTCAAAATTGGAATCTTGGGTGGCAAGTACAATAATTTCCTAAATTATCATGCAGCCTTGAAAGCATCTTTTCGGGTTTTGCAAGTCTATATGAGAAGGCCTCTCTTATTTCATTCTCACACACAAGTCGAGAAGAACAAAAATGAGAAAGTTTTGAGGATTCAAGAGAGTTTGTGAGATTTTTTTACACATTTTTTCTTGAGGAGGGAGATTTTTTTTGAAAAGTGTGAAGTACTTTCTGAAATTCAAATAGAAGTTTTTTTCAGTAAGTTGAAGGAATTTGTGTAAAAGCACAAAGAGAAAATTCCTATTCTCAAGGAAAATGGAGAAATTTTGACAATTTTTCAAAATTTCTCTTTTATGGAGAAATTATGTTTTATTTTTACCTACATGCTCTTATGTAAGTTTGTTTTCTATTTTACAGGAAGGAGAGATGGTAGAGCCTAGAGGAACAAGCGTAACCAGAAGGCAACTGATAAAGAATGAGAAAAGAGGATTTTATCCAGAATCTAAGATAGTTTTATAATGGGCAGAAGTTGGAGACAAAAACCTCGGATGTCTGGATTTGAAGGAGTTTCACAGAAGGATGTTTGGATATAAATACTATCACCCTACACACCTAGCTACTCGAATTGTGAACAATCGAATTGTAGTTGCAACTAGATTCCCTCTTGCTTTTCAACATCTTGAGTTGATTGGGAATGTGCAAAACATTATGATCCTAGAGATAGGACAATCAAGGATACAAAAGGGAACATCATTGCTGATCTCTCCCCACCAGCTATTTCAGAAGCATTTGGAGTTCCTTCATCATAGAAGTTGGTGCTAAAGACAAAAGAACAAGCATAAAGAGTTTACACTATCATAATTTAGTATTGTGAGGAAATCATCAATAGTAAATGGTTGCGGAGGAATAAATCTCACCATTCCAAGTTTCCTAAGGAGATGGTGTGGCTTGATTTTCACTGGGAGTCTAGCAATTTGGTTATGATGCTAAGCATGACCTTTGGCTTGTCGCAATCTATTTGAGACTTGGATGTGGTACTTTATCGAGTAGGTAGTTGAGGAGCATAACCATGCAGATTGGGCTGGACTGATTAGTGACAACTTGAATGAGTAGATGGAGAAATTGGAGCAATCAAGGAAGTTTTAAATGAGTTCGTATATCATATAAATATTGGCATAGATTATGAGATATGATGGGATGAAGTGCAAAGGAAAAATCAGAAGCGGTGCTCAATTATTAAAGGTGTATGACTGTTAACCCCACTTGCATTTACATGACATGGATGGTTATGTCAAAGTTAATGATTCATTTTCCATGCACATCATTAGGACTTTGCAGAAGAGGATCCACCTAAGATTATCAGTTGCAACAATGAAGCTAGTGGAGCAATACAAAGCATGGTTTATTCAATTTCCCACTTTCTCCTACATCAGGTTGCAGAGATTTCCTTCATAGACATACATGCTACCAAGGTATCCTACTGATAAAATGATCTCATTGGAACTCACTTGACAAATGACAGTATACGATAAAATTCAGAAGGAAAAAAAAAGTTGGGATTGGATTTTCAATTTCCATAGGCAAAGATCAAGGTGAAATGTGCCCATGTTTGAAGGTAGTTGAGAGATCTCAGGGTGAATTGCATTTCTTCCATCTACTATTCCATATATGAAGGCATGACTTTGATTCTTACTGTTCAAAATCAAATCAGTAGAAGGATCAAGGTATCAACATAGACTTCACCTTGAAGATTTTTGGGCCAACACCGCTGATGAAAATGAGATTAGGAAAAGGATGCATTCTAGATTGCCCTTGAACATCATCAGAGCATGCAAAACATTTTTTGTACTTGATCAGATGGAAGAATATTTGAATGTTCTGCAAAAAGGATATAATCCAAAAAAGGAGAAGGTAACTCATTCATATGACTGGAAAAAGAAGGAGATTACATACCTATATGCATTATCAAAACAAGTCGTGGAATTTACAAAGTGGTGGATTGAAAGAAAATTTGGTAGGGTGACCGTACCGAAGGAGGAATGGACATACAAGTTGTTGGGTCATCAACCACTGAGGGATGAGAGACCAAAACACCCTTCAGGAGGAATAATAGAAGAAGGAGAAATTCTATCGAGAAGTGTAGAACATAGAAGGGATAAGGGTGTTTCTCATGAAAGACACACAAAGAGGAGGTTGAACCTTCATATTGAAAAACCACAAAAGAAGAGCTAAAGTTCCAAAAATGTGCCATCCTCACCTAGCCAAACTCCAAGTGTGCAAGAGATAGGAACTTTCACCAGACAAGAAGCAGATTTAGGAAGAGGAAAGACAGTGCAGGAAGAGTTCCTGACTAGGCCAATGTAGGATAGGCTGAGCATCTATTCCAATGAAGGGTTTCCACAAAAAAGAAGTAGAGAACAAGATGTCACCATCGAAGAAAGTTGGTGTATTTTTTAGAAGGATAATAGAGGAAGATGTTCCTGAAACAAAAGCATAAGTTACTATAGAAGAGGAAGGGCTTCCTACAGTAGAAGTCGTAGTTCTTGAGGAAGTGACAGAGAGTCCAAGAACCGAGGAAGATATTAACATTAGAGAAGTCCAAGGGTGATATAAGTTGGTAGTGTAGAGAGATCATAATGAAGATATTCTATAATGGCTGAGACAAAGGACTCAGAGAAGTCAAGAAAAGGAAGTTGACCCAGCGGTTGAACTGTAGGAATTCCTAGATCGAGTCAATCGATTAGATGAGAAGGGAAATGCAAAGAAGTTCACAAAGATTATTTGAGGAGAATCTAGATCTATGATCATGTAGGTCACAACACCTGTGGTGGATAAGGCAAGGGATATGATTAATCTTGAAGAATATAATGTGACTGAGATTGACCTAGGATGTGAATCCAGAGTGCAAGTCATGGAAGATTTTGATGACTCAAAACATGTGGTAAAGGAGAAAATGAAGAAGCTTAAGGATAAATATCAGAGGCAGAAAGGCAAAATCAAGGCCTTGTGTGACTACATAAACAACTTACCTCATCCAGTTAGGGAAGAGGGTCCATCCTTTATTCCTCTAGTTATCCCAACAAAATCAGTGGAAGGGATAAACAAGATTAGGTGAATTACACAAGGAGTAGAGGATTGGATAGAAGACATATAGAAAAAAGCATATAACCATGCTGAGGACTTAGTGAAAATTCATGACATGGAACTAGCTATCCTTTCTTAGCTTCACTGCATGGAGGAGTCATGAGAGGATGAACATATCTACCATGATGAGATGATTATGGAATTACAACCCAATTGATGGAAGCACCCCAAAAGATATTGATTGATGGTGGGGTCATCAGGGAAGGAGAAGCATATGATTTTATCCGATGTCATGGTGCATTACTCATGGAAAAGGAAATGTTTGAACATTTCACCAGGGAATCCACTCGATTGAGGGAAATAGTTGAGAATGTCAAACAAGAGATTTCCAACACTGTTGCATCAAATTGGTAACACAAAGGTTGGATGAAAATGAGACAACTATGAGTAACATGAAGAGTAATTTGGAGGAGTCCTTTAAATTAATTTTCTTTACCAAAGATGACTTTGAGAACTTCTCCATTTTTTAAAATGACATGCATGTACAACATAGGATTTGTTGCCATAATAGGAGAATAGCTTGAGAAATTTTGAGCAAGCTATGATTTCTTTGGAATTCAAACAAGAATCAACACCAAGTGTCAATGTGGATGAATTAGAAATAGTTTTGGGCAAATTCTAGGTGTGCAAACAAGGAGGTCAAAGATAGGCTATTTTAGGAAAGGATGCATTTAATGCATGGTGGGCATGCATAGTGGCCATTTATTTCACCCCACTCTCTTCCTAGGTAGATATGCGTAGTGAGAAATTATTACCCACTAAGGTAGTGGATTCCTTTTGGTTGGTCAAAGTTGACCTTGGCATTAATGTAGATTCTATTTTCCTTTCCCCAACCCCAATGAGGGTAGAGGTGGAAACATATGGGCCATCAATTATTGTTTTGATCTGGGCCACTCATTGTATTTGGGGATCTATATAAAGGCCTCACTTCTCATTTTTAAGAGAGTGGATTTTGAGATTGTTGATATGAGCTACTGAGATAATAGAATTGTCATTGAAGTTTGGTGATAATTTGATGTGTCTTGGTGCTTGCTTGGTTTGTTAATTCCCCCATTTAAGAATAGATTTTTAGATAAAGTTTGGTGATTTCAATAGAGAATATGATGATGTTTTTATTATTATAAGGCACCAAGAGGGGGGAGTGTGAATTAGTGCATCCAAAAATATGAAACTTTAAACAATTATCTTCCACAATATCCAACATGAGAATGATATTATAACATAGAAGCATAACAAGTAAGAGAAAACCATGTATGGGAATGATTCCCAAAAATTTCACTAGTGCACTGATGAAATATGCCCTTGTAGGAGCAATTACAACAACCTTTACAAGGTTATACTCGGTTAAGAGTACTTAGCCTTGTTAGAAGCTACATAATTCCTGTTAAAGAATACCTTATCAAGGGATTTAAAAATCCTTTTGAGAGTTCACCTTGTTAGAGGATTTATGCTTTAGATCCTATAAAATATCATGCTCACTCTATTAGAAGTGACCATGTTAAAGGATTTTACTTGCAAACCTGTTAGGGCTTGCCTTGAGATAGAATCAAGAATAAACTAATCTGATAATGAGACTTCCTGTTTGATAGATCCACTTTAGTCCTTATTAAAACATCACCTAAACATAAAAAAAAAATTCCTTCAGCTTTGAATGATAAAAAACTCCTACACATCACCGCATCATTAGGCTAAAACTCGATTTCATCCTTCTTATACAATTTTTTTTCCAAGTTAGCCTTGTGTCAAAAGATGTTTTACACTGACATAAAATTCAAAACTGATCACACCAAAATGAATTGGTCAACCAAAAAAATTCAACACAACATTAATTAAGTCATAAACAAAATATTTATCAACTAAAAAATGACCGGTTGACTAATCTAATGAAACTCACTTTGTTTGTCCTTTGTTCTTACTGCCAGTGCCACTTCAATCCTTAATAACTTACTGAATTCTTCAAACTAACTGATTCAATCATATATGTAATCAAATATGCCTCTATAGATAATGTATGTATGATCATACACCTTAAATCAATCTCCAACTCTAGATCCGGTCGCATGTACCTTACATATTGTCTTCTTACCAATTGACTTAACACTTAGTTAATTTTCCAATTTGATCCTTCAACACCATCGGTAAATCTGATCTCTTGTCATCAACAGATCATGTTGCCAATAATGAAAACAAAATAATACAATCATGCAACCAAAAAAAATATCACCTACATCAAATGCCAATAATCTCCCCCTTTGGCATCGATGACAACACTTAAAAACAATTTTCTAAGTGCCAACAATCTCCCCGGACAAAGATATACCATACAATGAGAATTACAAACATGTAATCATATGCATCCTAAAGATCTTAGCCATTTTTTTTGTTTGCATCCTTATACTAGCCCCCCCTACACTATTCTCCCCCTTTGACAACAATGACAAAGGTGATACAATGATATGTAAAAATAAATTTTTATTAATCACAGAGTAGTATAACCTATTAAATTCTACTAAATATCTCATTGAAAGTAACTAGTCTTCAAAATTTTCCAATCACTGACCCATGACATCTGCAGATTCTCCATAATAAGTATTTGCCCATGAAGCAAAAATGCTAATTCCTCAAATCCATCAATTGTGTTTACAAGTCGAGGTGTTAAGGCTTGCTCAACTTCCTACAAAAATTGTTGTAGGAAATCTATTTTAGGAGTCAACAAACTCTATAGCTCCATCAAGTATCTGATTCCTGTTCTTCCCTGTAAATCTTCAATTTTTGGTTTGTCTTCCCAACTTAAAATCTAAAAGAAGTTGCATTCCCATGAATATGATCAAATTTTTGTGACAACAACTTCAGCTCCTGTTGAGCTTCACCATTTTTATTTTCAAAATATTTCATGAAATGGGAAAAATCACAAATAGACTTCAGTGTCTTACCTCCTTCAAGCAGTGCATCCTTCACCCAATTCACAACCAATGTAAGAGTGTTCCTATCTTCAGCAATGGATTGCACTAACTTTTCTAATCTTTTCTTGACATGCTCTTTTTTTTTCTTTATCAATAGCTGCATCCTCCAAAATTTTCATCTCATCACCAATGGCAATGACTAGATGTGCTAATTGTTCCATTGAAGTAGCCTTGTCCTCATATTTTACTTTAGGCATAGGATTAGATAGTATATCTCTCACCATCAAAACTACTTGTGCTTCCTACTTGAGCTTATCTTTCCTGGCCTTAGTCTTGATTTCCATTGCAAAATTAATTAATTTTTTAGGGCTCAAGGTGCTCAAGTCTATATGTCCCTTGATTAGTATATCATCATCATTAATGCTCATCTTAGATAGTGAGGAAGGTATTGCATTTTCTTTTTATTTCTCTGTAGTTACCCCCTCTTATTTTACCTGCATAAGACCATGTGTATCCTTCTTTTCTTTAACTTAATCTTTCTATTGATCATCTGTAGGAACTTTAACTTATTCACCATCAGTCATTTCTTGACTGGTACCCATGTTTACTGGTTCTTCTTCCTTTTTCTCCTCAGGTCCATCTTGATGCTCATCAGATTCCTATTGATCTTTTGTATCCATAGGTTCATAATGTATCTCCATAGATGGGATATCTCTTGTGTTGTCCATTTTATCAATGATTTCATCAAGTGTGATCTTCACACCATAATCAGTCAACCCCTCATCTATTTGAGTAACCACTGGGTCACTCTCTCCTTTTTCATTTTCTTCTTTATCTTCCTTATCCTTTGTAGCTTCAATCATACCCAAGTGTTTCATCAAGATCTCTTTAGTTTCATTTTGAACTCCAAGAGACTCACCACATAAGATTCTTGTTAGTATCTTCTTTGTTTTGAAGAGTGGTCTTATCTCTGCAAGTATCTTCTTCATTTTCTCTTTTGACATTTCTGGTTGTAGTTGTAGTAGAACATACTGAATTAAATCCTTGTCTTGTTTAATGGTAGTATGCCACCTAGCATCAAATTTATTATACAAGGAAGTGGTTGTTTGTCCTTGTAACTCCACCAAAGTTTTGCTAAGCTTATTCATGTTGTACACTACAAGGTCTTAAATCTATTCTTGTTCTTCGCTACCAAATTTATCACAATACTTTTTAACTCCAACAAGTATACCTCACTTTCTCACTTCATTGAGAATCTCATCAATAGAAACTAATAATTTAAGGTGTATTTCAGGCTTACCTAACTTAGTGGTGGGGGAACCTACCACTTTATATTTCTTGCCTTTATCTTTAAGCTCCTTCTTCTCATTTTTTGATTCAATCTCTTCACTTTCTCCTTCTGCAAATTTCTCAAATGTTTTTTCTTTTTCCTTCTTTCTTTTTCCTATTTCCTTCTTTGTGCTATGTGTCTCCTTGGCTGGTAAAGTTTGAGACTTAACAATATTTATAGGTTCTTTGAAAGGTGGAGATGATTTCTCCTTCTTCAAAGCTGTAGAACTTCTTATTTTATGACTAGTTGAGGCACTACCGATTGCACTAACAATTTCAACATCTTCATCTTCTATTGTACCTAATATGCTAGCTTGCTCAACAACATGTTTGGCTCTAGCCTTCTCAATTTTTTCTTTTGTAAAGTCTTTCTAAATCATAAATCGTTCAACTTCCTTTCTTACTTTCTTCTTAATAACTGGTTTCATCAAATCATTGTGCACTTGAAATGAATTCTCTTCAAATGTCCCAAACCTTGGTGTCTTGGGATATACCGGTTGACCTAACAGGTTCTCATCATATATAACTAGAATATCTCTGTCCACCTCATAACCTATAGGCATCACCCATGAGGTCCTTGGATCAATTGTTTCCATCAGACAAGTATTGGTATCAACCATAAAGCAAATAGTATCCTTGTATTTTACAACAATCTCATAAGATATTCTTTCTTTTTCATGCATCTTCTATTGAAATTCCTCAAAATATTCCCAAACCTTTCCAGTGAAGTCACTACCTAAGAGTCTGATGTTGTTATTTATCTTAATAAAGCCTGGAGTACCTATAGTCCATGCAATATCACTGATACCAGGGAACATGTTTTGGAAATAGAAATATAAAAACATAATCACTTGTCCATACTTGAATTTATGTCTCTTATCCTTTTTCATCTTCTCAAGATTCAACATTAGCTTCTCTCTCTTCACTTCAGCTAGATCATAGTCAACATTTTCCTTAATCATCTTGTATGTTGTATGAATAGAACCACCGGGTATGCTATTCAACTGACTATAATGGTATACCTTGTAACTTATGACCATAGATGCATATTTCATCTCTTCATTTGTAATGTCATTCATAGTCATCACATGAACATTGCACCTAGATTTTGTCAAACTAATCACTTCTTCTTTGGGTATGGTGTGAAGAACAGGTACTTCATCGATTGAACATAGAATGGTTACAACATTAATTGCCTCTTTTGTAATTTTATGTAGTCGGTCTATCCACATAAACTATTTGTGAATTATTGTTAAAACATATATGATCTTATCCTCTTCAAATTCATTAGGATAGTTGTCTGCGTGATGAAAACCTTTATCTCCTATGCATTTATGGTCATCTTACAATACTAAGTTATCATCACATAATTTCTTGTATTGTTCATAGATTACCCTTGATCCTAGATCTTTTGATTTTCAATGAATGTATGCTATAACATCCTCAATATTTTAAAGAACACCATAGGGCACACTAGTTAGGGCACCCGATGGGTCATTTTTCATTGATTTGAATGGATGCATTTTAAATTCTAGTCCATGTCTATCAAATTAGGAGTAGCAATCTCAAATTTCCAACCACAAGTATAGATAACAAATAAATACCTCAAACTGTTCACAACTAGGGTTCTTGCTAAAAACATGAGAACAACCGATTGATTGCTCTTTTAGATCACCACAAATAATTTCTTCTTATCACTTGGATTTCTACAAATGGCTCAAACAAAGATTTGCTCTCCATAATAGCTTTCAAAATGCACAAGGTGAAAATGAAATTCAAAGTAGCCTTTTTATCTACCTTTACACATGTAATAAATGCATTTACCGATATAAGAGAACTTTTCACCGATTAACTTGGAAAAACTCATTACCAATAATAAAAGCACCATGTAGTTTATCAAAAATTCACAATATACCTCAAAAGTCCTTATTACATCTTAAAATGCTAATATATCTTATTGCACACCTTAGGAGGTCCGAAGATGGATTCAACAATACTTGCTCCCCCTAAGCCACATGAAGGATTAGTTTGATGATGAATTCTCCACACCCAATGGAGATGTGGATTCCTTTGATGTATTACTGTCTTCCTTCTTCTTCCAAGTCTTATTCATCTCTTTCCTCATCACTTCTACATTCACAATCTGCTTTCCTTTCCAGTTGTTTGACTAGTTTACCGATTGATTCCTTAACCTCCAGTCCCTTACAAGATGTCCAATCTTGTGACAATGAAAATATAACATACTAGTTTTTCTCCATGGTCTAGAATTACCTCTTGCAGTCCTCATTCTGTAATTCACAATCATGTGTCCATAGTTACCAAAGACTGAGCACGTGACATCAAATTGCCTCTCCCTTATGTAAGGTCTTTCCCAATTCACATGCAACCTTTGATTGTTCACTCTTGACTTGTACTCATAATTTTTGTGACCATATTTATTATAGTTGTAGTTCAGTAACCATCAAAGCTACAGCTAGATCTAATACTGGATCTAGATCTACAATCATGAGTAGTATGTCCATACGTATTGCAGTTATAGAAATATCCATCAAAAGTGTTATCTCTATTACTACTTCTGCATACATTTGCAGTATGACCTACCTCATGACAATTTAAATGTACAAGATTGCAGGATTTCTTACCATAATTGCTTTGTGTTACCTTAGCTGGAGACTTTCCTTCTTTATTTATATCCTTGGTTCTAGATGATTCACTAACTTCAAAAGTAGTAAAACTAGTATATCCTAGGCATGTGGTTTCTTTTCTTCTTCTTTAATTTCTGAGTTCCTCATCAAGTTTTGATGTACTTTCATTGAATTTCTTCAGCAGATCATTTGCATTCTATAGTTCTCCTTATAATTGCTCAGTCTCATTTCTCAAATTCTCATTCTTCGTTAGGGATTTTCCATTCTCTTCATTTGTATCATGCATATGTTCATGCAACATGACCAATTCTTGTCTTGTCTTGAAAATTTCATCCTCTACAAATTTTAGTGCTTCATCCATGGCCTTTAGGGCATCTTTTGAAATTTCCATTGCAATCTCTTCAGATCTCTTTTCTTCCAAATCTTCACACATTTTGATTGATTGGGCTTCAATCTCTCTCTTAAGTTTTTTCTTTTCTTTGTGCAATTTTTCATTCTCCATAGCCATAGATTCTAGAGCTTCTCCAAATTCCTCAGATCCATTTTGTTTAGATAATTTATCAATGTAGTCTTAACTCTCATTCAATAGTCAAACAAGCTCTTTTATTTTTTCTATTGATTGCTTCAACTGATCTTTCAATTCTTTGATAAGCCTTTTAGCTTCATCAAGTTTCCTCTTGTATCTCAAACCCTCCATATTTTCCTTAAGGATCCTTCTCGAGATGTTAGGCCTATTAGGGGAACCAATTCTCTAATACTAATTGTTAGTATTATAAGGCATTGAGAGGGGGAGGGGGTGAATCAATGCATCCACAAATATGAAACTTTTAACAATTATATTCCACAATATACAACATGCAAATTATATTATAACATAGAAGCATAAAAAGTAAACCATTCACACACATTAAACACAAGACACAAGATTTTTCCCATGGAAACTCTTTTTAGAGGGAGAAAATCAGGTGTGGGAAAAATACGTATAAATTTCACTAGTACACTGATGAAATCTATCCCGTTAGGATCAATTACAAAATCCTTTATGAGGTTATACTCGGTTAAGAGTGTTAGAATAACTGAGAGGGTGAATCAGTTATCTAGTGTCCCAAAACAAAATGAATAATCCAAAACAAATTCTTCAACTTTTGCTACTCGGTAAACATAAAATACTTTCACTGTCTATGTTTTTACCAATTGTCAGTTTAAAACTTATAGTAGTTACCAATCAAATCTAACTTGTAATATGCAAAGTATGATAACAAAAAAATATCACAATCAACACATAACACAAGAGATTTAACGTGGAAACCCTGTGAAGGGAAAAACCACCTGGGACTGGCAACCCAAAATTGTTCACTCTTCTGAAGTGAGGTCGGTGAAGACCCAACCCTATTAAAGGTTTATAAACACACTATTAGGTGTGACCTTGCTAGAGGATTTTAGATCAAAAGTTATTTTCCAACCAACAGTCACTCTGGGGTTGACACGATAACAATGTTCACTCTATGAATGAAACATCAAAAAGACTTTCTTAGTCCACTCAGTTAAGAGATTTGACTATGTACAATGGTTAAATATGTAACAGTAGATGCTTTGCCTTGAAACAACTTCAATTGCAGTTTATAGATAAATGTTCAGCTCATTCAAATCTTTCTGATCAATATATCACTTCAGATTCAATACTATATCAACTTACTGTCTGTCGGTAATTACTCTTTGTAGCTCAATAATTGTTCTGCAGTTCGGTTCTCACTAACCAGTATGATCAGAATGCATGAAAACTCCTTCACACGATAATTTTGTAGTATCTTCTTCTTCCGGCATCTTTCAACAATGAAACTAATGTCTCTTATATAGATGAGTAAATCATTTTCTTTTTGTCCATTAGATTTTGCCTCTTAATCTTATTCATTGATTTTGCCTCTCTAACCTTCTTTAGCTGATGTGTCAGTAACACGTTTCAATCTACTCCATTAGATCTTTCTTGAATTATGTTAGCCATCGATCTTCATAACAAACCTTATCTATTACCTCGATTTCATACACTTTACAGCTCATCACTTTATTGGCTAAACTGATCATTTAATTCCTTTCTATTTTGCTTGGTTAACAAAGAAATGCATTGGTGAACACAAGCTCGATTAACACTACACTCGGTATACACTACACTCCGTCGGTGTATACTAGAATGCTTTATTTACCGACAACACTGCTTTGTGTCTTTCAACTCTATTCTTCATCATAGATGAATGCAACATAATAAAGTCAATATCATCAAGTCATAGACTCATCAACAAGTTACTTAATGTATTCCTTATCCTTATCTGATATATACATCTTCCTCATGTAGATATTTCTATTTTTCATCTCTTTCACCTTTCTTTAGATGTGTCGGTATAGTAACTTACAAGATAAGTACTGTCAAGCTAGTTGACATCAATGACAACATAATACTGATTTAATCATCTTGCATATCTAATTAGCAGCTCCTCAGTGATCTTGAATCATAGATTCTTCATTCAATGTTCTAAATCAGTTGTAGTTCATCAATCTCTCCCTTTGGCATTGATGGAAACTAAGTAATATGAAGTGTACCATACACATACCAAACATGTGTTCTACAACTCTATAAACAAATGCTTTGCTAAGCTCATACAAAATTAATATGTTTAATCACTATGTTACTAAACAACATTATCAATGTAGCTTTGACATTCTGCAAATATGATCTTTTCAGCTCTTAGATTCCTTCTTTTGTTCTCAGTAACTGATCTTCAGTGTTATGTTTCTTTCAGATTATCTCTCCCTTAGATAGTTCTCATTGGTGCATATTGTTTCATATTATTTATCTCTCCCTTTGATATAAATTTCAAAGAAACAAATAAATAATCAGCTCTGTAGTAGCTAAGTAACTCTCAATTGTCCAATACATTCTTTGTATCTATGTATACTGATATCCCAATCTGTTTCAGTTCTTCAAACTTAATCACAACCTTGAACATTATCCAAAGTGTGAACTATGCTGCATCAACATGTGTGATCTTCTGATAAGTGTAAGCTGATGCAACATCCATATCACATTAGTGACTGATAGATAGGGGACGGACCCCAAGTCTAGTCCTCAAATATTCAAATGTGTCTTTCGGTAGAGACTTTGTAAAGATATATGCAAGTTGTTGTTTAGATGTAACAAATTCTAAGTTCACTTGCTTCTCTTGCACTTGTTCTCTTAATTAGTGATACTTAATTGATATATGCTTTATCTTAGAGTGCATCACTGGATTGTTTGATATATTGATAGCACTTGTGTTGTCACAGTATATAATCACCGGGTCAGTGATTACCTCATTCATTCCTTCCAACACTTGCTTGATATATGAAATGTTTGAGCAATTAGTAGCAGTAGAAACATACTCTGCTTCAACTGTAGACTGAGAAATACAAGCTTGATTTTTAGTTGTCCAGGTTACAAGTCTTTCACCAAAGAAGAATGCTCCTCTGGTGGTGCTTTTTCTGTCATCCACATTTCCAGCCCAATCAGCATCAGTATAGACCATCATTTCAAACTTATCTTCCTTAGGATACCATAAACCATAATCCTTTATCTTTTTCAGGTATCTTAAGATCCTTTTAGTAGCAATCATGTGTGATTATTTAGGATTAGCATATAATTTAGCAACAATTCCCACAACATGTGCTATATTTGGTCTACTGTGAACTACATACATTAGCTTACCAATCATGGATCGGTAAAGTGTCTGATTTACCTCTGTAGTTTCATCTTCCTTTGTTAGTTTACATCCAGTAGCCATTAATGTTCCTACAGGTTTAGCATCTTCCATGCCAAATGTCTTCAAGACTTCCTTTATGTACTTGGACTATGTGATGAATATCCCATCACTCTGCTGAATCACTTGTAATCCTAGAAATAATTTAATATATTTGAACATAGACATTTCAAACTCATTACTCATGTCATCAGCAAAAGATTTACATACATGATCTTGACCTCCAAAAATAATATCATCAACAAAAATTTCAGCAATAAGAATAGTGTCATCAGTATCACCTTTCATGTACAAATTGATGTTTTCACTATTTCTTACAAATCCAATACTTAACAAGTAAGTATGCAGCCTTTCATACCAGGCTCTCGGTGCTTGCTTCAAACCATATAAATTTTTGTGTAATCTACATACCATGTTTCTATTGTCTGGATCAATGAATCCTTCAGGTTGTTCTATGTAGACCTCTTCTTCAAGTATACCATTCAGAAATGCTGACTTCACATCCATTTGATAAACCTTAAATTTCTTGTGTGCAGCATATGCAAGTAGCATTCTAACTCCTTCCAATCTAGCAATAGGTGCAAATGTCTCACCATAGTCAATGCCTTCTTCCTGTGCATATCCCTTGCATACCAATCTCACTTTATTTCTTGTCACTTCACCATTTTCATTCAGTTTGTTCCTGAATATCCATTTAGTACCGATAACATTTTTATCTTTAGGTCGAGGTACTAAGGACCAAGTTTTGTTCTTCTCTATTTGTTCTATTTCCTCTTTCATTGCATTAACCCATTCTTCATTCTCTAATGCAACTTTCACATTTTTTGGTTCAAATTCACAAACTAGACATGTACCTTGTCTTGCTTTGCTTCTTGTCTGCATGCCAGCTTGTCTATCTCCATTAATTTGTGTCTCAAGATGATGTCTTCTGACAAAACTAGCCAGTAATCAGTTTCTCCTTTCTTGTTCATCTTGTTCAAGTTCATGTGCTTTCTCGATAGCTCCATCTTGTTCATCGGTTTCCCTTTCCTATTCCTCGGGATTATTTTCCTGTTGACCAGTTATCACAGGTTGTGATTTCAATAGAAGTCAAGAACTTCAATGTACATGAATCTACCATAGTCTTTCAGTTCCTTTCTAGCTTCCTCTCTATTCTTGTCATCAAACTCATCAACACGAACATTAGTACTTTCAATTATCTTATTTGTAACCTTATTCAGACATTTGTATGCTTTACTCTTAGTAGAATATCCTAAGAATATTCCTTCATCTCCTTTAGAATCAAATTTCCCATTTCTCTCATCTTTCAGAATAAAACATTTGCTTCCAAAAATCTTGAAATAACTTACAGTAGGTTTGTGTCCAAACCATAGCTCATAAGGTGTCCGGTTGGTGTCCTTCTTCAGTTGTACTCGGTTAAGCACATATACAGCTGTACTGACAACTTCCCTCCTGTATGTCTAAGAAATATTATTTTGCAACATTAGTGTCCTTGCACAGTCAATGATTGACCTGTTCCTTCTTTCAACAATCCCATTCTGCTGAGGTGTTCTCGGTGCAGAGACTTGTCTTTTGATACCATGCTCATTACATAAATTAGTAAATTCATCAGAGATAAATTCACCTCCTCTATCAGATCTTAAGCATTTTAACTCTTTTCTAGTCTCTTTTTCTACCTTTTCCTTATACCACTTAAACATCTTAAATGCTTCAGATTTTTCTTTTAAGAACATAACTGTCATCAATCTAGTATAGTCATCAACAAAAAGAATAAAGTATCTATCACCATAATAACTTTGAGTTCTCATAGGACCACATAGGTCGGTATGAACCAACTTAAGTATCTTCTTTGTTGAGTAGTCTTTTCTTTTAAAACTAGACTTAGTCATCTTACCTTTCTGACATTCATTAAAACATTGCATGATTTGGTTTTGATAAGTTAGGCAACCCTCTAACTCTTTTCCTCTTACTAATCTTGATCATGTTATCAAAATTCACATGGCATAACCTTTTATGCCACAACCATGCATCTTCATCCTTCATTAATAAACAAGAAGACTGATCAATATCAAGATAAAATAGATTACCTTTGGATTGTGTACCAGTTCTAACAAGTCTTCCTCCATCATAATAGATTCTTACCTTTCTGCTCTCAAAAGAAAGTCGGTGGCCTGAGTTATTCAGCTATGCCACACTTAACAAATTATAGTTCAGTCCATCTACCCAGTATGTATTTTCAAAGTTTATTCTATCATTAATCATCAGTGAACCTTTACCTCTTACCATATAGGGTGCATCATTTCCCATCCTTATAGATCCTCCATCACATTCATCAAGTAATCAAATTTCTCTATATCACCAGTCATATGATGTGTACAGCCACTGTCTATGATCCATGTATCATTTCTACTTACTTTAGAGATCAATGTTGTTTCTTCATGTTTCTCTTCTTCCTCTGAATCATCTTTCATAGCAACAAATACTACTTCTACATCATCATCAGTGTTAGATTCAGATTCAAATTCTTCAGCTATGTAACATACCTTTTTCCCTTTTTCATAGCTATCTCAGTTATCTCTGTTGTTGTGTTGATAGCCTCTGTTGACTCTTCTCCCATAGCTTCCTTTGGATCGATCTTTAGATCTATCATCATCTTTCTTATTTAGACATCTAGCAGCAATGTGGCCAACTTCTTTACAATTAAAGCATGCCAAAGGTAGCTTACCTCTATACCTTCCTTTACCCTTGGGTAATCTTCTGGCCATAAGAGCTTCAAGCTCATCAAGTTCATCATCGGTACCACTATCACTATCATTATTCTTACTATTCTTGCTACTAGATTTACCAATCTTCAAAGAGGACATGAAAGTGGATTCAATAGAAGGTACAATACTATTGTCAAAGTTATTCAATTCAAAGGTTGTAAGCTTACCGATCAGTGTGTCAAGACTAAGGTTGGATGTAGCCCTTGTTTCATGAATTTCAGAGATCCTAATCGCATAAACTGGCAACAAAGTTTTGAGAATCTTGCTTATCACTGTTTCATCCTCAATAACTCCATCGGATGCTCTAATAGCATGTACTACCTCTTTTAGTCTATTTGTGTATTGCACAATGTTCTCACCTTCTTTCATCTTCATATCATCAAATTGACCTCTTAGGCTTTCTGCTCTGGCTCTCTTAACATTCACATCTCCACTGTATATTTGAGTTAGTTTATCCCACATGGCTTTGGCAGTTGTGCATCCCTTAATGTCTTCAAATTCGGCATCGGCATAGGCAGCAACAAGTTCCATCATAGTAACATTGTGTTCATGCCTATCCTTCAGTTGATCAAGTGTCAAGGGACCAGTGGTCGGTTGTATATAGCCATTCTCCATCAATTCTCGTGCAGAATTCCCAATTCCAGATATGTGCAACTTCATCTGGCTCTGCCATACTGTGAAGTTCTCTTTGTTCAGCTTTGGCACTTCCCTCTTATACATCTTGAGACCTTTGTGTTGGAGTCCTTAAAACTCTATTCTAAGCAACCAAAGCTCTGATACCAATTGTTAGAATAACTGAGAGGGGGGTGAATCAGTTATCTAGTGTCCCAAAACAAAATGTATAATCCAAAACAAATTCTTCAACTTCTGCTACTCGGTAAACATAAAATACTTTCACTGTCTATGTTTTTACCGATTGTCAGTTTAAAACTTATAGTAGTTACCGATCAAATCTAACATGTAATATGCAAAGTATGATAACAAACAAATATCACAATAAACACATAACACAAGAGATTTAATGTGGAAACCCTGTGAAGGGAAAAACCACTTGGGACCGACAACCCAAAATTGTTCACTCTTCTGAAGTGAGGTCGGTGAAGACCCAACCCTGTTAAAGGTTTAAAAATAGACTGTTAGGTGTGACCTTGTTAGAGGATTTTAGACCAGAATTTATAATCCAACCAGTAGTCACTCTGGGGTTGACAGGATAAAAATGTTCACTCTATGAATGAAACATCAAAAAGACTTTCTTAGTCCACTTAGTTAAGAGATTTGACTGTGTACAATGGTTAAATATGTAATAGTAGATGATCTACCTTGAAACAACTTCAATTGTAGTTTACAGATCAATGTTCAGCTCATTCAAATCTTTCTGATCAATATATCACTTTAGATTCAATACTATATCAACTTACTGTCCATCGGTAATTACTCTATGTAGCTTGGTAAATGTTTTGTAGTTCGGTTCTCACTAACCAGTATGATCAGAATGCATGAAAACTCCTTCACATGATAATTCTGCAGTATCTTCTTCTTCAGATGTCTTTCAACAATGAAACCAATGTCTCTTATATAGATGAGTAAATCATTTTCTTTTTGTCCATCAGATTTTGCCACTTAATCTTATTCATTGATTTTGCCTCTCTAACCTTCTTTAGTTGATGTGTCAGTAACACATTTCAATCTACTCCATTAGATCTTTGTTGAATTATGTTAGCCGTCCATCTTCATAACAAACCTTATCTATTACCTCGATTTCATACACTTTACAACTCATCACTTTATCGGCTAAACTGATCATTTAATTCCTTTCTATTTTTCTCGGTTAACAAAAAAATGTGTCGGTGAACACAAGCTTAGTTAACACTATGCTCAGTATACACTACACTCCGTCGGTGTATACTAGAATGCTTTATTTACCGACAACACTGCTTTGTGTCTTTCAGCTCTATTCTTCATCATAGATGAATGCAACATAATAAAGTCGATATCATCAAGTCATAGACTCATCAACAAGTTACTTAATGTATTCCTTATCCTTATCTGATATATACATCTTCCTCATGTAGATATTTTTGTTCTTCATCTCTTTCACCTTTCTTCAAATGTGTCAGTATAGTAACTTACAAGTTAAGTATTGTCAAGCTAGTTGAAATAAATGACAACATAATACTGATTTAATCATCTTTCATATCTAATCAACAACTCCTCAGTGATCTTGAATCATAGATTCTTCATTCAGTGTTCTAAATCAGTTGTAGTTCATCAAAGAGTACTTAGCCTTGTTAGAAGCTACAAGAGTTATGTTAAATAATACCCTATCAAGGGATTTAAAAATTCTTCTAAGAGTTCACCTTGTTAGAGGATTTATGCATCATATCCTATTAAAGATTCTACTCGTGCTCTGTTAGAAGTGACCTTGTTAAAATATTTTACCTACAAACCTGTTAGAGATTTCCTTGATATAGACTCAAGAATAAACTGATCTGATAATGACACTTGCTATCTGATAGATCCACTTCAGTTCTGATCACAACACTACCTAAACATCAACAACTTCTTCCTTCATATTCCCATGATCAAAACCTCCTATCACATCACCACTTCATTACCCTAAAACTCAATTTCATCCTTCTTCTTCAAATTTTTTTCCAAGTTGGCCTTGTGTCAAAAACATTTTACCCATCGACATAGAAAGACCATTTATTTCATAAGAATTATAACTAGTTCTTGATGATATTTACAAGTGTTCATTGAAATGAAGTATAGAATAATTGCATGATAAAAATAGCATAAAATACAAATTGATGATAATGCACCTTGATTAAGTGAGGTAAGATGATAATACGATTCTATGTTAACGCTTCCATGAATTACTTAATATTATTTAGGAATGTTGAAGTATATATTTTTTAATTATATTATTGTCTATTTCAAAGGATGATTTGTTAGAGCACACATATTTATTGCATTAGGAACACTTTCATATGTTGTATTAATTAACTATGCACATTCTCAAGAATATTCTCATGCATATTATTGTGCACAGTTAAGCACATGTTTGTACATTCATTCTCTAGCTTAACTTCAATTAGTTGAACCTAAATTTAAGTTAGCCTAGTCTAGATGTGCTCCACTTTACATATTGTGCACATTATGCAATTCTAGTTTAGCTCTAGATGCTATTTTTAGTTCAAGTTAGCTTTTTTGCATTTTTAGCATGACTACTTTCTAGTCATTCATTAATTATAATATATCTCCATTCATTATTGTGGAATCAATACAAAATTTTAGGGTTGTTATAGAGCATATTATCTTTTCTTGATTTCTTTTGTGTGATAGGTTTTTTTCTTGTAGATGATTCTTGGATCCTATGGTTGTTTCATCAACTCATATAGTTTTTTATTTCTATTTAAAATATTTTGATAATTATCATAAATTTTATATGGTCCCCCCATGATTTAGTTGATTGTTTAGTGTCCATAAAGTATTGACATGGACTAAGCCAACTAAACTTAGAAGGATGTATAAATCCTTGGATGAACTCCAAATGGTGCTTAATGGCATGCAACATAAGTGAGTTAGGAAAAGAAGAATGATGATATTAAAATATTAATAGAGATAACTAGTAGGAGAATTCTTATTGTATGATTTAAATAACATATAATGAAAAATAAGGACAATTAATTCTATTCATTTCTCATTGTTATTATGATATGAACTAAATGTTTGCACATACTTAAGTTATCATATTTTTATTTAAGTGCATGGAGTTCTACTCAATAAGAAATGCCATAATATGTTTTTTTCAGAATGGTGTATTTAATAAAAAACAATCACATCCATGTCTAAGGTTTAGTGGTAGGAAGGGTAATTATAATAATAATTCTCTCAATTATTATGGTAAGACAATGAGAGTGCTTTGGTGTTGGGTCTAAGGGATAACAAGTAGAATTAAAAATAATATTTTTTAAACATACCATCTTACAAAAGTATGTGTATATCTTATTTATGTAACTATTACACAAATTTATTTAGTCCTAAATGGGAAAAATAAGAAAGAGTTTGTATATAATAGAGGAGATACAAATTTGATTCAAAAAGAGGGATTTGAAATATCCACTCCATGTGGGATAATTTATAATGTAGTGATAGATGAACCTAAAAATATCCTAATGACTATCCTTAATTCTTCCATTAATTAAATAGATATTTATATTTGAATAATTCATTATATAAATTTCCATATTTATTTAAATAATTCATCAATCCTCTTCTATTTATTTAACATCTCATGATTAAAAAAATAAAAGCATTATTTTTCTCTTACATGTCTCCTTTTCTCCTTTAAGGAATAAAATTTCATTGATAAACCTTTAAATCCACCCCCTTTCCATATCACCAATATCTATTTATAAAATCAAATAAAAAAAGACATAAGACAAGTGGAAAATAACTTCCATACCTAATTCCCTTTTATCCCACATTCTCCCCACAAGTTTGATCTACCTTTGGAGGACATCTACTTGAACCCCACCCTCTCTCATTTTCAGGGATCCCTACTTTGAGTATTGAATGTATCCATATAATTTTGAGAGCATATATATCAAATCTTTGAGAGCTATATCAATCCAAAAGTTATTCTTATCAACCAATAAATCTCATTCTTCATATCCTCTTGTACAAAATTCTAAAAAATTATGAGCAAATGCAATAACATGTACACGATCTTGGTAGATAGGAAGGCAATGTATTCCTATAATCTTTTAAATGCATTTTTTAAATTTATTTTGTTGTTGTGTGTTCATTTGTTAGAAAAGTACCCCATTGATGTGATGGTATGATACTTTCATGAATCTCTTTCTAATGGTTGGGATTTTGGAGGGTTCCTAATATAGGTTCCAATTTTGTCATCATCATTTTCATACACTCTAGTCCTTTATAATAACCTTGTTGGTGATTTGAAGGTTTCAAGGAACTAAAAGTGCCCAAACTTGCACGCATGACTCTCTATTCGTAACTTTTCAAACTCTAGCTTTTTATTACAAGAGTTCTCATGCTTCTAAATTATATACCTATGCTTTTAAAGTCTTTTCTTATGGATTTGAATTATCTTTCTATGCAACTGAAGAAGATACCTATGCTTATAATCTTTTGATTTTTTTCTACATATTTTCTTTTTTCAATTTTTTGTCTCTTTAAGAGTTATTACACATTTGATCTCTAATCTTGTGCTTTTGATGCTTATAGTTGTACGTCTAATGAATCTGTTTGGATGTTTGTTCTATGTTTGATAACTAGTCACTATTTTTGTAGGGTCACTAGTCCTGCACCTTTGGTTCACCATCCATACATGTTTGGTAGGTATAATTACACTTTTGAATGCTATTTCTATGTTTTTGATACAAAATCTAGTTATCTTTCAATTTTGATTTGTTTTTGGACTAACCCTAACTAACTAAAAAGTGGTACAACTTGTTTTGACTGCCCTGTTGGATAACTAAGAGAGGGGGGGGGGGAGGTTGAATCAGTTATCTTAGTTCCCTTAAAAATTTTCATCCTTAAAATCTTCTCGGTAACTAGTCTTTAAAATCATATTTAATCATTTAACTGACCACAACACTATGCATAAGAAAATTAGTAAATAACATGCAAATCATAAAATCACACATTAACACCAAAATTTAATGTGGAAACCAGATTTGGGTAAAAAACATTACGTAAATTATCACCCACAAAATAATTCACTCTTCTAAAGTGAGCTCAGTTAAGAGCTAATCCTATTAAAGATTACAAACACATTTTCTAGATGTGACCCTGTTAGGGGATTTTCACCAAAAATCGACTAGATCTGTCACCCTATAATGAGTGGCCTTATTAGAGGACTTGAGAACATTCATTATAATTCCACCTTACAAAGGATTTAGAAATAGGACTTTTAAAGCCACTCGGTTAAGAGATTTTCTGCTACAATGGTTAGAAAGTAATAGTGAAATGATTTGATAAAATATGCAACTACCTTATTCCTGTTTAGATCTCCTTTCTATTCAATTATCTTCTTCAAACTCTTCCTTTCTATTTTATCAACACACACACACACTTCATCTCATCACTTTCCTTCACTTCATTCACACTTTTCTTCAACTCTATTTTTCTTAGTGTACCCTTCTGTACTAATTTGATGGTTTATTCTAGATATCAACAATTCAATAATTCAAAATCAACAATAGAAATATGATCATCATGATCATGCTTTATATAGACAATTTTAGCTGCTTAATCCTTTACACTACTTAATCTCATCCATTTGATCAAATATGTAGCTTAGTAAAATATTTTATGAATCTTTCCAACTGTAACTTCACCTTGGAACTTGAAATTCTCTTGGATCTCAAACCAATCATTAAATCTTCACCATTTATATTTACCTAACATTTTTGATCTGTTGATTTCATTAACTAACTTTGTTCCTTCCTTAGAATCTTCTAGATAATTCCATATTCTCATTTGATATCATCTTTTACTTAATTTCTTGTTTAACCAACCAACTTCATCTACTCATTTAAGTCTTCGTTCTACTTGGTTATCATTTACTCGGTTAACATCTTCCTCAGTTATCAACCTCTCGGTTAACTATGACTGACCAATATCTTTAATTATCGACAACCATTTCCAACTCAGTAGAACACATAATTTCCTTGTCTTTTCACTTCACAAATTAAATCCTTTATTACCGACCAATATAACTAACTTGTGCATCATTCTAACACTTCATCAAATCATGTAAAACAATCAAATAAATATTACCTTGTCAAAAACTGATTCAACAATTTCCCATTTAAGATATCATACTTAACATCACTTCTTTATTTCATCTTCTATCTTTACCAACCATTTCTTTATTCAACATCACATATTTCAGATATATATGGCGACTTGAATAAATCAGTAAGTCAATAGGCTTGACATCAATGACAACAAAATAATTGATCCAATCCTTCTACATACCTTTCATTTCTCAGTTAACCTTGTTCATTATCATCATCACAATATCAGTTGGGGTAACAATCTCATCAGTAACAATATTAGTTGGGATAACATGTCCAAGATAGGAAAATAAACTACAAATGGTGGTTTTAAATGGTTTTGCAATAGTTTATAAGTTTTTTCATTATTTAGTGGTACATAGACTAATTAGGATGTCAATTAATCAATGTTTATTGTGCTTGATAAGATGGTAGGTGTATTCTCTCACCTTGTGTAAACTTAGTGATTAGAAGCCAAACCAACCTTTCTTTAATTTTATTGTTATTGTTGTATAACCCTAACAAATTTGAAAATTAGTATCCTCTATCTACTTTGGGGGATTTTGGAATATTAATTTTTTGTATTTTCTTGGAGAGGCTTGCCTTGGTGGGAAAAGAGGCATTCACTCCAAGGGAATGACTGCAAGTGGTGCTCTTAATTTGGTTTTCTATATAAATGTAGGTGAGGCAAAATCCATAGCTTGACCAATATTAGCACTTACCATAGAGTGCCCATTTGAAAGGAGGCGTGTCCTTTTTATCTTAAACTCCTAGTAGGATTGGTTAAAACCTTGAGTGACTTGCTAGATGCTTGTAAGGTGTTGGGATTCTTAAATTCCACTAGACATTTAAATTAGTGTGCGGTATGAAATGGTAAGCAATAAAAAGGGGGTACTGGTCAATCCATAACACACACTAGAATATGAAACCCTTAAGACAAATCAGATCAACATCACCGAATGGGAATGATGCCAATGCAAGATTATTGCTCTCAGGATTTATATTCCTTTTCTATTTAAAATTGAGGAGAGAAATGATATTGATATACAAGAGAGTAAATAAGAACAAATATGATCTAATCAAACTAAGAAAGAATACGTAAAAGAGAATAGAGAGAAATTTGAGTGCACTTGGAAATTAAATAGGAGAAGTGAGTTTTTAGATCTGAATTCTCGATTGTCAAAATCTTGGAAATACTTGTAACAATAGAACATAGATCCCAAGAATAAAATATGCATGTGCTTGACATTTCATTAAATAGCAGAAGGAAAAAAATGCCAAAATTATTCTATAAGTAGGTGCAAAATTCCAAAGGTGGTCTATATCCTGGGTTTCTACCGAAAAAGTTGCAGATAGTCTGTCTTAGTCCCATGATGGCTTTGATGTTTTGGAAGCTTAATTAAGGGTCATTTGTACTTAAAAATCTAAGATTTTTGTGTGTGGGTGTCTATATAGGGGTTTTCCTTGGTCAACCCTCCCATTTTGGTGATTTCCACCTCCATGGGAAACTAAATATGACAAAGATAAAGTGTGTAGTACTTATGAATCTAGAGTATGTCTAAATTTGGATGAGCTAAAATACATAAATGCAATGCTAAGATCTACCCTAATGTGATAGAGTAAACCCTAATATGAAAATGAAATCAATGTGTGATTGAGAGCATGTAAATAAACATATATTTGAAGCACAAACATATAGATCTGAAGATAACAAGAGACCATACTTAATCATAAGAGAAAGAGTATAACCAATCATAAGTTGGTTTTCTCCTAGCCATCATCAAAATCATTTTGTGACTCCATGATGTTAAAAATCTATTTGAATGATTCAATGCTTGAAAAAGGGTTGAATTATTGATAGAAGAATTGATACAACCCTTATTCACAAGTCCTCACGTCATGGGATGTTTTCAAATTGGGGCTCCAACATTGCATTTTTCTCATCATACTAAAATGAAGTGTGAGAGTTTATTTTATACAAAATTAGGGGATATAATAAAGAAGTCTAACTGTAAATCAAAATCCTTTGCTAAAACACCAAGATAAGGACCCAGTTTTAATTTAGGCACAAATATTAGGGTACAAAAAACCATTTGGCATTTTGTACCTTGGGAAAAAATGCAAAAACTACTTTGTCCCACCCTAATTAGGCCCATTTTTGGTCCGTGGGTACCTTAAAGTTAGGGGATGTGGGATTTTGTCAAACAACCAGTTTTGAGGTGAGGATAGGATACCGAGGTCGCAAATGGTCAAATATGTCCTAGGAGATGAAATATATTATTTGATTGGAGGAAAAAATAGAGGAGCACACTTATTAATAAGGGATTACCTCAATTCTGAGAAATATTGAAGGAAAAGAGGACCCATATTCAAATTTAGGTGCTCATTAAGTGCAATTATCAAGTCCTATTATGCAATATGTAATGATAAAACACTAAGTAGGTGCTAAACAATCATAAAATTGTACACCACTTAAGGGCTTACAATTTAATATGGTACATTTATCCTCCACTTTAGTGGTATATGACACTATGTGCATATGCAATCTAAAGTAAAAGAAACTAGTAAATGAAAAAGGATATCTCAAAAGTCCCTAGTATGCAATTCTTGTAAGAAAGTGTTAGGAACCTAAATCCATGAAACCACATGTTAGTTTAAAACCATAAATCACCTAGGGCATACTAAAAGAATGATGAAATTCATGGGTAGCTATATGCCCCCTATTATAGCTTGTTATTATGAAGGTGAAACATGGTATCATGTATACTACAATGAATTGTAAATATAAATATTGGTGAAAAATGTCATCAAAAGGGTTCAAGATGAACTAGAAACATCTAATACAAAATTTGGATGGATAGGAAACTAAACCATAATTTCAGTACAAAAAACAATGTGAAAATCAAAACTTTCTATCTCAAGTTACGACTGATTAAGAAAATGAGTATATTAAATGACTTAAAAAGTTTTTTAAAAAAGTGAAAAATGACCTAAAAATTAAGTCACTAAAATATGAACTGTTACAAGTAATGGTTGTCGTTGCACCAAAAGATCGACTTGTTAATGCCTGATACAACTACTAGACTTATAGAAGACATAAGAGGTTGTTTATCCATGTCATGAATCCTGAAGGGGGACGTTGGTAGTTAGTCCAAAAATCCCCCCCTCAACATCACCTAAGGGGATTCAAACCTATGACCAAGCTTTTATACCAATTGTTAGGATCAAACAATATTGAGAGGGGGGGGTGAATCACTATTGAAATACTTTTTTTCCTTTTATACCCATTTAAACTTAACCAAGCAATAGCTGAAATAAGAAGAAAACATACATAAAATAAATAACTCATAACACCATGATTTGTTCTCGAGGAAACCCTGGCTATTAGGAGACCTTTCCCTATTAGGAGAAAAATATTACATTAGTACAAGTCCTTGTTAAAGGAAAAACCCTGTTAGGAGTCTATAACCCTGTTAGGGGTGAATACAAAATGGAGGTCATTGCTCTTACAAAGAACTCTCTATACAATATTATGCAAATATCATGTAACAATAAAAATGAACTAAAACAACATCTGTTATGCCAAATAAGTTACAATAATAGATCACAACATCCTTTGAATTATTCTGACATCCCAATTCATGCAGACATACAATCATAACTTCGCATCTCAAATCATATATACTCAATCTCATAATACTTCTAGTTGGCTCACAAATACATCACAAAACATGTCCAACACATAGTCAAATAGAAAATACATAGTCGGTGATCATGTCTCGAAAATGATAGGGTAGGATCCAAACCTGATACTCCTAAGAGTTATTTTGTTGTCATTAGTTATGATAAAGTCATAATGATTGTCAAAGTCATTTGGTAAAGAAGGGAAGACAAGTAGGTAAAGCAAGAAAAGCTAATCAGTAAAATGAAATAAGGAAACATGTAATTTCAGTAAAGGCAATGAAAGTTTAGGCACCGAGCTACAACATCAACCAAACCAAAAAGATGAGACAATTACCAAGCAAGAGGAAAATGTGTTATCGAGTATGGAAGGCTAACACAAGGAGAATATTTAAGTACATTGAATCTAGACACCGAACATAAAATGGTTTACATATCTCAAGGATATTATATGTCAGAGAATTGGAGATGTAAACATAACTATTACACATGATTACAAGGTGAGATATGCCAATGAGAATAAAGTATGATATATGCATTGGAGGAGTAACCAATGCTATCACTATTTGTAGAGATGATTCTAGAACCTTTAGCATTGCTTCTAGAATTGTATATAAATGAATCAGAGTGTGAAGATCAGTATGCATGCATAAGTAAGAAGGATATTTCATGTGTGAAGCAAAGATTACAGAGAAGGTGATGAACATAGAAGCCACTGAGTACATAGCAGTAAAGAGTAGAAAGTGATTGTGATTCAGAATTGAATTTATTGAGCACTAAACTGATATTGTGAGTAGTACACAATATGAGGTAATGAGTTATTGAGAATAAAGAATCTAATATGCATATGATTAATGCAAATTTAACCGACAAGTTTGTGTTACTAATTAAAGAGTAACTAGAATTATAAAGTCTCTTAATCAAGTAGATCCTAACAGATCTTATATTGTAAATCCTTTAACCAGGTATAGTTCTTATATTAGAATTGTAAAATACTCTTAAAAGGTAGACTTAACAAGTCTTAAGACTCTTAACCAGGTTAATACTCTCAATAGGGTAAGCTATCTAAAATAGCTAACAGTGTAGCTCTAACCGAGAAAACATTTTACTACAGTAATGGAGTCTTGTGGGTGTCATCCCCACCACAGTTTTTATCCTCTAACAAGGATTTATGTGATACCAAAATGAATGTGTTATGAGTTATGTGTTATGTTTTATCTATTTTATATGATGCATGCAAAATTTATGGAATCAATAACTGTTTAAGGAAGAAAGTTCAAATAGTTTAAAAGTTTTTTTACAATATTGATTCACCCCTCCCCTCTAAGTACTTACCTTTCCATACTTAATCCAACAATTGGTATTAGAGCTCAGTCTCTTATTAAGAAGTTTAATCACTTAAGAGGAAAGATCTAGAGGAATGGAGAGCTATAGGTATGAAAGGGTGATTGATAACATGGGAATGGAACTGAGAATGACCAATGAGAAAATTAATGAATTAAGAAAAAACTATTGCATTCAATCAACAAGAGAAAGGATCTAGCACATCAATTGAAATACAATCAAGATCAAGTTGAAGAACTTGAATAAAAATCAGAGGGAAGCATGTCTGATGAATTTGATCTTATAATATCAGAACTATTTGTAAAGAACAAAAACCTAGCTGATCAGGTGAAAGCACTGAAAAGAGAACAAGAAGCCCAATTGGTAAGGATGTGTGAAATCTTAGAACAAAATGGAAAAGCTTAAGATGACAAAAGAATGGTGGAAGATGAGAGAAGACAAATGAACACAAGACTAGATGAGAAAGAGAGGGAAAGGTTGGCACAACTTAACTACAACTTGATAGAACAATTAGTTAGTGCAAATCACGATGTTACAAGGAAAGTTGGAGAGATTTATGAACTGGGATTTGATAATGAACATCTGAAGAATTATCTAAAATATAAGAAAGATGATAATGAAGTCTTGAAAAGGAATTATGAAGCACTAAAGATATTGGATGAACAATGAAGATGTCAGAGACAACTGAGAGATACTACTAGACTTGGATACAATGCAAACAACACTACCAAGAAGGGTGAGTCCTCCAATCAAGAAGCCAACTAAGATAATTCTTCTATCCCATCAAAGAAAAATAAGTCTACATGCTATCATTGTGGGAAACCAGGACACACAACAAATGTCTGTAGGAGAAAAATAGGTAATCCACCGATTACTCTTAAGTTTAATGGTCACTGTTACAATTGCAATAAGTTTGGTCATAAGGCATTTGAATGTAGATCAAGAACTACTAAAAATCCAAGGAAGCCAAGCTACAAGGGCTAATGTAATAATTGGAATAGATATGGTTACAAATATGAAGAATGTAGGTCACAAAGAAGGAATGAGAAATGGGTCCCTAATTGACAAGATACTGTAAATAACCGACAAGGACCAACTATACTATGGGACTATAATACAAGAATCACTTGTACTGCATGTGGAAGATTTGGTCACAATGTTGCAAATTTCTTTAGGTTGCATGGTATGAATAATAGAAGATCATGGAAAAACTATGGAATGACTTGTTTCCACTATCACAAGGTTGGTCACCTAGCCAAAGACTACAGGTACCAAGGTAAAGCCCCAACCAAGTAAAAATACTCAAGTTAATATTGATGAAATAAGAGATCAGATGAATAGGACATGGAAAAGGAAGTCTCAAGATGATGGAATGGAACTTGGAACAACTGATGACACCACATCCACTGGATCAGGTGCACCTATATTCACTTAATTGGTCAAAGGTATGTATAGGAGCTGATAACCTAAATACTATCTTAAATCAGTTCCTAGAATTAGTGCAAAGATCCATATTAGCATACTAAGATGCATTCGGATATAAGTTGTGAATTTAATATTTTATATGTTGATCGACAAAGTGTAAGAGTTACTTTTTTCCATTTGGTGAAGCAAAGTGTATTTTGGTTATCGGTGAAATGAAGTAGCTAAGAAAAATTTAATGCAAACTTTTATAGCCATTGGAAGCCCTAACCTAGGAAAAACTATAAATAGAGGTTGTTTTATTTCATTTCTACCTTACATTTTCATGAACATTTGAAGAATTTGATAGAGAAGAGATCACAAATCAATCTTTCTAGAATTAAAAACAACATTAAGTGTATTCAAGGTATTTCTAGTGTTTACCGATTTGTGTTCATGAATTTAAAGTAACTATTTAAGTGAAACCCTAGTATTTGAAGAATATTTCTGAGATCAATATGGCATCAAAAGTTCAAAAACTAGTCATTGTTGAGAAGATTGACCTCGTCAATCCAGAGTACAAGCTGACTCTTGTCGTTGTTGCCCAAAGTGGATAAGTATGGAGTCCTGTCATCAATCCCGCAAAGGTTTATAATGATTGAAGATGTTCCCGCCTTCATTCACTACAAGATTGAAGATATGCCAAGAAGAAATTAACACATCATACATGAATCTGTGTGTGAATGGAAAATTAAAAGACAACCACACACATTTGGAAACCAAGGGTTTTGTCCATGATATGCATGTGACAACTATTTTCAAGCATGAATGGATGAGGATGGTACTAAGCCACGTGCATGATCAGTTCATGTGGCTCGATGCACTAGTAAAGATCACCAAGGATGTACTACACCTAGTCACAAGATTTTTGGTCGGTGATAGACCGTGGGCATACAAGAAAAATGATAAGAATAAGCTATGTGAGCTTACACTAGACAAATGGGATGGAAGAGGATTGAATTTATCTACTATTGATGACCCTAAGTTGATATTTTCAAGTAATATCATATCATACATAATCTTCAGTCATCTTACGTAGATAGTGTACCCTATGGAGCAATTGAAATAGCATAAAAAAATGTTAAGAAGGATATGAAAATAGACCTTTGTGAGATATTTTTGAAGTGGTTGGATGATAATATGAATACCATTAGGAAAGAAAAATCAAATACATTGAAGTTCATACCCATTTTGGTATGTATTTTCTTCTATTTTCAGAACTTATTTCCTACAGTTGGTGAAGTAGTTTGAAAAGAAAACAAACTAATCATATACTAGATTAATGAATACATTCAAAGCATAGGAGATTAGTTTGATTTGGTCATGAACGACTATTTTTTTAAATTTCAAGAAAGAATGCATAAAAGATTTAGGATTCCACCTCAACTAGTGGAAGAATATAAAGATGAGATATGTTTTGAAGTTGACACCGACACATGTATTATAAGAGTTGTGGAGCCAAGAACCGTGTGGTTGCCACCTATGGGATATGAGATAAACATTGATGTTGCATCTATTAAAATTAAAGGACTGTTAGAGAAACCAGTTGACAAAAGTACAACTTGATATGGTACATTTGAAGAAGTAAAAGAGAAAATAAGGATAGGTATCTTGATACCCAAGGCAATCAGAAAGACAAGCAGAATGATGAACACTTTATCTGAGAATCTAGGTATTGTTGTTGAAGAAGAATTTGTTGAACCATCAGAGGATAAGGGGAATAAGACAAGAATGAAGAAAGATACCCCCAGTCCAATCGGTGTTAGACCATCAACAAGGTCTTCCTCCACATCAAGAGAAAAGAAGGAAGCAGAGTTAGAATCGGTAAAGAAAAAAAATTACATTAGAGAGAATAAGGCCATTGGAAGGCCTATAAGGAAATTAAAGTTGCAACAAGAGAGTGACACTAAGTTTGAGGACATTTCTCAATTTATGGTTGTACAAAGTCAAGTACCTAAAGTGAAAAGTCTTGATGCATTACTCAAGACACTTGAAAAATATGGAGGTTATTTGGTGTTGAAACAACTAAAGTAGAAAAGAGGAATGATAAAGAGAAAAATAAAATTGAAGAGGTTGTCATATCTACTTTTCACAAGTTTAGAATAACACCTGTTGAGGTGGTGCCAAATATTGAGGATGAAATTTATTAGAAAATTGATGCTAGATGGAAGTATGCTCTAGCAGCCGAGAAGGAAATGAGAGAGAGGTCCCTAGCTATTACTGTCACAAACCTAACAAATAAAGGAATCAAAGACACACTACTAGAATATTCAAAAAGATTCTGAGTAAAAAGAATAGCTCTAAGCATCATGGTCGTTAAGCTAGAAGAAGTGGAGAATAACACTGATGATCTTTGGAGAAAGATCTTCTCTATTGATCAACCGACTACTGAAGAGGTCAAAGATGAAGTAGGAAAGTCAGATACAATTGACTTGACAAAAAATCAAGAATAATTTAAAATCAAGAATATAACTAACCAAGATCCTGATGAAACAATAAAAGCTGATGAAGACATCATGGAAACTGAGGCCATAGAAAAAGAGGAAATGGGCATTGATGATTCTACTAAGGCAAGGTTAATGGTAGAAGATCCTATTATTGAGAAGGTATTGAGTTTTCTTGAGATTGAAGAAGTAATCTCAGAGATGAAAATGGATGTACCAATTGATGCTAATTCCCCCACCAAACCAACACAAGAGACTGCAACAAAGGAGACTGAAGAAACCAAAGAGACTGAGTTAACACAAGGTCAGAATCAAGAGTTAGTAACTCCCACCGAAACTATACAACAATAGAAGGAACAATAAAAAGAACAAGTAAAGGCCATATATGAAGGAAAGAAAGAAGATAAATAGGAGAAGAAGGAAGAGAAGAAACAATAAGAGAAAAATAAGGACACAACTAGTGCACAATCTGATGCAAATAAGACATCTTAGTGAAGGGAAAAACCAAAAAGAGAAAGCATGAAAAAGAGGTTGATTTCAACCAACCTATTTTTATTTCCATGGTTGATATCTCAACCATGAGTCCAAAGAGACTCTCAGAGTTCAGAGATCTATTGAAGAGGAAAGCTGCACAAGACAAGCTAATAGAAAACAAGATTAAAATAGATTTTTTGGACCAAGTAAAAGATATATTAAGTGAGATTGTACTAGAGGAAAATATAAATGAAAAAGGAGGCATTTATAGCAAGTTAAGAGAACTGGTGAATCAAATAAACCAGCATGGTACTGATACTACCATGTACATGATGGAAATACAAAAGAAGAAAATAGAGAATATATTGATTGAAGAACTCCTTCAATTAGTTGCATTAGATAAGGTAACTCTTTCTAAGTTAATTAATGAATTGGAAAATGAGCTGCAAACAATTCTTTCATTATTTCAACAATTTTTTTTAATTTCCAATTTCACCAAAGATATCAAAGAGAAGGATGATAATGTGGAAAAGGAGTTCATTGAGAAGTTATCAAAACTTTCCACCAAGCCTAATTCTATAAAGGAATATTATGAAAGGCTGAAGCACTTGATGGGAGTAAAATATGAGGTAAGAAAAGAGGAGAATCAGATCAAAATGGATCTATTGGAACTCTAAACAATTTTGATTTCACATATTGAATCATTGCAAAAACAAGTACACAAGGCCAAAGACTTAGTCAACACACCAGATGTTAGTAATATGGACAACATGGTAAGTTTGACTGCTGACTTAAGTGAGAAAATCACAGTGTTGTAGACATTCAAGGATACATGGAACATCACTGAAGAATGCTCATGACAAGTAAAAATCCATTTTTGACAAAATCCCCACATCAGATAAGAAGTAAGTTCTTATTTTGGCATTTTTGTTTTAAAAAGGTGGAATATAGCATATGAAATATATAATAAGATATGAGGGGGAATATGTAGAAATATGAAAAAAAGGAAAAATGGGAAATGGGAAATATAGTATGAAATAAGGAGAAAATTTTGATTCAAGAAGTAATACATTAGGGGGAGTAATAGGTTTATTGAGGAATGGATATATGAGTGGATATATGGACAAGGACAAAATTTTGAATTTTTTTTTATGACTTTGAAGTTTTTAACAAATATACCAAAATAATGCCAAAGGGGGAGATTGATACTCCTAAGAGTTATTTTGTTGTCATTAGTTATGATAAAGTCATAATGATTGTTAAAGTCATTTGGTAAAGAAGGGAAGACAAGTCAGTAAAGAAGGAAAAGCTAATCAGTAAAAGGAAATAAGGGAACATGTAATTTCGGTAAAGGAAAAGAGAGTTTAGGCACCGAGCACCACGCATCGAGTTATACCGAGCTACAACATTGACCAAACTAAAAAGATGAGACAGTTACCGAGAAAGAGGAAAACATGTTGCCAAGTATAGCACGCTGACACAAGGAGAAACTTTAAGTACATTGAATCTAGACATCAAATAGAAAATGGTTTACAAATTTTGAGGAGATTATATGTTAGGGAATTGGAAATGTAAACATAATGATTACACATGATTAAAAGGTGAGATCTTCCAATGAGAATAAAGTATGATATATGCATTGGAGGAGAAACCAATGCTAGCACTACTTGTAGAGATGATTCTAAAACATCTAGTACCACTTCTAGAATTGTATATAAATGGATCAGAGTGTGAAGATCAATATGCATGCGTAAGTAAGAATGAGATTGCATGTGTGAAGAAGAGATTGCAAAGAAGGTGATGAACAAAGAAGCCACCGAGTACAAAGAAGTAAAGAGAAGAATGTGATTGTGATTCAGAATTGAATCTACTGAGGAATAAATTGATATTGTGAGTAGTACACAATATGAGGTAATGAGTTATTGATCATAAAGAGTTTGATATGCATATGATTGATGCAAGTTTAACCTACAAGTTTGTATTACTGATTAAAGAGTAATTAGAATTGTAAAGTATCTTAACCGAGGAGATCCTTACAGATCTTATATTGTAAATTATTTAACTAGGTACAGTTCTTAGATTATAATTCTAAAATCCTCTTACAAGGTATACTTAACAGATCTTAAGACTCTTAATCAGGTTAATACTCTTAACAGGGTAAGCTATCAGAAATAGCTAACAATGTAGCTCTAACCAAGAAAACTTTTTACTACAGTAGTGGAGTCTTATGGGTGTCATCCCTACCAAAACTCATATCCTCTAACAAGGATTCCTATGATATAAAAATGAATCTGTTATGAATTATGTGTTATGTTTTATCTATTTTATATGATGCATGCAAAATTTATGGAGTCAGTAAATGTTTAAGGAAGAAAGTTCAAATAGTTTAAAAGTGTTTTACAATACTAATTCACCCCTCCCCTCTCAGTAGTTACCTTTCCATGTACCTAATCCAAAAAAACCAAATCCAAAGTAGCACTCCTAGTGTATGCACCCTAAAATGGTCGCCTAGACTATGAGCCCCCATTCTTCAATTTATCAAATGATGGAACTAATTTTTCAATTTCCTGAATCAATGCCTTGCAATATTTTCAAATCAAATCTATTTCCTTGATCAAATCGTAATTAATTCAATTATTTAAATATTTCCTAAGGTTTGATCATTTATCCTAATTCTCTTTTAATTAAAAGAACATGCTCCGTTTTAATTAAATAAAAATCCCTTTTTAAATAAATAAAAAATCTTTTAATTAAATAATGGAAATCACTTTGCTAAAAATAATAAAATAAAAATAAAAAGAAAAGTGCACTTTCCAATGAGATAGATTCTTTTGACTTTTTGAAAAAGGTTTTTGCCTCTTTATCTCAACCACTCATTGTTTTGCTCTTAATCATGCCTATTGATTTTGCCTCTTGAGAATCTTGAGCACATGGATCAACCAAGATTTAATCTCCACCATTGCTCATTTAGTTTTGCCTCTTAATCTTGACCATCCATTCATTTCTAAATCTTTTATAAGGAATCATCTCCTTCTCATTTAGGGATCAAGATTTTATGCTATTGTTATGCTACAGGTTTGGAGTGCGATTTGGAGGAGAATTTGAGCACTTGAGCTTGAACATTGCAACTTTTATTTTCTTGTCTTCTTCTCTCATGCCTCCATGGAGATCCATTTATATTACTCTTGCACTTACATGTTAGATTAGATTCATATTTCATTTCATATAATAATCTTGCATGCATATTTTTTTTCATAGATTACTTTGCTTTCATACATTGTTATCATATAGAATAGCTTCCATTTTCATTTGCATGCATATTTGATGATCATGGAGACTAGCACTCTTGTTTTTCCTCTTTGAATCTCTCATTTTATGGTGTACTTGCATGGGCACAAACTAGGTCTAAACTGAGGGCTGCCATTATAATCCCTTACACTCCATGAATAGAGAGCTATGAGTCGCCATTTGAGAATCTTGGATATAATGACTCATAGAAGTGTGTCAACATATTAGCACACATTTTTGGCGCCCACTGTGGGGTTGATGCTCCTGATCTTCCTTCATTTTATTCAGATTTTCAGATTTTATAATCTTTACATGGTTATTTTATTGAAGTTTTTCAAGCCTAACCCTTGTTAGAATGACTTGGAGACAAAAACCCTGGATTTTTTGAAAGATTTGATCATATCTTTCAAACGGTTGGGAGTTTGGATCTGAATTGTTTTTGTAGGTGGGGGATCATCATAGTATGTCTCAGTCCGAAGCTCAAATTTTTTGGATCATTTTCTTGCGAGTTATGATTTTTTTATGATTTTCAATGAAAATTCATTTCTGGTCGCAAATCTCTGTATTTTTCAAAAAAATTTACATTTTCATAAATTTTTGATAATTTTACAGATGGCATGTTCTTTGTGTTTTTTATTGTGATGCACGAATATGGATAAAAAATTCAATCTTTGAAAACTGGTATGTTTTGATAAATCAGGTCCCTAGGGCACAAATTAAGGAATTTTTCCAAAAATTTTACATTTTTGGAAAGCTCTTTGTTTTTTAGTAGGGGTCTCTATTTTGCATTTCTATTTTTGTGGCTGAAATCATATCAAAAAAATCAGATCTTGTTGACTAGGTCAAATACAAAAAAAATGTGACGAGTATGCACTTATTTGTCAAATGGTTCAATGCATGATATGAGTTGTCTTTAGGATTATTTTCTAGTTATTATTTATCCTAACAATTGATTTTCAGATCTAACCCTAGGGTTTGCATAATTTGAATATACATTGCATATCTTGTTCGCTTGTTTGCTTGTCTTGCTTGTTAGAGATTTTGTGGCTTGCTTGCATAGAAAAGCTCAACAAAAATAAAAATAAGGTAAAATATACTAAGCGTGTTGCTTTGGACTTGAGGTATTTTGTTGCATCTCTATAACATTTTGATTTCAGAAATAAAAATGAACCTCTTATTGTGTTTGACTTGAGTGTTTCTTGCTTTCATAGGTCACGTTTTCAATTTTTGCTCTAAAGGAAAGAATGAATATAGATTTTCTTTCTTGCATATATGTTTCACATAGTAATTAGGCCCTATGAACATTATTTGTGGCATTCTTGAGAGAGTGGGATTCATTCGCTTGTCTTACATGTGAAGCTCTTCTTGATGATAAAACCCCTTGTAGGTAGGGAAGGACTTGTTATCATCTCATTGTTCTACTTGGTTTAGTCTTCAACACTTGATGGTACATTCTCTCTTGGTCCTGTTTAGAGAGATCAGTAGTCATTATTGTTGACATACAAAACTTGGTGAGGTGATTTCAACTTAGCATGTCAATTAATTTGATTGCTATGTTTTGGTGAGGTGAAGAGGCTAGAGGAGTATGCTATGTTCCCTTTTGGGCACATCAAAGACTTAGAACCCTTGAATCCAAGCTAAGTCCCCATGTTGTCCATATTGTGAGTCTTCCTTGTTAGAGAGGGTTAACCGTAGTGGACACTCCCTTTATTGGGTAAACCACGTGGATGGAACCTCAAGCGGTATTAGCCATTCCTATCATGGAGAAACAACTGCTATATAAATGTCCTTGTGGAAGAAATCTCCATAGGTGTGGTCTCTTGTTTGGCTGTCAGATCTCCTCAGCATCTTCAATTGATTAAATTCTTGGAATGTTTCAAAAACCTGGTGCGCCTGGATTAGAGTTCACCCACTTGAGATTGCAAAAGTTGCAGAGTTGACTATTACTACAAACCATAGTGCAACCAACTTTTTCTTTTCTAGGACTATGTGCATGACTGAAAAACACTTTGAGACCATACACAAGTAGAGCCCTTAGGGAGTAGAATACTATGTCACTATTCTTGTTTATGCACAAGGTTGTTTTATCCCTTGCTCATTGTTTAAAGACAATTGTTTGATTGAACTCCCTGATTACTATCTTGTGTGCCTGATTAATGATAAAAAATTGTTAATGCATCTGATTGGTCAATTAAAATGAACAAAAATTGAGTTCCCAAGTTGAAAAACCAACTTTTTACAACTTGCTCGATTTTCTATCCTGTCATTTCCAGTCTTCCTCGATCGATCCAGGTCAGATCAGGTCACTTACCCCATTGTTAGAAGCATGTTTGCACCTTGGATTCTTGCATTTTGACCTCTTGAACTAGTAATCTTTTATTTCACGAGTGACCTTGCTTGCAGCCGGTGAGCTAGAAACTGTCCTTGTTGAGAAGATAAACCTTTGGTCCTTTGATAACATGCTCAGAGAGTTTTAGTAATCTCTTGTCCATTCACTTCCATAAAAATTTAAATTCAATCAATATAACTTGGGTAAATCATCCTCCCAATCCATATGTGTTAGGGTATTCACGCATTCAGTGGGCACCTCTGTGGTAGTGTTGGTTTACGCCTCTTGCAAAATTCAATCTTATCACCTCTCTTTTGGATAAGTGAGTGCTTTCACTATCCTAGTTTGGTACCAATGTTTCTTAGGGTCATCTTATCACCTAGTACCTTTTATTTCATTTTGGTTACAACAAGATATCAAGTAAATCAAGGAAAGAAACCTCAAGTAGTCTTTGACCAATTACCCTTAGTTCAAACTCACCAAAAATGTAAGGGAAAAGAACTCGTATTTGATCAATCACCAAGGAATAACTCAGAAGTTTGGTTTGATCCCAAGAGTAACCTTAGTGATTTGAGTACACCCTTAGCATCTTCTCACTCAAATATGGATATGAGTTACAAAATGAATCGACAAGAGAGGGAAGAAATGGATAAATGCCTTGATGACATATTTGAAAAACATAGAGATAACATTTCATTTGGCAATTCCTCTCATGAATATCAACTAGTCTCACCCCTTATCTCAACTAGATATTTGGATGCACACCAAAGGGCTGAAAGAGAGAAGAGGAAAGCCTATCAAGAAGAACAATCACAACATGAAAACCAAGATGATGAACCCTATGACAGTCATGTGAATGCAACATACACAAATGACTTGTTTAGACATTCAAGACCAAGTTCACCGCTCAAAACAACTTCAAGATACACGATTGAAAGACTTAAAAGAATTGAGTGTGAAAGAAAAGCCTTCATGGATGAACAAGTTGAAAAGGAAGAGTAGTTTAGACTCTTGGAGTCAGAGAGACAAGCCTTGTTGGAGATAGAAAAGAGAGCCTTCTAGGAAGAGAAAGATAGACTCTTGTCCCAACAACTTAATGATCAATTTAACAACATGCGTGTTGGTGGTGGAAACAACTCTCCTTCATCCACCCCTCCTAAGACTCCACAAAGTGGAAGACATTCAAGAACACCTTCATGATCTCCTAGCCCTAGAGGAAGAAGGGCTTCACAACATGATCATTATAGGAGATGAACACCTCTTAGGAACTCAAGACAACCTTCACAACATGCTCACCATAGTTCACAATATGGGGGTAGTAGCTCAAGTTTTGACCTCAACTCCCAAGGCTGTGTGAATATACAAGAACCACTCTTCTAGCAGTATGTGGAGAGATGCTTAGAGAAAAACAAAGACAAGTTCCTAGAGAGTTTAATCAACAAGGGCGCTAGAGTCCCCTACAACTTTGATGTGGAAAAGAAGATTAAGAAGCAATGTCCATCTCAAGAATAAGAGATCAAACAAATTAAGAGTATGATGGAAATGATGTTGACACCCAAGAGTTCATTCTCACTTGATTCAATTTGTCCTAATCCTTTTGACAAAAGTGTTAACATGAAAGACTTCCCTAGAAAGGTTGAGATCCCTGAATGTGACAAGTACGATGGGAATGGAGACCCACATGATCATGTGCATCAATTCTATACCATGAGTTTTGAGTTCCATCAAGATTGAGATTGTTCCCAAGGAGTCTTAAGGGTCAAGCAATGGAATGGTTCACCAACATAACTCCCCCCATTAAGACTTTCAAAGAGACCATCCATAGATTTTTCCAACACTTTGCATACAACCTTTCAAGATCTGTCACCATGTTGGACTTATGCAACTTAAGCAAAATCAAGGGGAATCCTTTGTCACTTTCATGCAAAGGTGGAGACGAAAATGCTCTTGCTACTCTAGGACCATTCTTGAAAATGAGAAGATTGACATCCTTGTTAGTAACTTGGTTCCTGAAATGCGATATGACATTAGGAAGATGGTTTTTGATTCCTTTGACACCATGGTTGAAACCACATGTAGGATTGAGGATGTTTTGAGAGAACAAGGAATTCTGACCAAACATGGAAACAACAACAACAATGGTCAAAATAAAAAACAACTCTAACAAGGATAAAGGAAAGAACTCACATTGGAATAGGAACAAACAACTGGTTAATGATGGATTTGTGGACTCCTCTCAACCCAAAGATCAAGTTGTTCTCCACTTGTCTAGTGTTTTTCAAGCCATGAAACTCAATGCATCTAATCAACAAGAGCACAAGCCAAGATACCAAGATAAGCCTAGGAAAGAGAGACGTTAGTTTTCAAAACTTGATGATTCATATGAGGATGTCTTGAAAACACTCATTGCTAACAACCTTGTACATCCTCAAGATCCCGCAAAGCATTATATACTTGATGTTAAGCCACATTGGTGGGATGAGAAAGCCTTTTGAAAGTTTCACAATGGCATTGGACATGATATTGAAAACTACTGGAAACTCAAACATATCATCCAAGATCTCATTGAGAATGGAAAACTTAAGGTAGATGGATTGAACACCAACACTGATCATAAGGCATTCAAAGAACCTTTGCCCAAGTATGAGAAGGGGGAAACCTCTAAACCTAGGAATGGAAAGGCTGAGGTCAATTACACTTACATAGATGCAGAGAATGTTGTCAACATGCTTGAAGTTGTAGAAGAGAATGTCAACATGATGAGGGATAAAGATCCCTATGGTTATGATCTAGACATGGACTCTCCTCCTATCTTTGATGAAGAACCTAACCTGGTGCTAAGGGGTCCTAACTCTAGAGTGTCATCTCAAATTCTCAATTTTGTCACATGAAGTCAAGGTCCCCTTGTCATTAGAGGACCAAGTTCATGTCAACCAAGTAAACCAAAGCAAGTGACATCCAAGAATGTCACCTCAGAACCAACAGTCAATCCTAAGTTGAGCTATAATCTTTTTGATCAATTGCAAAGAACTCTAGCTTAGATTTCAATCTTTGAGCTCTTAGAGTTGTCCCCAAGACACAAGCATTTCCTTGAGGATGCTTTGCATGCAGTGAATGTCCCCAACAACTTAGACGTTGATCAATTCCAGAACATGGTTAACCATATTGCTAGCCCTAATTACCTTACCTTTTCAGAGGATGATGATAAAGATTTGAGCCACCCACACAATCTTGTTCTTCATATTGAGGTCATGATTCACAAACCCTGTGTTAGGCACGTGTTGATAGATGGGGGTGTTGGGCTTAATATTTTTTCTTTGAGTATTTTGATGATGTTGGGTTATTCTGAACAAATCATAAATACCAGAAAAAAGATAATTATCAAAGCCTATGATGAGGTAGAAAGAAGTTCCAAGGGGTTGTCCATCCCTCCTGTTAGGATTGGCCCTATTGAAAAAGATGTTTTGTTCCAAATAGTTGACACTGGCCCCCTTGTGTACAATATCTTACTTGGTAGACTATGGATTCATGATATGCAAGAAGTGTCGTCTACCTATCATCAATGTGTTAAGTTCCCCTACAATGGAACAAAGATTTATATACCTAGGGATAACACTTTATCTGTTAACTCAATTTCAGTGAGTGCTCATGTTCCCCTCAATAGAGAAGAAGAAGACTTCAATGCAACTTTAGCTAAATATAAAGACAAGTTCAAGTCAGTAGACCTTGGCATGGGGGGGTATCAACTCAACTCCCTCACAACACTAGCAGTTTCACCTAGGTCTTATGGCAAGCCTTCATAAGAAATGAGACCTTCCTCTTTAGCTATGACTTTATTTGGCACGTTTATGGAGTCCTTAGTGCCTATTCAAGATGAGAAAGAAGAGGTGGTTGTTAAAGATTGGATTTATAGAGAAGAGAAATACACCCACAATGAGAACTTCTCTCCCTCTCCTAAGGCTTATGGAAGAGGGTATACTTTTGTCAAATAGATGGGCTATCTTGAACATGGCCCTCTTAGTCATAGATTGGATGCTAGAGCTGAACCCCTTGATCATGATATTTTTGGATGCAATTCTAAGAAGACAGTTGACCTAGGATTTGTGAATCACAAAAAGAACACTACTCCTATCCTTGATGAGTCAGATAGTGAAGATGAACCATAATACATACCTAATTTGATAAATCAAAAAGATATGTGCAAAGATTGGGTCCCTTCCATTAATCTTCTTTGGGGAGATTTAAATAGTCCAGTCACTCATGAGATAGTTGCAACCTTAGAACAAGATGAATCAGATGTAGAAGATCCTATTAGAGAATGTCAATAGAAGAATATTTCATTTGATGGAGAGAGAAGGTGTTACCCTTGATGACATTAGAGCTTCCACATCAAGATGTCCCAAACCTTCATGGTGTAAACATCCTAGTCAAAGTTTAGAAAAAAGTTCATATGAGTATGAATGGGACTCCTTCTCAGAGCCTTCCATAGTTGACATGGATGTTGATGTCATCCACACTTATAGTTCTCAACCCAAGGTAGCTGATGAGTCACATGTAGGATTAGAGGATTTGAACCCACATGTTTCCCTAGTGGACAATTCATCACTTGTTAGGAGGAATCCAGATTTGGGAAGCTTAGAAGGATACCTGATGGACTCTGACTCTTCAGTCACTAGAGATTATATCATTCACATTCACAACCTTGAACTAGTCATTAACTTACCTCTTGTTCATCCTAACCTCATTGTTGGTCCCAACGCTATCAAAAACTTGAGCTCTTAACATTCCAAAATGATTATGAGATAACATGTTACTTGCATGCCATTGAACTCGTAGTCTCTTCCACTAGTGAATCGGCAACCAGCATGACAGAGCCAGACATCAAGTACCTTAGTCATAAAATAAAAAGAAAATAAAATCAAAAGAATAGGAGTTATGATGGTGAAAACCATTGTGTGGCAGAGTCAGAACCAAAAAAAGTAAAAAGAAATGTCATATCCAAGGGTGAAAACCTCTCTGAGGCACCTAAGGATGAGGTAATTGATCATCTCCCTAGCTACTTTCAAGATAGATCTTCAGTTCTTATCAAGCTAACACAAACAATCAATTTGGGTACATATGAGGCTCCACAGATAGTACACTTGGCTCAATCCTTGTCACCACAAGAAAAAGAAGCTTACACTAAGTTCTTACAGAAAAAGAAGATCAAATTTGCATGGACTTATTCAGATATGCTAGGGTTGGACACTAATCTTATCATGCATCACTTGTCCATAGCTCTGAGTGTCAAAAAAATTAAACAAAAATTGAGAAAGATGCATCCTCACATAGCTCTCCTAGTCAAAGAAGAATTAGAGAAACTCCTTAGTGCAGGATTCATAAGAGCTATTGACTATGCTGAATGGATATCAAACATTGTACTAGTTTCCAAACATGACAAATCCATTCGAATTTGCATAGATTTTAGAGATGTCAATAGAGCATGCCCAAAGGATGACTTTCCACTTCCCAATATAGACATGATAGTGGACATGACTGCGGGTTATGAGATTTATTCCTTGATGGATGGTTTTTCTAGATACAATCATATTAAGATAGCTCTTGAAGATCAAGAAAAGACTACACTCACTTGTGCATGGGGTACCTATTGTTGGAACATTATGCCTTTTGGATTAAAAAATGCAGGATCCACCTATCAACAAGCTATGACAACCATTTTTCATGACATGATGCATAAAAACATGGAAGATTATGTGGATGACACCTTGGCCAAGTCTAAGAAAAGAGACACACACTTGAATGATTTAGAAGTCATTCTAGATCACATGGAACAATTTCAACTAAGGTTAAATCCTAAAAAGTGTGCATTTGGTGTCACCTCTAGAAAACTACTAGGATTCATCATTTCAGAAAAAGGAATAGAGGTAGACCCTAAAAAAATCCAAGCAATCATAGATATGCCACCTCCTAGAAACATTAGTCAAATGAGGAGTCTTCAAGGACGTCTTCAATCCATAAGGAGATTCATTTCATAGTTGGCAGATAGAGATCAACCTTTCAACAAGAACTTACACAAAGGAGTCAAATGTGTTTGGAATAAGGATTGTCAAAGGAGCATAGATCAAATCAAGAAATACTTGGAAAATCCTCCCATTTTAATTCCTCCTATCCCAAGGAAACCACTTATTCTATACATTTTAGTGACATAATCTTCCTTGGGGGCATTACTAGCTCAACTTGATGAACATGGGAAAGAAAGAGAAATATACTACATTAGCCGCACTCTTGTTTCATATGAGGTTAACTACACTAGTATTGAAAAATATTGCCTTGCAGTTGTGTTTTCTTCTCAAAAGTTGCAACATTACATGCTTTCACACACTATACACCTCATAGAAAAAATAGATCCACTCAAGTATTTACTAGGTAAGGCTGCCCTCACAGGTAGACTTTCTAAATGGATGATGATCCTTTCAGAGTTTGACATAGAGTACGATGAGTGTAAAGCAATCAAAGGACAAGCCATAGTAGATCAATTGGCTGATTTCCCAATACAAGATAATGCACCTATTCAAGTTGACTTCCCAGATGAACACCTCATGTATATGACTGAAAGAACATGGAAGATGTTCTTCGATGGATCCTTTATGAAAAATGGTTCAGGAGCTAGTGTGCTGTTTGTTTCTCCTCATGGGTACATGATTCCTAAGTCTTACAAGTTATGGTTCCCATGTACAAACAACATTGCTGAGTATGAAACTTTAACAAATGGACTTAAGATGGCCATCAAATGGATAATCACAGAGTTACATATCTATGGGGATTCACAGCTGATAATCAACCTAGTCAATGATGAATATCAAACAAAAATGAGAAACTAGTACCTTACAAGAAAATGGTTGATTCCTTGAAATGATACTTCACATTTGTCACATTTCAGCAAATCCCTAGAGCATAAAACAAAGCAGTTGATGCTATGGCTACACTTGCTTCACTCCTTCAGTTAGGGGAACATGAATCCAGATTTGAATTCCTGGTGGAAGAGCTACATCACCCTATCTATGACTCCCAAGAAATTCATGTCATTTGTACCCTTGTTGGTCGTGATTCATCTCGTTATGGTGCCATTTACTCATACCTTTGTGATGACATTATCCCTGAAACCTTTAACCGATCTGAACATATAAACCTTACCCAAAATGCCTCTCACCATTCCCTTATCTCTGGTGATTTGTATAGGAGGGGTCTAGATGGAACACTTCTTAGATGCTTAGAAAAGGAAGAATCTGACCAAGTGTTAGTTGACATCCATGAGGGCATCTATGGGGGACATTCCAATGGTCTTTCCATGACTTGAAGGTTGCTTAGAGCAGGGTACTATTGGCCTATGATGTTGATTAATGCAGTAGCTTTTGCAAAGTCATGTGAAAAGTGTCAAAAACATGGTAACCTAATACATGCTCTATGCAGGGAGCTCATTCCTTCTATATCTCATTGGCCATTTCAGCACTGGGCCTTTGATCTTGTTGGGAAGATTCATCCCAACTCATCAACTGGATACAAGTTTATTATCACTTCTACTGATTACTTCACTAAATGGGTAGAAGGTGTCCCACTTTCTGTTGCCTCAGGCAAGCCAGTTTCTCTATTCATTTTGAACCATATCATTTGTCGATATGGAGTGCCTTCTGAGATTATCACTAACAATGAAGGCCAGTTCAAAAATAAAGACCTTAAGCAACTCTACAAGAAATTCAAGATTAAGCAACATTGGCCTTCCATTTACTTCCCACAAGGAAATGGTCAAGCAAAGGCATAAAAAAAACCATTCTTAAAATCCTACATAGAATAGTTTGTAAGAGTGGTAGAGATCAAGGCATTTATAGATAAATCTAGTTGTGTGGGCCTATAGAATGAGTATTTGTACTCCTACTGGGGCTACTCCTTTTTCCCTTACATATGGCATTGAAGCAGTGTTACCTTTAGAGGTTGAGATTCCTTCACTTAGAGTTTCCCTCAAAGGTCTAGTTATAGATGAAGACTACCATGCCATGAGACTTCAAGAGTTAGAAATTCTAGATGAGAAACATCAAGCATCATTTGACCATGTGAGTTTTTATCAAAAGCGCATGTCCAAAGCCTTCAACAAAAAGGTTTTACCTACAGAGTTCCAAGTGGGAGATCTTGTCCTACGTGAAAATCCTAAGAATCAATAGTATAGAGATCAAAAGGGAAAATTTGAACCTAAATGGCTTGGACCTTACATCATTACAACATCTTTTGGGTTAGGTGCTTATTTACTATCTATAGTAGTGGGAGAGCAACTCCCTGATCCTATCAATGTCTTGTACCTGAAGAAGTTCTATCCATGATGCCCATTCTATCTAGGGGCATCCTTTGTACATACTTATTGATCCTGAAAAAATCCAAAAAAATGATATATTGTCAATAATTCTCAAAATCCCAAAATGTACTAAAAAAATGATAATCTTAGTGAAAACCTAGCAATAGGTGCTTTGATGTATCTCCAAAAAAAGTTATATATTCCAAAAATGCCCAAAAAAAAATTCAAAAAATTCAAAAAAAATAGAAAAAGTGCCTTGGTGAAAACCTGGAAACAGGTGCCTTAGTAGAAAAAATACAAAAAAATTATAAAAAGTCCTGAAAAAAAAATTGCAATAAAATCCAAGTGGTGAAAACCTGGAAACGGGTGCTACTTGAGGCCTTTGCACCCTTGTTTCTTAGCATGAGTCCTCGACACTTAGCCTTTCTCCATCATGCCTTGTCCTTGTTGCCTTGGTTTGGAATTGGTCTTTGTCTTTGTCTAGGGGGCATAATTGTGTTAGCTTTGGTCTCTTGGATGCGTTAGTCTTGAGGACACCTCACAAACAGTGTTTTTCAACACCACCCCAACTGTGTTTTTCAACACAACCCTTGACATCGAGTGTTTTTCAACACTTATCAGTTTGGTCTTACCCAATTTTTTCATATGATCTTACCTGCTTGCAAGCATTCAATCCTTATCCTCAGAACTCAGTATCAGTTACCACACTTAAATTTTTAAACACAACACTTAATACTTGAGCTATGTCATGATCTTTTCTTCATGTGCTGACTGTTACTGATTTTTGCTGAGTGTCCTTGTCTAATAAGTCTCTCCGGTATGCATAGCTAGAAGACTTGGGGCATGGGGCATGTTTTTATTTTCTTTCTTCTTGTGGGTGTGGTCTTGAAACTCTAGAGTGTCTCTTGTTATCCCCTTGAAACACTTAGGAGATTTGAGGCATCATCCTTGACTATTTTTTCACAACCATTCTTATGGTCATCCTGACATCTATGCCTTGATGCGAGCGTGGTTTTGCTAAATTAAATTGGGTAAGCTAAAATCAAAGTCATCTTGACCTTTATGTCTTTGATGCTTATGTTATAATCTTTCCACATTCCAATCTGATATAAATCACATTCATATCTTCATAGTTGTGCTTGTGGCTAGTGATGATTGTGTGATTTTCTGATGTCCATTAATAATGGCCCAATGATGAAAATAAGTTCCTTAATATTCTCTAATGAATGATGAACACAAAATCCTATGTTAAAGTTGATCTATTGCAAGTACACCTTTGCATTTTCATGTAGGTTGCATTGTTAGACTTCATGTTAATTTGCATTTTTAGGTTGCATTATGAGTTTGAGGGTTTTCCTTCATCTTTCTTTTGGACTTTTAATCAACTGTGGTCATGTTTTGATCTTCATTTCCTTATCTTCTTTCATGATCTCAATCAAAACTTTCTATCTTTAACAGTTGATTGATTTTGGGGCATTCTCTTTCTTAAGGAAAATTCTCTTTCTTCTCTCCATTTCTTTCCACCTCTTCCAAACTTCTATCTCCCATTCGCTTTCATCCCACTTCTTTTGTTCTAATTTAACCTTGGGGCATAATATTTCATGCTTGATGATCTACCTTGGTTCTATGATCCTTATATCTTTCATCTTACATCAAGAAACTTATTTTTAGTTTGATTTAATCAAATTTATCAATTTGTTGTTTCTCCTCTATCTCATTTCGATTTCGATCATGAGGGTGCAGTACCTATCAAAATTTAATCGTTGATTCAGCTTTATCAATCCTATCAATTGCTTTGCTTGGGGAAACCTTTCTTGAGATTATTATATTGGACATGTCAATCACCTATTTACAGGGGTGTTGACCTTGTCTTTTTCAATCAGCTTATCTTTGTCCTGATGTGTTCCTATCCATCAATCACACGTCTGGGTTTTTTTGTGATCCCAAATCGATCTCACACTTCAACTGCATTTTTTGACTACATGTGTTCCCATAAAGATCACACAGTAGTCAAAGAGGGGCAAATGTATGCACCCTAAAATGGTTGCCTAGAATATGGGCCCCCATTCTTCAATTTATCAAATGATGGAACTAATTTATCAATTTCCTAAATCAATGTCTTGCAATATTTTCAATTCAGATCTATTTCCTTGATCAAATCGTAATTAATTCAATATTTCCTAAGGTTTGATCATTTATCCTAAGTCTCATTTAATTAAAAGAACATGCTCCCTTTTAATTAAATAAAAATCCCCTTTTAAATAAATAAAAAAATCTTTTAATTAAATAATAGAAATCACTTTGCTAAAAATAATAAAATAAAAATAAAAAGAAAAGTGCACTTTCTAATGAGATAGAATCTTTTAAATTTTTGAAAAAGGTTTTTGCCTCTTTATCTCAACCACTCATTATTTTTCTTCTTAATCATGCCTATTGATTTTGCCTCTTGAGAATCTTGAGCACATGGATCAACCAAGATTTAATCTCCACCATTTCTCATTTCTTTTTGCCCCTTAATCTTGACTGTCCATTCATTTCTAAATCTTTTATAAGGAATCATCTCCTTCTCATTTAGGGATCAAGATTTTATGCTATTGTTATGTTGTAGGTTTGGAGAGTGATTTTGGAGGAGAATTTGAGCACTTGAGCTTGAACATTGAAACTTCTCTTTTCTTGTCTTCTTCTCTCATGCCTCCATGGAAATCCATTTAGATTACTCTTGCACTTGCATGTTAGATTAGATTCATATTTCATTTCATAGAATAATCTTGCATGCATATTTCCTTTCATAGATTAGTTTTCTTTCATGCATTGTTATCATATAGAATAGATTCCATTTTTATTTGCATTCATATTTGATTATCATGGAGACTAGCACTCTTTCTTTTCTTCTTTGAATCTCTCATTTTATGGTGTACTTGCATGAGCATAAACTAGGTCTAAACTAAGGGCCTCCATTATAAACCCTTGCACTCCATGAATAGAGAGATATGAGTCACCATTTGAGACCTCATTCTTGATAAATCTTGGATATAATGACTTATAGAAGTGTGTCAACAAGCACACACCTAGAATCCATATGTTACTCCCTTAAACATCATGACCCCTTGTCTCCCTTGTTATACTGCTATACTATCTTCACGTAACCATATCAAGTTGTAACTCTCTGTAGTCAACTCCAAAATACAAGTGAACTTAACTAAAGGTCCTATACATCCCATAATACATTATTCTAAGTTAACATCAATTCATTCTTCATAGACCATGCTTGATAGGCAAAACTATGCAACTGTACCATGTCAACTACTTCCTGAATTTAGTCATTTTTCTAAAGTGAACATCCAAAACTGAACTGAACTCCAAGAAATCATGCCAAGGAGTAGTGTTTCCATAAATGAAAACCTCTATACTATAATCATTAGGACACTTGCCAAAAATATCCCCCTTTGGCATTGGTGGAAACACTTAGTGAAAAATGACTAAGTGTCAAATGCCAAACTACCAGGACTATATATCTCTTATATATTTATCTATACATTTTTCACATTTATTACTTCCCCTTTGACATCAATGGAAAAGGTGTACTAAAAAATGTGGCTATATACAATTCAAGAATGTAGAGATACTCAACAAAAGAATTCATACCATATGAAGTATATCTTGGAAAGAGGTTTCCAAGATCTTTGTATCTTCTTCCCATGTTTTTCGCCAAGGTCTAACCAACATGTATTGGGTCATTCAAAGAAAAGGATGACGTCTCAATATTTTTTAGTACTGTTGGTATGACTTCATCAAGAGACTTATTTTCTATCTCCATATCCTCAAGGTGTTTTCTAGAACTATCAGTTTCAAAGTTATTAGACTCCTCAACACTCCAAATCTCCCTAACACTCTTCCCTTTTCAACTTCAAGCACACTAATTTTGTCCAATATTTTGGACACTTTCTTTTCCAACTTTGTAACCATTTGTGAGGAGGATCCACAATTATTTACTAGTTCATCCAATGCCTTCTCATCATTTTTAATCACATCTTCAATGTTCTTCATGTGTTTAAAAGGATTTATTCAATAGCTATTTAACTTCCTTCCATTCTTTATGCAAGACTTAATTTCAGAAATAGTGGTACTCAATATACCTAAGTACCATCTAATCAACTTGCATAACTCTTCTAATTTCCTCGCCATGTATTCTCTTTTAGTCTTAGCTACTATGACCTTTTCCAATGAGTCAAAGAGAACATCGAAGTCATCAAGAATTTTGTTCAAATTATCTATTGCATCGTTTTCTTGAAAGGTGAAAGTTATGGATAGAATTTTGTTGATTCTATCTAATGCCCTATCAAGTACCTTTGTATTCTTTTTTTTCTTTTGTTCTGACCTTTCCTTGGCCTTTAAAAAGGTCATAAGAAATAGCTTCACGAGCTCATCCTCATCCATGTCATCAACATTTGTGATCACCGATATGTTGTTACTTGCAAAAATTTTGTTGAAGAAGTGAATATCTCCTTACTAGGAGTAGGGACACAAATAGACTCTTTTGTTTCTTCCTCAGTATTAGCCTTCTTCCCTTCATCTATGATTTCCCTAAGTTCTTCCTCTATTATAATGACAAGATCAATCACATTTGTTTCATTCTAGCCTACATTGTTATCAACCTCAAGAACAACGTTGTCATTCTTTTGAAAGGGGTCAATGTCATCTTGTGAGGTGTCCAAAGACATAGGAACATCTGCCACACATAAGTTTGGTTGCTGCACATTGTTGTAGAATTGATTTATATCATCCTCATCAATGGGTGGTTCCTTTTAAATTATTCTAGATGATTCAGGAATGTTAATATCTTTTGGTTTAACACTTTCTATTTTCATAGCTACTTCAGGAGGGCTTTCACCCAAAAATAATCTATCAAGTGCCTTGCATGTTTCTTCTTCTACTTCATCATATCTCTTGGCCCTTATTTTGATCAATCTAGATTTAGTTCTCAGATAAGGTTTCAACTGATCAAGTAGTCTCTCTATCTCATTATGTGAGATAACAGGATGCATGCCCTCAATTATTTTTTAGTACATTTTATTATCTTCTTCTAGAGATCTTTTTTTCCTCACTTCTAAACTATTATAAAAATCCTTAGGAATACTACCTTCTAGCTCAATCAAGTTCTTTTTGAAAGACAACATGTGATTTGATCACCATGTCTTTTATTTCAATCTTCTCACTATCATTATACCTTTCAAAATATCTAGATAGTGAATTTAACTTACCTCCAGTAATGATCCTTTTTTCCAAGATAGGTAGATCAAGTTTCCATAGTTTCTTAGGTGCTGATTTGTCTTTCTCTTCTTTCTTCTTCTTTGCAGGGGATTCTTCCTTGGGTGGGGTGACCAAGTTTTTCCTTTTAGGACCGAACCCAAAACTCATCATCTTGGGTGTAGAGGACCTTGTTGTTCTTGCAAATGTTTCTTCTCTCTTTTCTTTAGTTTTGACAGTTATGATCCTCCATGATGTTCTCCTAGAAGGGATGGGAGATCGAACTTGTGTTGTGACCATTTCTGGAGGTGGATCAGATATGATTACAGGTTCTGGAGACTGTATTGGTGAAGACTCTAAGCTCTCCTATTGAGTAGACCTCTCTAATATCTTTTTCCTTATATCTACCTTAACTCCCTTAGGTACTCCTTTTTCTTGAGCAACTTTGTCAACAAACTTTTCTATTTTCCTCTTCCTCTCACCCTTTGGCAATTCTTCTCAGATTTTTTAGAGACTTATCTTCATAAGTTCCCCATCTTTCCTTAGTGGGGTCTATCTCAAATGTAATGTGATGCAGGAGCATCCTAGGTGTAAGAGCAATCTTGCATCACCCAAAAAAAATTTTGGTTTCTTTTTCAATAAGGGCTATCTTGTGCAGAGCTGCTATTTATGGAAACTTACTATTTTTAGTAAGTTGGTCATATGATCTCGGAATGTTCTAATTTTATAGGTGGAGGTTCATTTTGGTCGTATCAGCCTGCCACTTGAGTTTCATTTCCACATCATCAGTATTGGTGAAGTTATTGAAGTTTTTGGGTATGAAATATTTGAGCTCAATTTTGAAGGCCTTAGAGGCTCTGGATCATGATCAACCCCCGGCTGAGTGGCACTTGCGCATGTTAGGCACTATAGATATTGTCATGGCATTTCCGAAAAGTGGTTACAATAGAAAAACAAAGCTACGGTTAAAACATTATGGCCTTTGGAAGTTGGGTTACCTAAAAACATATTTTGTATTTTCTTTGAGCCGACCCTATTGTAAAAATTATGAAAATAAAATAATTCTATGTATAGTCGGCCTTAAGGGCTAAATTTCTGGAACCTTTTCAGGTGGTGGAAATTGCCTATATAAAAAAGGCATGTAGTGTTGTCTAGGACAATTCTAGATAGATCTGGGTAATGATTCGAGGCTTTGTCCTACAGAATATTGTAAAGGGAATGCCCATGTGTCTTTGCATATGTAATTCTGAAATTTATAATTCCACATTTGTGGAGATAATAAGACCATTTTCTATTCTTGCAAATTGTTGTTGTTTCTCTATTTCTGTTATGTGTTGTGGTATTAAGGGGAGCACCCTTCATCAAGTGGTATCAGAGCGGGAGTTCCTGAGTGTGTAAACAGATCACCGACTGTGAGGCAGTTTGCACCAAGACCGTGGTTAGGGTTTCAGCAAGCAGTGCGAAAATGTCTCCACAAAGGGAACGTGGCAGAAGAGCTGGTGTTTTGATGCCTGAGGTTAGAGCACTTTAGAGACAAGTGTGAGCATTGCAAGAAGAGATTCGCAGAGGAATGAATCTTAATGTCAGAGATGAAAGTGAGGATGAAGCTGAAGAAGAAGGAAATTTTGATCAGGAAGGAGAAGTCAAATTTTTCAATCAAGAAGAAGAAAGACTTTTTTGGGCCATTTCCAAGATCGGGAAAAGACCTAAGATTGAGGTTCCTACATTTTCAAGAAATCTTAACCCAGAAGAATTGATCGATTGGATCAATGAATGTGAAGAATATTTTGAGTATGAAGATATTGAGGATCCTGATAGGGTCAAATTCACGAAGGCCAGATTGAAGGGTCATGCGAAGATCTGGTGGCAAGAGATTCAATTGGAATGAAATAGAAGAGGAAAGGATAAAATTACAAGATGGGATCAAATGGTGGACAAATTGAAGCAACAGTTCATTCTTGTTGATTATGAGCTTGACCTACTGAAGAAAATGAAAAGTTTGAAGCAAGCAAGAAGATCTATTCAGGAGTATATGGAGGAGTTCTATCGAATCCTCATAAGAATAGGCCATGCGGAAGCTGATAAGGAGAAATTTTCCCATTACCTTAATGGGTTGAGGTTGACCATTCAAAAAGAGCTGAATCTGGTTCAAATGAATAGTATTGAAGAGGCATACTAGTTTGCCCTAAAAGTAGAGGAAAAGCTAAACAAGAAATTCAAGAGTAGACAAAAATGAAAGAGGTCATGGTGGATGATCTGGTGGATGGTCATATGGAGGCCAAAATGAAGATCTGAAAAAGAAGGTTGAGGCCAGTAGCAGTCAAAATTAGAGAGGAAATAATTCCAATCACTTCTAGGATCAGAGTAATAGAGATCAGAGAGGAAGAGGAAGAGGACAAGGATCTAGAAGGGGAGGCTTTCATGGAACATGTTTTCACTATGGAGAAGAAGGTCATAGGGCATTTGAATATCCTCAATGCCAAGGAAGGATAGATAGGAGAAATAAAGGCCAAGCCAGAGTTGCACATGTAGATGAAGATGCCAGATCATCACATTCTGAAGATGCTGAAAGAGGAGAAATGTTGATTAATAGAAGAGTCCTGCTAAGTGGTGAGAATGAACCTAAGCAAAGGAGGAGCCTATTTCGCACTAGATGCAAGTGTGAGGGTAAGTGTTGTGATGTGATTATTGATAGTGGAAGCACTAACAATTTGGTGTCAGAAGAGATGGTGACAAAGTTGAAGCTCAAGAGACAAAAACACCCACATCCATACCGGATTGCCTGGGTGCAGGATGACCACAAGGTCATGGTCAATGAACAATGCCTAGTGAAGTTCAAGATTGGTGAATACCATGATGAGGTACTGTGTGATATTATATCTATGGATGCATGTCATATGTTGTTGGGTAGACCATGGAAGTTTGACAGGTGTACTGTACATGATGGTCATGCGAATACCTATTCCTTGAAAAAGGATGGAGTGTGACATAAGCTAAAGCCATTGAATGACACAGAAGAAAAGGTATGTGGTAATGCAAGAATAACTTTTGTTGATGAAAAAAAATTCTTAGATGGTATGAGGCATGAGCATGTGTGTTTTTCTTTAATTCCAAAAGCTGGTAAAGATGAAGTAGTAGATGTGCATGTAGAAGTTGCAGATTTGTTGAATGAGTTTCAAGATATTGTATCCGATAATGTTCCTGATGGATTACCACTAGTAAGGAAGATCAGTCATCAAATGGACTTGATTCTAGGAGCCAGTTTTCCAAATAAGGTAGCACATAGAATGACACCAGCAGAAAGTGAAGAGATGAATAGACAAGTACATAAGTTTGAGTGGAGCTGTATATTTCTCAAAGATAGATCTGAAGAGTGGATATCACCAGATGCGAATCAGAGAAGGAGATGAATGGAAGAATGCCTTAAAGACAAAGGAAGGACTGTATGAGTGGTTAGTCATGCCTTTTGGGCTAACCAATGCGTCGAGAACTTTCATGTGGCTCATGAATGAGGTTCTAAAAGAATTTATGGGTAAGTTTGTCATTGTTTACCTAGATGATATTTTGATCTTTAGTAAAACATTGGAGAAAAATATAGTGCATATTCGTATGGTGTTGGAAAAGCTGAGAGAAGAGAAATTATTGATAAATTTGAAGAAGTGCAGTTTTGTGAAGAAAGAGTTAGTGTATTTGGGATTTGTAGTTTTAGTAGAAGGTCTAAAAATGGACCCAGAGAAAGTACAGGCTATCCTTGAATGGCCTACTCCAAGGAGTGCTACTGAGGTAAGATATTTTCATGGTTTGGCTAGCTTTTACAAAAAGTTTATCAGAAATTTTAGCAGTATTTATGGACCCTTGACTGAAACAATGAGAGGGGATAGAAAAGAGTTCAAGTGGACCAATGGGGTAGATAATAGTTCTAAACTGTTGAAATAGAAAGTTACAGAACAACCTATTTTAGCACTTCCATATTTTAATAAGGTGTTTCAAGTAGACTGTGATGCTAGTGGTACTACAATAGGAGCTGTTATGAGTCAAGAAGGTAAACCTATTGCTTATTTCAGTGAAAAGTTCAATGATGCCAAGAGAAAATATTATGTTTATGATTAGGAATTTTATGCTATAGTTCAGGCATTGAAGAAGTGGAGACACTATCTACTTCCTAAAGAGTTTGTTTTGTATACTGATCATCAAACTTTGCAATATTTCAATAGTCAAGGAAAGTTGAATCAGAGGCATTTGAAATGGTTTGAGTTTTTGCAGAGTTATACATTTGTTTTGAAACACAAGAGTGGAAAGTATAACAGGGTTGCAGATGCGCTTAGCAGAAGGTAATTATTGTTGACAAAAATGTAGATTGAAGTGGTTGGGTTCAAGGAACTCAAGAATTTGTATCCAGAGGATCCTGATTTTGGTGAAGCTTGAAAAGCTTGTAAAGAACCTATTACTCTAGATAGAACGAAGTGGCTGGATTTCATTATTCAAGATGATATGCTATTCAGAGGGAGTCATTTGTGCATTCCATGAAGTTCTATGAGGGAGAATCTCATCAAGGAGAAGCATAGTGGAGGATTGGCTGGACATTTTGGTTGTGATAAAACCCTTGCTTTGGTTAGTGAGAATTATTATTGGCCATAGTTACAACAAGATGTCAAGAAGTTTGTACAGAGTTGCAGAGTATGTCAGATGGTGAAAGGAGTGAAGCAGAATACAGGGTTGTATCAGCCATTACCTGTACCAGAGAATCCTTGGGAGGATATCAGCATGGACTTTGTTCTTGTTTTACCGAAGACACAACAGGTACATGATTCAATTTTTGTGGTAGTTGATAGATTTTTAAAGATGGCACACTTCATTCCCTGCAAGAAGACTAATGATGTTGTTCATGTAGCAGAATTGTTTTTCAGAGAAGTAGTGAGACTACATGGTTTGCCAAAGACCATAGTTTCAGATCGAGACACTAAGTTTGTTGGGTATTTCTGGCGTACCTTGTGGAAGAAGTTGAAGATAGATTTGAAGTTCAGTTCATCGCATCATCCACAGATTGATGGACAGACAGAGGTGGTGAATAGGAGTTTGGGGAATTTGTTGAGATGTTTGGTTGGGGATAAGCCAACGGGATGGGATTTGATTTTACCATAGGCATAATTTTCATACAATAATTTTGTCAATAGGAGCACTAGTAAATCACCATTCTAGATTGTATATGGAGTAGTCCAAAAAATGCATTTGAGTTGAGAAATATAGATAAAGGAGAAATAAGTAGTGCTGAAGTTGAGGATTTTGCAGAACACTTGAAGCACATCCATGAGGAGGTGAGGAAGCACATTACCAAGATGAATGCCTAGTATAAGGCTAAGGCAGATGAGAAAAGAAAGCATAAGGAATTTCAGATTGGAGATGAAGTCATGGTTCATTTGCAGAAGGAGAGATTTCCAGTTGGAACATATAACAAGTTGAAAATGAAGAAGTTTGGGCCATGTAAGATATTGAAGAAGCATGATTCAGGAAATACCTATGAGGTAGAATTTCCTACTGAGCTAAATATTTCACCAGTGTTTAACATTTAAGATTTGGCAGAGTATCATGAAGGAGGTGTTGAAGATGAGATCACGATAGCACAGTGGAGTATTCCATCAACTAGTTCAGATACCAAAGAGATTAAGGATATATTGGATAGTCATGTTGGCAGAAGCACAAGGAACAGGACATATGAAGAATATCTGGTCAAGTGGAAAGGATGACCTATTGAAGATTCATCATGGCTGACAAGGGAGGAGGTTAACCATCTTGATTTTCCTCTTCACACCTAAGACGTGACGGGGTCACTTCTCAAATTACCCCGGGTGTCTGATGTAGGAGCATCCTGAGTGTAAGAGCAATCTTGCATCACCCAAAAATATTTTTGGTTTCTTTTTCAATAAGGGCTATCTTGTGGAGAGTTGCTATTTATGGAAACTTACTATTTTTAGTAAGTTGGTCATATGATCTCAGAATGTTTTGATTTCACAGGTGGAGGTTCATTTTGGTCGTATCAGCCTGCCACTTGAGTTTCATTGCCACATCATCAGTATTGGTGAAGTTATTGAAGTTTTTGGGTATGAAATATTTGAGCTCAATTTTGAAGGCCTTAGAGGCTTTGGATCACGATCGACACCCAGCTGATTGGCGCTTGTGCATGTTAGGTACTGTAGATCTTGTCATGGCATTTTTGAAAAGTGGTTACAATAGAAAAACAAAGCTATGGTTAAAAAGTTATGGCCTCTGGAAGTTGGGTTACCTAAAAACATATTTTGTATTTTCTTTGAGCCGACCCTATTGTAAAAATTGTGAAAATGAAATAATTCTATGTATGGTCGGCCTTAAGGGCTAAATTTCTAGAACCTTCTCAGGCGGTGGAAATTGCCTATATAAAGAAGGCCCGTAGTGTTGTCTGGGACAGTTCTGGATAGATCTGGGTAATGATTCGAAGCTTTGTCCTACAAAATATTGTAAAGGAAATTCCCATGTGGCTTTTCATATTGTAATTCTAAAATTTGTAATTCGACATTTGTGGAGATAATAAGAAGCCCATTTTCTATTCTTGCAAATTGTTATTGTTTCTCTATTTCTATTATGTGTTGTGGTATTAAGGGGAGTACCCTTCATCATAATGATATGTTCAATGTGTAGAATCAAGATCTGGGAGCTCACCTCATATCCCATTGGAGGAAACCATCATACTCTAGGCCTACTCAACTGCCTCAACACATGAGCAATCAATGTCTACCATAAAGCATATAGTTTCTCTTTACTTTTCCACTAATTCCTTAGGTATCCTTTCCCTTTGTTTCACTTCATTTTTCAATACTTTGAACATGCCAAATATTTCACCATCTACCCACTTCTTATCCTGCATTCTATAATATCTGCTAATCTGGATAATAATAGGTTCATCTTCTTTCCACACATTAGGATACATGCCTGGAAACTTGTGTACAATCTGAAAGAAAATATGAAATATCAATAACCTGAATTTGAATGTTTTTGATTTATCATGTTTTATCCTTCTTATATTTTCTAGTAGCTACAATCTAAGGATCTTGCATACATCATAGTGCTCATTTTCAACAACCATTATGTAATCCATGTGGATTATTCCTATGGAAATAGAGTTCACTCTACTACTATAGTACATTTGATAACTAAGGATAATTGTGATCAACCTAACGTCCTTCCGCTTGATGTCATTTATGGTCATGTCTCTTTTATCCCATTTGGAGCTAGTCAGGGTCTCAACTTCCTTTTTGGCATTCTTCACAGCCACATGATTTTTTCCTGTGTTGTCTAGACTAGTGACTAGGCGAATTAGGTATTTATTAATCTTGATTATTTGGTTACAAATCCAAAATAAATGATCATGGCCCCAACTACGTAAAATCTTCATCCATTCAGGATCATCAAACTCATATAACTTAATATAAGGCAAAATGTTAAGGTTTCCCAGTCTTGCGAATAAAGACTTCAACTTTCCATCCTCATCTAACATGTTTAACAACTTAGTGTGCATGTCTATCACCAATTGATTTATATGTGTAGTGTATGTAAGCCCTAATATCTTCTACATGCAACACTCCATGTGGGGTTTGCGAAAATGCACCCGCTGGGTCATTTTCCATCGATTTACACAGATGTTTATTGAATTTATATCTAGTTCTTTATTTTAAATCAAAACTATGAGATGCATCCATGATTTCACATTTCCAAAAATGAAAATCAAGCTCACAAATAGATCAAAATACCTTCTTCGCTAGACTAGGGTTACAGATCACGCAAATAGTAAAATTTGCTCCAACTACTCAAAGATCTCTTTTTGCTTATTCAAACTTGATTGAGTGGTGAAAAAATGATTAAGTATGTCCTTAAATATTTTCAAAAACCATTTATGACACTTTTAGGAAGTATATTAAAAAATATGTTTAGAAATTAGTCACCCATACAACAATGAGCGATCTATCTAGAATAACTTTTAGACCTTGCAATTTTAGATATATTACCAATATACACCCATGCAACTACACACAACTTCGTAGATTTTGAATCTTCATATTAGGGGTTGGATAATTAACTGGTGAATTCTTCCAATGCTCCCGCTAAGGGTATGCTTGGATATTTAGGTTGAAATAGAAACATTAGCATCAGGAATAGATCCAGTAGCATCTACTATATCTCCCTGACCATTTGAATCACCCTAGTTCCTTTCCTTCCATAATTTTCTATTATCTTTGCTTCCTTCATTTCTAAAAATGTGATCAAGCTTAGCCTTATACTCTGATAAGCTCTTGCCAGTATTACCAATGTTCTGCTTTATTACTACAAGTGGTCTTTTATTTTCAATTGGTGCATTATATCTACAATACTTAGATATATGTCCCTCATTTTTGCACTTGAAACAAGAAACATGCAGTCTTCTATGATGAATCCTATCTTGTCTAACTTGCAATTTACAGTTCCTTGCAATGTGCCCAAGATTATTGCATTTGTGACAAATGATCTTATTGGATGCATTAGGATATCTAACATAATCTTTACTCTTCCATATTTCATCTGGTTTTCTACACTCATTTCTTCTATGTCCATATGCCCAACAATTAAAGAAATAACCAAAAAAAGGTTTGGAAACATTCTTACTTTTACAATCCTTCTTCATTGGACCAAGATTATTGCATCCAAAGCATCTCCCTTTGAAAGGTTTGATCTTCTCCCTATTTTTCTCCTTTTGATTATGTTTTTCTTGTTGATTGGGTGTCTCATATGTCCTACCTTCATATCTCTTCTCCTAAGATTTGGAACATTCAGCTTTATTGAAGCCATCCTGACTTGTCACCTTTAGGTTTTTATCTCTCTAGATGTTCATCAATTTTGTTACTATTCGCATGAAGTTTTTCTATATGATTATTTGCCTCCACAAGTTCTTCTTTAATGATGATATTGTAATTCTCCAATTCTTCATAATTGGTTTTGACATTATTGATTTCAAGATGCATTCTTCCCATTTGTATATTTGCATTCTTCAAGGCTTCTTCAAGTCTTCTCTTTTCTTATTTCTCTTGTTGAATTTCTTTAGTCATTTGCACAGTGATGATCTCACACTCATGTTTTATTGTATCCTTTTCCTATTTGATTTTTTTAATCAGATCAGATGAATCATTCTTAGGTTCCCTCATTTTTTCAACAAGTTATTTCCTTTTGTTTTTTGAAATGTTAATATGCTCTTTGAGTCTTTTGATATAGTCTTTGGCTTTCTTTAGCTTATATTTTAATTCACCATTAGCCTTATCCAGGTCTTCTAGTGCTTCCTCAAAGTTTTCTCCCAAACTGTCTGAATCCATCCAGATCTCCCTTAAGCTTCTAGGCTTTATCTTCAAGGGCCTTGCACTCTGATACCAATTTTTATAGGTAATGGTTTCCATTCCACCAAAAGATCAAGGTCTGTTAATGCGCGATACAACCACTAGACTTATAGAAGACACATGAGGCTATTAAACCATGTCACAAATCCCAAAGGGAGATGTTGGCGGTTAGTTCATGATGAACTTTACCTTTATTCAAAGTATCATTTTCATTTTTATCTTTTTGTGTTTGTAAAGAGGAGAGAACATGCCAAGGAGAAAGTTGATTGAACCCACATGGATCTAGAACATGAAGCATGCTATAGAGGAAATGACACCCCTGGATCAGGTAAGCCTCGATTCACTTGTTTGACTTTCTACACTACATTTTGAATTTTTTATCTAATAGGATAGTAAAGTACTATGCACCTTATAACTACCAAGCCATCTTGTACCTTCCAGATCACTTTGTACCCACAAACTTGATACGTACCCATAAACTCACTATGTACCCAGGAGCTATAGTTTACAAATTTTTAATGTATTTGTATTGTGATATATATATTGTGATATCATTTCATTTATTTATGATTGTAGAAACATCCTATCATGTGTGAGAACTCTAGTGTTCAAGTGATGTCATACCCAAGAGCCCAGATCAAAGAGTTAATATCTAAGGATCTAGCATTGTTAAGAGATGTGGGTATGTACTAGGTATATTGATTACCAGCCATGAGGTTTCATAGTGTGATATTGATGGAACTAATGGAGAGATGCGACAAGGACCCCTCAACATTCCATCTACCCACTGTGGAGATGACCATCACATTGGAGGGTGTATACTAGATCATGTGATTACCTATTCAAGGGAGGATAGTTAGATATTATTGCTCATGATTGGATGTCAAGATAACCACAACCAATCTATATTGTCTAGGTCATGAACATCCTCACATTTCCAGTCATCAAATATATTTAGAGACACTCTTGTTTACAACAAAGGATGCTTCCATAGTGAGGAAGGTTATGATGTGTATATTTGTAGTAATAGTTACACCAGATTGTAGAGGAACTACCTTTCCAACATGCTTGATACATATTGTGCAGATTATGGAGGAGTGTCATACAATTTTCTCTTGTGGGAGGAGTATGCTTTCTTATTTATATTATGAGTTAGGAAGATATGTCTTCTATTGGTTAAAGATCCTCACCATGTTCATATTGTTATAGGTTTAGAATTCAATGGTTTAGTAAAAAGGATATACTATGTTATACAATTGAAGTTGACAGTTGTTTAGTTGTGTGTTTTGGAATTTTTTTCTTTGAAAATAAGAGTTGAATATGTGCAAACATGATTTATAGTTATCTGGTGATCTGAAACTAGTTTTGGTGATCTAAAACTAGTGTTACCAAGTTTTGTAGTTATGATCAGTTTGTGTTCTAGTTTGGAAATGTGTTGTGATGACTTATGACATGGATAGCTTACAAGTTATATCGAATCTAATGTGGAGATTAGATCTCACCCTAGTGTGTGGAGGTTTGGATATAGCTAGCAAGTGATATGACCATTCTTTAGGCAATACATAATGCTACACATTTGATATTACTATGGAATTTGTTCTGATGATTGCAGATCTATTATTGGGATATGTGTAATGTGTTCATGATCCCTCATTCTCCTAGAGTGGTCCATACTTAAGTTTTTTGGTAAAATTATTGTATTTAATGTTTATCTCTTATCTATATGGCTTCATGTTATGTGTGACCTATGTTTTGGTTTAGATGCTTTTGGTATGAACCTTATTGTAATTCCAATGATCTATTTTGTATATAAGCATAATACGTGCTTTGGAAAAATGTAACAAAAGGTAAGAGAGTTGTGTGCAAGAAAGTAAATATCTATATGTAGAGTTTCAGAAGAGCACACTTCCATTTGTGAGGTTTCTATTTGTGACTGTGGAAGATAAGAAAAGGTAGTGACAATGTGTTGTTGAAGTTGATATAAATGTGCAAGAAAACTTCATTATTAGGAGAACCACTCTTTAACTATTTTGAAGAGTTGTATGTACCTTTTCTTAGGATAGTTTTTCTTGGGTGCTCAATCTATTTTCTATATTTTTCTACTTTGGCAGTGTGACTTTGTTTGTAAGTCCAACATCAAGAGAAATGGGATGCTACTATCTTTGTAATCAAACTATATATCACTAAATTATCCTTGTGGGCAAGTTCTCACCATGGTATTTCTTAGTTTAGGTTCTCCACATATAAAAATATTGGTGTTCATGTTTTGTTATTTTGGTTCATTATTTTTTGAATGTTTTATAAGTTGAAAATCAATATAGTTGATTAATTAATTGATATTTTGGTTTATGCTAACTCACCCCCCTCTCTCAGCATCCAACGTGTTAAAAAATTAGTATAATAGAAAGGTTCCTCTTAAAGAATATTAATTGCTTGAGGTTGATCTAGAGTCTTGAACACCATGTTTGAAGATGATATGAATGATATGATTGAACATAGTGATTGGGATGAGGATGTCAATATGGATCATCAACTAAGGACTTTTTTGGCTGATTTGGATAGAACCATATTTAATTTGAAGAAGGCTAAAGAAAATATTATGCTTCAAAAAATACTTCTAGAAGTTGCTAAAAAAAGAAATAGAAGATCTTGATGAAAAGTGAATGACAAGACTCAAGAATGCTCCTAACTAAAAAAGGTGTTGAAAGAGGCCAAAGGAAAAATTAAAAAAGAGTTAAAACTAGAAGATGGAAGTCAAGTACTTGGTACAAATCTTGATGAGAAAAATAGGGAGTATGCAATTCTGTGATCTGAATTTGAGAAACTCAAAATTGAACTCAAACAATTAAAATGTGGGAATAAAAATGTGGAATCTATATTGTTGAAAAATGCTAAAGAAAGAAAGAATGAATTAGAAAAACCAGTGAAGGAAAAAAGGTTCTGCTAGACATGAAGCACAAAAAAGATAAAAAGGGGATGATGAATCTAAATCAGAGACCTTCTCCTACTCATTCTAGGTATTCATCTTTTAATGTAATTTGGTTTTCTTGCAATAAAGTACGATACAAAGCTAGTGAATGTAGAATTCAAAAAATGAGTCATGTTTTTAACAGATGATGCTAGCATTGCAATCAATTTGGGCATGTCTTTTCATTGCAAAAGTAGAATGGGTATGAATAGATTGTTAAGAACTTCAATAGATATTGCTATGGTTTCAATAGATATGGACATAGAATAGTTGAATACAGTGATTGGGGTGAGGATGTCAATATGGATCATCAGCTAAGGACTTTTTTGGTTGATTTGGATAGAACTAGATTTAATTTGAAGAAGACTAAATAAAAAATTATGCTTCAAAACATACTTCTAGAAGTTGCAAAAAAAAAGAAATAGAAGATCTTGATGAAAAGTTGAATGATAAGACTCAAGAATGCTCCTATCTAAAAAAGGTGTTGAAAGAGGTCAAAGGAAAAATTAAAAAAGAGTTAAAACTTGAAGATGGAAGTCAAGTACTTGGTACAAAGCTTGATAAGAAAAATAGGGAGTGTACAATTCTACAATCTAAATTTGAGAAACTCAAAATTGAACTCAAACAATTAAAATGTGGGAAGAAAAATGTGGAATCTGCATTGTTGAAAAATACTAAAGAAAGAAAGAATGAATTAGGAAAACTGGAGAAGGAAAAAAAGGTTTTGGTAGATGTTAATTAGGAAGAAGATGGAAAGGGGATGATGAATCTGAATCAGAGACTTTCTCCTACTCATTCTAGGTATTCATCTTTTAATGGAATTTGGTTTTCTTGCAATAAAGTATGACACAAAGCTAATGAATGTAGAATTCAAAAAAGGAGTCATGTTTTCAATGGATGATGCTATCATTGTAATAATTTTGGGCATAAGTCTTTTCATTTCAAAAGTAGAATGGATATGATTAGAATTGTTAAGAACTTCAATGGATTTTGCTATGGTTGCAATAGATATGGACATAGAATGGTTGAATATAGAATAAATAACAATGTCAAGAAGAATGGAGCTGAAAGAATAAAGATGAGTATTCTAGTTTTCTATAACCGTAACATGACAGGAAAAGTTATAAGAATTGACAAAAATATGCGTCAAAAGAATGATTGTACAATGGTTGTAAAAGAGTCAACAAGAAAGAAAAAGACATATTTGATGAAGATATCAAAAGATTCTTTTGAAGGTGGTTTAAAATCCATTCTAGGTGTTGTTCCCTCTTATGTTAAATGACTCAAGCTGCAAGGTATGTGGGAGAGTTTTTATTCAAATCTATTTTCCCCCTCTAGGTTGGACATTGAGTATCTTCTTAGCATGGAAATTGCGCTTGAAGTTTTTTTCAAATGTAAGTTTCTTGTTCTGTGGTCCAGAAAGATGTTTTTTTGGTTTGATAAATAATGTATCAACTTTTTGGTGTTGTTAGGGATAATATTTATTTGGTTGTTTACGATCATCTATGCAATTGTGATTTTGAGATTCAAGGGTGAAATACTAGAGCAAAGGAGTGCAAAAGAGATTATGAGTTGGGGATGGAAAAGCTAGTAAGTGTAAATGATAAACCCAAACCTGTTCATAATAAAAATTTATTCAAGTTTAATCTAGAAAGGATATATATGGTGTGTTTTCAAAGATAGCTGAAAGATTTAATTACAAGGAAGATTTTTGTCACTATATTCATGTCAATTTGGAAGAGTATGATCATGGAAAACTAAGGAACTTCAAAGAAAAACATTTAGTTGAGTGTTTTCCATTTAAGAATACTTATGTTGGATTAGGGAATAAGGGTTTAGATGCATGGAGTAATTTTTTAATGGTTGAAGATAATTATGTTATACACATTTATTTGAGTAGATTACACGGAGAATACATCTAGCTAGATAGGTCACATCATATTATGAAATATGTCGTAAGGACTGTGACAGGGCTTTGCACTATCAAAGATGTGTTGGTGCTCAAATCAATGACAAATGTTGAGGAAACTAAATTGGTTAGAATTTTGTGTAATGGTAGGGCCCCAAGAATCAACTCAATCAATGATTTGGGGGTCAGATATGCTACAATGAGAATATTATACAAAGTTTACTGCAAATTAAGGTGAATGTTGATTATGATATATGTGAGACACTAAGGAGGTAATTATTTTATTACTAAAAGATGAAAAATAATGAGCATTATCCATTTTGATATGGCTCCTTTCTTTTCAATCTAATATTTAATTTTTGAATGTTATGTCAAATCTCGGGATGGTATGAAGAAATGATATATATGTTAGTTTATAAATTAAGATGCATCTTGATAGCTTGGGTAACAATATTGCTAACTATAGAATATTATTTGATAAGTTGAAGGGTAGTTTGTGTCTAAGGAACCAAATTCCTCCTAAAGTGATTGAATGATGTTGTCTTCTATGTTGATAAGGATTTATGCTACAAATAAGTTGTAGATCCCATAATTGTGTGGGAAATTGAGTTGTCCTATGAGACTACTGAGGAAGATTGCATGACTATTAATGAAAAATTGATCAAATTTACAACGGATATTGGTGTTGCAAATTTTGTTACTAGCACAAAATTGGTTGTTACTACTGGTGAAGATAAAGAAAAAGGTAAGGGTAAAAGGACAAGAAATATGTCTATAGAGACTTTTTCCTTTGGTAACAAAGAAAAGAAAGTCAAAAGAATGGGTCTAGAGAGCTTCTCTACTCCAAAAACTATTTCAAGTGATAGTAAAGAGGAAACTATAAGTATTGATGTACATACTATTGTTGGTGAGGAGCATGCTACTTCTCCTATCTCATAATAAGATAATGATCTAGCAATTGAAAAGGTTCTTGAGCTATACTAAATCATTCTAGAGGAATGGATATTGTTGGATACATGTTCCATAATGTTCCACTTTGTGGCCAGGACACTATTTTAGGACTAGATAAATATATGTAGGAGAAACAAATTGTGCTAAATGATCTCTCTAATGTATGTCTAGAGGAACTTATTGGGGCCTTGAGTGATAGATGACTACTGGTTCTTGTAGTCTTGAAAAGGAGGATACTTCAAAAAAAATTGATAGATAAAATGATTGGAAAATGTAGAAAGGGCCAACTAGATTTAATATAGGAAATGGTGTTGTTTATAAGACATATCAATTTTGTAGATGATAGGTACCCACTTTGTGTGGATTGACATAAAAGCCACAAAAAAATTCAAGATGGAGATGGAATCCATTGAGTCCCAATTTATTGATGCTTCAATGAAGTTTAACATCTATAGAGATTTTTATGGAGAAGAAAGAAGCATGATAGTGGAGTTGCAGTTACAATTGGATACAAGGAACAGGAAGAGAGACGAGTATATAAGAAAAAATTATGATTTCAAACATGTTTTTGAACCAAAACTTGATTCTATGTTGAAGATGCATGAAAATTCTAAATATGTTGAAAGAGGTATAGGAAATATTACATCTTTTGACGATAGTGTGAAAAAGTTGATTGAAATCGAATGTCATAACATAATGATGAATTTTTCTATGGATGATTGGAATCTGAATATGGAGATCATGAAGGAGAGGTTCAGACAAATCTAGCCTAAGAATATCTAATTATTTTCTCTTCAATTTTTTGTGATATTACAATTTTTTGATGTTTTTGTAGTGAGTATATTTTTGGCCTTTGTCCTTGATGGAAAAGGGTGAGAAAGATAAGGAAAATGTTTGTTGAATGAAATATAGCAAGGTTAATGAGGGATATTTTAGTTATTTCAGTTAAGGGGGGTTGAGTGTGTATAATATCTTAATGAAGCATTTTTGGTGCTTGTTATCCATCAATGAAAAAGGGGGAGATTGTTGGAAATTTATGTCTTTTGTCATTGATGTCAAACATTGTGGTCTAGAGGTGTTTTCTCTATTTTATCGAACATTTTGATCTGAAGGTATTTTTTGAAGGTGTGTTTAGGTATATCATGTGGTCCTAATATGTCTAGATGTTGGATGTTTTTGTGGAAGATGTAAGGTTGTTTTCTAAACATGATATTACTATAAAAAAATAGAAGCTAGGTATGTATTTAGTGCTACAAATAGGTATGCATTATTTGGTTCAGTAAAATGGATATACATTGTTATACAAATGAAGTTGACAATTGTTTAGTTATTTTTTCTAAAAAAATTCTACTCTATAAATAAGAGTTGAAGATGTGCAAAACTGATTTGTATTGTATTCATGTTTTCGTCTTGGTTGTGGTGTTTCTTGGTGATTCAGAAACAATTCTTGGTGATCTGGAAATAGTGTTACCAAGTGTTACAACTATGATCAATTTGTATTATGGTCTAGAAATGTGTTGTGATGAATTTTGAAATGGATAGTTGGCAAGTGATATGGAATTTGACGTAGATATTGGATCTCAACATAGTGTATGGAGGTTTGGATATAGGTGGCAAGTGATGTGGTTCTTTGGGCAGTGTGATGCTACACATTTGAGACTGTTGTGGAAGTTATTCTACAAATTGTGGATTTGGTATTTGACTATGTGTAATGTGTTCATGGTCCCTCATTCTCCTAGGGTGGATCATGCTTCATATTTTTGGTTTGGGTATTATATTTAATATTTTTCTCTTATTCGGATGGGTTCATGTTATGTGTGACCTATGTTTTGGTCTAGATGCCTTTTACATGAACCTTAATGTAATTTATTATTGACATGGACTACTTGTAATTTATTTTTAATTTTATTTTGGCAAGCCTAACCTTGTTCTAATTCCAATGACTTATCTTGTATATTTAAGAATAATATATACTTTAGAAAAAAGTGATAAAAGGTAGGAGAGTTGTGTGTGAACAAGTAAAGATCTATGACTAAAGTTTCAAAAAAGAAGAGTAGTTTGTGAGGTTACTATTTGAGACTATGGCGAAGAAGAAAAGGTAGTGACAATGTGTTACTAAATTTGATAGAGTTGTGTAGGACAATAACATTATCAAAATAATTACTCTTTATCTATTGTTAATAGTTGTATGTACCTTGTTCCTAGGATAGTGTGCCTTGGGTGCACAATATATTTAATGTACCTTGCTACTTTGGTAGTATGCCTCTGTTTGCAAGTCCAAAGTAGTGATATCCTATCTATATTTAGTATTATATGGGCAATGGGCCTTTGATTGCATATCCAGAGCAGTGAGATCCTACCATCTTTGTAATTAGACTATATATCAGTAAATTATATTTATGGGAAATTTCTCACTGTGGTTTTTCCTAGTTTAGGTTTTCCATGTATAAAATATTGGTATTCATGTGTTGTTATTTTGGTTCATTATTTTTTGAATGTGTTATAAGGTGAATAATCAAGATAGTTGATTAATTAAGTGAGATTTTGGTTTATGTTGATTCATGGTGCAGGTTCACCCAAGGATCCTCATGATTCATCCAATTTTGGTTTTTGTTTGCAATATGATTCCTTTCCAAGGACCTTTGATGTTTTTCTATGTTTGGTGTAATGTAAGACCTAATTAGCCTAGTTGGGAAATTAGGCACAATTGGGTCACCTTTGGTCAATGATGGTAAAACCATCCTAAATCATGTAAAATGATCTAAAATTATGTTTTAAGGAATTCTTAGGTCTCTTGGATAGATTAAGAGTCTAATAAGTCACTTAATCTGACAAATGCAAAAAATGTCAAAAAGATGTAAAATTGCTTAAATGTTGTCATGAGCAACTTTTACAAATTGTCAAGAAGTTTCTTTCTAGTGGTTTAATGGATGGGAAGTTTAAAAGTTGGTTACAACTAATGGGACTAAGTTCTAGTTGATTAGATAACTCGAGGGAAGATGCAATGGTGGATTGGGCATTGAATGAAGGAGATTTTTTCTTTTCTATTCTAAATTTTATTCATTGTTTCTCATTGTAACTCATGACATGTGATGCTCTATTGATTGGAGTTCAAAAGTTATGTGTATATCTTGGTAGGTTGATGAGTTAGGATCTTAATCCAATTAGTTTTGAGTTCTCTTGAATCCATCAAGGAGGAGTTTAAACTTATTTTTCTCTAACTAGTCCAACAAGCAACCCAATTGAGGGTTTTTTTTGTTAATAACCTGACATTCCACCATGGGAAATCTCCATAATTTTGGGGAATTTTAGGTCCTTGTATATATTTTAATATTATTTTGGTTTCAAGACATGCAAAGAAATCTTTGATTTTTTTCCATGAAGCCCTAGGCTTGGCTCTTGGTATGAGGCAAGCTAGTGGAAGGGTAGAAGGAAATTGCAGAAGAAGAGGAAGATTGGTGTGAGTGTTATGGATGCATAGAAAGAGTCCTTAGAGTGTATTATTCTGGGTAAAGTGGTTGTTTTGGTAGAAGATCTTGACTAGTGAAGGTTTTACACAAGCCCTAAATAATTAGGCCTAGTAGGCTAGTTTGGAGATAGCACCGGTTGACCCAGTCAAACCCAAAATCCAGATGCCATCTTGTGACATTTTGAAGTAGGCCTAGAAGGGTATCAGGAAATGTGATTTTTTGGAGGGTTGTTAAGGATTTTTTGGGTTTAGAGATAAAATAGTTAAATATGAGGGCTACTAGAATTAGGTCTCCTACTAGGCCTAATAACACAAAATACATTGTGGGTATTCGACAATGGGTTCAAACCTTCACAAATGTTCATGTTATATGGAAATGAGTTAGTAAAGGAATTCACACCAATAGCAGAAGTGTTTTGATGAGATCCTAATTGAAAAGTGGAAGTGGGGTCTAAGGGAGGTCTTAAGGGTTCAAGGTTCAAAGAAGGAATTGGGAATTCCTTGTTTTGAAATAGATTTCCATATTAGAATAGGACACATGGAGTGGGCCTAGGAAAGGTTGTGAGGAAGGGTCAACCTAGAATAGGTTGGAGTATATAACCTATTGGAGTAGGTGTCTAAGAACCTTGTTTGAAAGAGAAACCCTAGGGATACTTGTAGAACCATTGGTCACTCTGCATCATATTGGTATCAAAGCCAATATTGGATCAGGATAGTGTATGTCAGAGCTAGCGACACAAGTATAGGCTAATACAATGAATCCAAAGATAATGAGTCAAGAAGCCATCAAGAATATGGTAGAGGAAATGATAACAACCCATTTGTAGGAGAATAAGAAAGGAAAAGGAAAGAGTAAGGATTGGATAGAAGATTCAAATGAGGAAGAAGAAAATGTGAGTGAGACTACTACAAAGAGGGAGCTACCTGCGGACCAAAAGGTGTTTATAGATGCCCTAAAGTCAGTGAATAGAGATAACTTAGAAGGTCTACAAATTTACAGTGGTAGTATGAATGGGGAGGAGTTGTTAGATTGGATAGAGGCACTCACCAATCATTTTAAACTCAAATAAGTCCCCGAGGATAAGAAGGTAGGATTTTATAAATCAAGATTGAAAGGATTTGTCTTGGTATGGTGGAATGTTTTGTAGGAAGAAAGGATACAAGAGGGAAAGAGGAAGATAAATTTAAGGGAAAGGATGAAGACCAAGATAAAGGATCAATTATTACCTATAGAGTATGAGGTTCAAATGTTCAAGAAGTTGTAGAACCTCAGACAAAGGGAGTTGGATGTGAGTTCATACACTAAAGAATTCCATAGGTTGATCCTTAGATCAAGGAAGAAAGAGTGGGAAGTAGGGAAGGTGGATAGATATTTGAATGGTCTGAGACACAATATTCAAGATGAGATTATCATTATATCCCCTGAGATAGTGCATAAGTGCTTCCAATTAGCACTAAGAGTAGAGGAGAAGATAAGGAGAAAAGGAGAACAAAACAATACGAATAGAGGGGATATAAATTTCAGAGGTAGTGGGACATTTGGAGGAAGACATTCATCAGGAGGAAGAGGTGGAGAGACTAGTCAGTATGGGCAACAAGATACCAATAGGGAATCAAGAAATAGAGGAGGAGGATTCAAAGGTGGTATAAGGCCTAATGGATTTAGAGGAAGAAGTGGAGGTCAAGGAAGATGACTTGGTGTGTTCACAGGGAGATTTTTTAGTTGCAATAAAGTAGGGCACACTATGAGCCAATGTTTTGAAAAGGAATCAAGTTCAAAAGGAGGGGATAGAAGAAATCAATTGATCTAAGATGAAGACTACCAAAGTGTGAACTCTCCAATGGTAAGTGTTGCACTTGTCCTAGATGGAGAGAGCCTAATGATAAAGAGGACTCTACTCAAGGTACCAATAAAGAAAGAGACACCACAAAGGAAAACATTGTTCAAATACCAAGGGAAAGGCCAAGGTAAGATTTGTAAAATCATTATTGATTTTGGCTCAATAGAAAATGTAGTGTCCATATTAATGGTATAAATTCTTAAATTGAAAAGGCTACCTCATGTTAGTCCTCATAAGATATATCAGCAAAATAAAAATCAGAATTTTATGGTTGATGAGAAAGCATGGGTTGAGTTTGAGATAGGATACTACAAGGATAGGATACTGTGTGAAATCATTCAATGGATTCCTGTCACCTTTTATTAGGATGCCCTTGGCAATTTGATGTCAAAGCCCAACATGATGGGGAAAGGAATTCATATGTGATAACCAAGAGTGGTAGATAATATAAGATGGACCCTCTACCAGAACGCTTAGGAGATAAAGATATTGAATCTAGTTGCATGTTAGTTAATGGGAAGGAGTTTGTAAACTTGATGAAAGAAGAGAAATGCCAATCGTATGCCTTCATGATGAAGCCTCCAGATAATCCTAGCTTGTAGAATAAAGAAAATAAGGAGGTACCCTCTGAGATCTTGAAACTATTGGACAAGTATCAAGGATGGATTGTAGGCAATGATACCCCTAATTCATTGCCACCTATGAGAGATATAAGTGATCAGATTGATCTGATTCCTGGTGCTACTTTTCCTAATAAGCTTGCTTATAAGATGACTCCATCTCAGAATGAGGAGATAGCTAGGAAAGTGAAGGAGTTACTTGAAAAGGGTCTAGTTAGGAAGATCTTGATCCCTTGCGTTGTGCCTATAGTTCTATCCCCAAAGAAAGATGGAAATTGGAGGATGTGTATAGATTATAGGGCAATAAATAAGACCACTATTAGATACAAATTTCCAATTGCCAAGAATAGAGGACCTCATGGATTATCTAAGGGGGTCATGTTACTTCTCTAAAATAGATTTGAAATCGGGATACCACCAAATCAGAATAAGGTAGGGGGATGATTGGAAGTCTTCCTTTAAAAAAAATTAAGGCTTGTATGAATGGTTTTTGATTCCCTTTGGGCTTAGTAGTTCTCCTAGCACTTTTATGTAGTTGATGAATGAAGTGTTAGTTGAATTAATTGGTAAATTTTTTGTAGTGTATCTTGATGACATACTAATATTTAGTAGGACAAAGGAGGAACATTTGAGGCATATTGAATAGGAATTGGAGAAGCTACATGAGAACAAGCTTATGATAAATATTGAGAAATGTGAGTTCCTAAAAATTGAACTTGTCTATTTGGGTTTTGTTATTTTACAAGGATGTATTAAAATGGATCCTTCTAGGGTGGAAGTAATCCTTAAATGGCCTACACCCAAGTCTGTGGAGCATGTAAGAAGTTTTCATGGCCTAGCCACTTTCTATAGGAAATTTATTAGAGAGTTTAGTCACATAGTTGCTCCTATTTAGAACACTATAAAAGGGGGTGTGAAATACAAGTTTGCACGGACTAGTCACGAAGAGGATAGTTTTCAATTGTTGAAGAAAAAATTTGCAGAGTTACCTACTCTAGTTCTTCTTGACTTTAAAAGGTGTTTACTATGGAATGTGATGCCAATAAGTATGCTATAGGGGCAATACTTATTCAAGATGGTCATCTAATTGATTTTTTTTTAGAGAAGCTAAATGATGCAAAAAAAAGTATTTTACATATGATTTGGAGTTGTATGCTATGGTATGGGCCCTCAAGAAGTGGAGACACTACCTCATGCTTAAGGAGTTTATTGTGTTCATAGATAATCATGATTTTAATTTTTATTAATGGCCAAGAGAAGCTTAATCAAAGACACCTTAAATGGGTTTAACAATTGAAGGCATATACATTTACCATCAAGCATAAGAAGGGGGTCACAAAAAGGTTGTTAATGCTCTTAGTAGGAGAGTGCTCACTATTTGAGAAGTACACTTGCATAGCATGGGAGTGGAAGCTCTCAAGGAACTCTATGGAGATGATCCTAATTTTAAAGATACATATCATGTTTGTATGAATTTCTCTAACACTTTTCATGTGGATTATTCTGACTATTTGTTGTTGGAAGGACTCTTGTATAAGGGGGAACCAGTTGTGTGTTCCTAAATATTCATGAGAGAGAATATTATTATAGAAAAGAATAGTGGAGATCTTGCATGAAAATTTGGTCTTGATAAGACCTTGGAACAAGTTAACAGGTTCTACTATTATCCTAGGTTGTAGGTGGATGTTAGAAACTTTGTGACAAGTTGTCAGATTCATCAAAGAGCTAAGGGTGTGTCCTCAAATGCAAGGTTGTATCAACCCTTAAAAATTCCATCTGGAGTCTAGGAGAGAGTGTGTATGGACTTATTTTTGGGCCTCCCAAGGACTCCTAGGGGTTATGATAGTGTCTATGTCATTGTTGCCATGTTTGGTAAGATGGCCCACTTTGTTCCTTGTAAATGTACCAATGACACTTCAAATATTGCAGGATTGTTCTTTAAAGAGGTTGATATTATACATGGTTTACCTTTGTCCATTGTCACACACAGGGATTCCAAATTTTTTGGCCATTTTTGGTGTACATTATGGAAGAATCTTGGTACAAATTTTTCTTTTTCATCTTCCTACCATCTACAAATAGATGGTCAGATAAAGGTGGTGAACAAGTCATTGGAGAAATTACTTAGGTGTCTAACTAAAGAACATGGCATGGGTTGGGATCTAGTCATTAGTCAAAAAAAGTTTTCCTTCAATGATTTAATCAATATAAGTACATGGAAGAGTCCCTTTGAAGTGGTGTATGGCTTCCATCCTAGGGGATTCTTGGGGCTCAGAGACTTGCAGGGTACAAAGAGGAAAAGTGATCAAGGGGAAGAATTTTCTACTTCCATGAAACAAGTGCATGAACAGGTGAAGAAGACCTTAGAGAAGAATTCCATGAAGTATAAGGACATAGATGACTTGAAAAAAAGAGATGCACAACTCAAGGAAGGTGATCTTGTCATGGAATTCCTTAAGAAGGAGAGGTTACCTAAGGGCCAACCTACAAATATTCTTATGAAGAAGATAGGACCTTGCAAGATAGTGCACAAATTTGGTCCTAATGCATATGAGATTGAGTTGCCTCCTGGTTTATGAATTTCTCCCATTTTAAATGTAGCATACTTGTTTCCTTACATGCCACCACTTGATACAAATGAAGATTCTGTTGAAGGGCATGCAACCACAGATGAGGATTGGGTCAAGGACCTCCTTCTAGTGAACCTGTGAAGTTGGAGTGTATTTTGGATACCAAGGTGGTGAGGAAAAGTAGGAGGGGAACCTAAAAGGAGTAGTTGGTCAAATGGGGTGGATTACCTAATTTTGAGGCTACTTGGATGAATGAGGCAGATATTTTGAAGCATGGATCCAATCTACAACAACTAGAAACTCAAGGGACTTGAGTTTTGTTTTCCCAGGAGTATGGTGCAGGAGAACCAAAGGATCCTCACAATTCATCCATTTTTGGTTTTTTTTTAATAGGAAGCCTTTCCAAGGGCCTTTTATGTTTGTCTATGTTTGGTGTAATGTAAGACCTAATTAGCCTAGTTGGGCAATTATGGTCAATTGGGCCACCTTTGGTCAATGATGGTCAAACCATCCTAAATCATGTAAAATGTTCCAAAATGGTGTTTTAAGGTGTTCTTAGGTCTCTTGGATGGATTAGGAGTCTAATAAGTCACTTAGTGTGATAAATGCAAAAAATACCCAAAAAGATGTAAAATTGCTTAAATATTGTCATGAGCAACTTTTACAAATTGTCAAGAAGTTTCTTTCTAGTGGTTTAACAACTAGGAAGTTCAAAAGTTAGTTAAAAATGATGGAATTACATTCCATTTGGTCAAAGAACTTGAGAGAAGATGTAATGGTGGATTGGGCATTGAATGAAGGATATTTTTGCTTTATTGTTATGAATTTTATTCATTGTTTCTCACTATAACTCATGGCATGTGATGTTATATATTGATTGGAGTTTAAAATTTTTGTGTATGTCTTGGTAGGTTGATAAGTTAGTATCTTAACCCATTTAGTTTGGAGTGCTCTTTAATCCATCAAGGAGGAGTCTAGACTTTGTTTTCTTTGACTAGTCTATAAAGCAGCCCAAACGAGGGTTTTGGAAAGAAATGTTAATAACCTGACATTCCACCATGGGAAATGGCCATATTTTTGGGGAATTTTATGTCATTGTACATATTTTAAGATGCATTTGATTTTAAGACAGGAAAATTAATCTCTGATTTTTTCCATGAAGCCCTAGGCTTGGTTCTTGGTACGTGGCAAGTCAGTGGAAGGGTAGAAGGAAGTTGCAAAAGAAGATGAAAATTAGCATGAGTGTTATGGATGCATAGAAGGAGTTATTGGAGTTTCTTCTACCAGGGAAAGTCATTTTTTTGGTAGAATATCTTGACTGATGAAGGTTTTACACAAGCCCTAAATAATTAGGCCTAGTAGGCTAGTTTGGAGGTAGCACTGGTTGACTCGGTCAAACCCAAAACCCAGATGAAATCTTTTGAAATCTTGAAGTAGGACCAAAAGGGTATTAGAAATTGTGATTTTTTTTTGGATTTTTAAGGATTCTTGGATTTTAGATCCAAAATATTCAAAGAGGAGGGCTACTAGAATTATGTCTCCTACTAGGCCTAATAACACAAAATACATTGTGGGTATTTGACAGTGGGTTCAAACCTTCACAAATGTTCATGGTATATGGAAAGGAGTCAGTAAAGGCATTCACACAAATAGGAGAAGTATTTTTATGGGATCCTAATTGTAAAGTGGAAGTGGGGTCTAAGGTAGGTCTTAAGGTTTCAAGGTTCAAAGAAGGAATTGGGAATTCCTTGTTGTGAAACAAATTACCATATTGGAATAGGACACTTGGAGTGGGCCTAGGCAAGGCTGTGAGGAAGGGTCAAGATAAAATAGGTTGGAGTATAGGACCTATTGGAGTAGGTCCCTAAGAACCTTGTTTGGGAGAGAAACCGTAGGGATACTTGTAGAACCATTGGTCACTCTGCATCAATTCACCCCCCCTCCCAGCATTTGATGTGTGTTCAACATTGAAAAGGATTAGAAAGTGATTTGACATAGTGGTTATAGTACAAACAAGGAGAAATATTGAGAAGCTGTTAACCAATAATCTGATAATAGAAATATATCCATATTTTTTATAATTTAGTAGAAATCTTTTCTTTTATTGGTCTGTGTATAAGATTCTTCGCTTAGGAGGACAATCTAGGAGGTTATTTGAGATACAATAAAAAACTAAAATAATCCATTACTTTCCTAATTGGGATTATACCTCTAAAATTATTACTATCATTTAGAAAGGTGTTGAAAACACCCATTGGAATAAATTAATAGTTGATGAGAGGACCCAAAACTAGAGATAGTTGCTTCCAATGATCAAATCTAGCAAAGGTGCTAGAAAGCCCATGCATTAAATAACTAGAATTTATTTTTTGAAAACTTTGTTGAGAGTAAAAAAAGTATCCAATGCTCTAAGGAAGTTATGGACTTTAGGCTTACTTTATTAATTTTCTGAAGGACAAAAAGACCTTTGAAATCACATTTTGCAGGAAGGAAAAAGTGTTTCCAAACCTTCCAAGAATCATAAAGAGGGTGTGCATCAAAATTTTAAAAAAAATGTTTCTTGTAACAAAGTAATGTCAAACTCAATGATATCTAGTTGATGCTTAATATTGTGTCTGTTGTTAGGGGTATTTAAGCCCCTAATATTCCATGATATGGTGCTTATTTTCTCTAAGGGGAGGCCCCAACCTCTCTCCTTTTGTAATTTTTATTTTGGGATACCTCAACAATAAACTAGATTGCAATTTTTTTTGGTTGTAGAAGTCATGGTATTGGATGGATTGAAATGTCTCTTCTTGGGTGACAAATATTGGATGATAGTAGATTGCATACCTACATCAATTTCTTTAAAAAAAAATTGTTCTTTCAATTTCCTTCCTCTTTTTGAAGGAAAGGTAGAAAGAGAGAAATTTGCATCTATCTCATCTTGAGAAATTGGAAATTGTACCAAATTAAGGTCCTTATCAACCTCTTCATGAAATTTTTGAACTATCTCAATTGAGAGGGCCACTTTTTCTTTTTGTATTATTTATTATACCAATTTAATAATTTTTTCATCTATGAAGATAACATTTTCAAATTCTATAAGATCCATGTGAGAATGTGGCACTTTAATAATCTACCTATTTTGATTAAGCAAGGATTCATGTTTAAAAGTTGGCATTCTAGAAGAAATCAGAACCTCAAAATGGGGTTCAATAGAAATATAATACAATCCAATAGATGGAAATTCAAGTGAAGGTTGGATCAAGCTATCATAATGAAACACATGATTAGAAGACTAGCACATTTCATGCATGAGTGTAGTGTGGTCCATAACTACACCTTCCACTAAATTCCCTTGGATATTGGAAGATTGAACCTCTTTCTTTGAAACAACAAATCTAAAGGATCCAAATACTTCTCATTATCCACTACTCCCACCTTTTGTAGCAATCTATCCATACATTGATTCCCTCTTCAAACATATGGCACTGGCTATCTAGCTAAACATTTGCACCGACCCCACTAGCCCATTCCCATGCCCCCTTTATGCTCTCATGCCTCTCTCTATGTTATGTATCTTATGCCCATCCATTACGATACGCCTACAACTGGACAAGATAGTTGTCAGTTCCATCCATTCGTACCAAAGGATTTTAAAATGGAATAATTTAAATAAGTTTTATTAATACGATTTGGCAATGAGAATTATTTATTAATACTATTTGGTAATAATATAGATTCGGTACTTTTTCATGATTATTTGTAGTGTTATTATTAATTTATATTATTATTTTATAAAAATTATTATTAATTTATACTATTATTTTATAATTATATAGATTGATTTAAATAATTAATATTTATATTATATTATATAAATAATTTTATTATTTATTTTATTAAAATATATATTATTTACATTTTAATTATATTATAGATTTATTAAATTATTATAATTTAATTTCAAATGAATGTATAATTTAATAATAATATATTAGAATATATATGTATACTTGTAAAATTTTATATCAAGGATTTGATTTTAAATGTGAAACTTTTTTTAAAGTAAATTAAAGACTATATAGCTAGTAACATCCAGAAGGGGATCTGAAAAAATGCTCTACAACTTGGGTGCGGTTTTGAAATTCAAATTTCCTTTGCATGGTGGAAGCTTCTGGGGAGGAACCTCCTCCCCCTCCCCCTCCTCCAAGTAACCCTCCGTTGTCACCACACGTTCAACCCCTGTCTGACTCTGCAACTGTTCCATAGACGGAGGCCTTATATTCTCTACTCACCTCTAGGCCCAAGACAGACTAGAAAGGCACGCTTATGGGGTCCCAAAATGCTAAGGTGGATTCTCTCTATTATGTAACTAGCATTACGGATGAAGGCACATAAATCCTCCTTCCTGATTCCATTGTTGATAGAGCTATGGTAGAATTCCATCAAGCCTTGGTTGGATGCTTTTTCAATTTCAGACCCACCATAGATATGGTGAGAAAATGGGTTGGAGGCAACTGGAAGCTAAAGGGTAGTGTGGTGATCTTTGCGATGTCGAGTGGTCTTTTTTTGTTCAAATTCACAATGGCAGAGGACCTTGCCCTTATCCTTGCAAGATCCTGGCTATATGGTAAGCACCTGCTCACTCTAGATAAATGGAAGCCCGACTTTGACCCTTCTACCGACCTAAATAAGATGGCCCCTGTTTGGATCTGGTTGTTGGGTCTCCCACTTGAGTTCTGGGATGAATAGGTCTTTAGGTCAATAGGGAACTCCTTCAGACATTATATTGCTGCTGATTTGATCACCCTCACCAAGTCTCATCTTGTTTTTGCCCGCTTCTGTGTTAATGTCCCCATTAACAAGACACTCTCAAACTTTGCTATCCTTAAATCCAAATTGGGGAAATGGTCTCAGGCCATCATGTATGAGAATGTGACCCTCTTTTGTCAATATTGTAACTCTAAAGGGCACACTAGGAAGGATTGTAAAGCTCCTAAGCTACTTGAGCCCAAGCTTAAGGACGTTACTGCCCCCTCCCCCTTGAAGACCACAGATGCTACTATTCTACAACCCCAGGTTGCTGCTGTGACACCAACCCCAATTACCAAGGTTGATCCCCCTATGTTGGAAGCGGTCCCCTTGAGAAGTCTGCTAGAGGAGGGTGAAATATCCATAGATGGCGTCTCTACTGAGGAGGGATTCTGCTCACCTGATACTGTGTTGACGAAAGTCCAAGTTGACCCGACAGCCACAGGAATCACAGTGGAGTGACCTATAGCACCCACGTTGGTGGTTAGCCCAGTGATGGAAGTGGTCCTGAATACCTGTGATATCAGTCCTCAATAGGTGGTTTGTAACACCCCAATCATTCCACCTGAGGCTGTGAAAGGTGAAGATGGTGAATGGAAAACCCAACAAAAGAAAATAAGGACCAAAAAAATTGATGTGGTAGTGGACACAAAGCTAGGACGTCCATCAGATAGGATAAGAAGACATAGGAACACAACAAAGGAGATTGTTGCGGGTAGGCAGCAGACCCTCGACCTCACTCCTAAAGGTAAGAAATGATTGTTTTTTCCTGGAATATTCAGGGTTTAAACAACCCACAGAAACAAATTGTTGTTAAGTAGTATATAGTTGATTATAAAGTTGACATTCTCCTTATTTAAGAAGTCAAAATGACCTATGGTAACTTTAATTCTCTTGTGGGGTAACTATGGCTTGGAGCCATGTTCTTTTATTCTGAGGCATGTGGGGCTTCTAGGGGGATTGCTACCCTTTGGAACCCTTCAAGAGTGCAGGGGGATGCCCTCAATCTCCCACCACCATCTTGTTGTTTCTTTCACCTCTCCAATAGCTACCTAGCACTATTATAATGTTTATGCCCCTAATTCCTGCCAGGGTAGAAAGGTTGTTTGGGAGGAGCTTTCATCCTCTTTTTTCCTCCTTCGGGGCTCAATTTTTTTGGTGGCAAGGGACTTCAACTCTCCTCTTTACCCATCTAAAAAATGTGGGGGTATAGTGGATTTTACTGAAAGTATGGGGGACCTGTCCAACTTTGTCAGTTTGAATGGTCTTTAGGATGTTGATCTTAAAGGACATCCCTTCACCTGGACTAACAACAGGAAGGGCAGCCACCTAATTTAGGTGTGGCTTGATAGGGTCTTGATTTCATTTGCTTGGGACCTTGGTCCCTCCTACTCTCTCATCGCCCTCCCTAGAATCACCTCTGATCATAATCCTCTGCTACTAAAATGGATGGATGGGAAGCATGCCTACCTTGCCTCTTTCAGATATGAAATTATGTGGACTTCGCACCCCAACTTCAGGGACAGGGTTCAGCAATGGTGGTCTAGTCCAATTAAAGGTTCTGCTATGTTTAGAGTGGCTTCTAAACTAGAGATCATCAAGGGAGCTGTTAAAGGTTGGAGTAAGACCACCTTTGGTGATATCTTTCATAAAAAGAAATCTCTAAAAGAGAAATTGGAAAACCTCCAAGGGCTTATGGCTTCAAGGAATTTGTCACTAGACTTACACAATGAGGAGGAAGAGGTCAGGAAAGATTGGACAGCTACTCTGGCTAACGAGGAAGTTTTCTGGAAACAGAGGTCCAGAGTGTTGTGGCTAAAAGAGGGAGATGGGAACACTTCCTTCTTCCACCATTCTGCCTGTAAGCACAGGAGATGGAACACTGTCAGCACTCTTAAGGATGATAGGAGGAATGGGATCTCTGACCCTGCCTTGCTGGAGAATTTAGCTACGAACTACTTTGTCAATTCCTTTGCAGACGTGAATACTGGTAATTCTAAAACCCTTCAAAACTAGCTTACCTCTATATTGCCGAAGGTGATCACTGACATCGACAATAACTCCTGACTATCTAGAGTCACTGATGAAGAGGTATGTAATGCTATTTTCTCCATGAAATCCTTCAAAGCTCCTGGCCCTAATGGATTTCCTCGGCCTTCTTTCAAGAATTCTGGGACATTGTTGGGTATGATGTGATACATGCCACTAGGGATTTTTTCAGAACTAAGAAAATTCTTAAACAGTTCAATGACACTTTCATTGCACTTGTGCCTAAATGTGCTGAGCCCAAAACTATGGATGATTTCAGACCCATCAGCCTCTGTAACACCCTGTATAAAGTGTTTTCTAAGATTATGGTTAGCCGAATCAAACCCCTTCTCAATAAAGTTATTAATCCCAATCAGAAAGGATTTGTCCTTGGTAGGAAAATTTTGGATGCTTCCATCACTACCCATGAAATCTTGCATTCTATCTCTCATAGCAAGGCTACTGGTATGGCTCTTAAAATCAACATCTCTAAAGCTTATGTTAAAGTTAACTGGAGCTTCCTCTATAAAGTCCTTGCTTCCTTTGGGTTCTCTCAAGACTTCTTAACTTTGATTAAAGCCTACACTAAAACTGTCAAATTCTCTATGTTGTTCAATGGCAGACCGAGTACCAAATTTTCTCCTGCTAAGGGTATTAACCAAGGGGATCCTCTTTCCCCCTATCTTTTTATTCTTCTTGCATAGGTTCTGGGTCGTAACATGATGCACTTGGAATGGCTTCAAAAAATTGAGGGAATCAAACCTGCTTCCAGCCTTCCCCCTGAAGTCCTGTAGCAGTTTTTGGATGATACGTTCTTCTTCAGTACCTCCTCGGTCCTTTAAGCTAGAGAGTGGAAACATATGCTTGAAAATTATGCTTTTTCTTCGGGACAACATATAAATTATCAAAAAAGTAGAATATACTTCTTTAACATTGAGCTGATGGTCTAATCTAAGACCCTCAGAATTCTGGGTTGTCAGGCTGATTCACTTCCCATGACTTACCTTGGGCTCCCTCTTACTATCAAAGATGTGAAGAATGAGTTTTGGAATTCCATCCTTGAGAGAACTCAAAGGGAGCTGGCAGGATGGAAAGGTAAACTTCTCGGCAGCACTAGTAAGCTCCAACTTCTTGTTGCTTCTCTTCAAGGAATTCCTATCTATTTCCTTTCCATTTTCAAAATTTTTGGTGTTATGGCTGACAAGTTAGAAAAGATTCAACACACCTTCCTTTGTTCAGGAACTGAAGAAAAAATAAGATTTCCTCTGGTTAGCTGGGAGAAGGTTTGTAGCCCTAAACATATGGGGGGCCTTGGATTGAAAAAAATCAGCAACCTCAATAGAGCCCTGCTTTCCAAGTTGTCCTGACAAATGGTTGTGTGCTCTACTAATTGGTGCAAAATCATGGAGGCTAAATACCTTGATGGGGGACATTTTTGTAAGCTCTTCATGGAACAGGGGAATCTGAGAGGTTCCAAAATCTGGAATAATATCCTCAAAAATAGATGTATTCTTGAGAAGGGTACTCTCTGGCAATTAGGTAATGGCAGAGACATAAGGTTTTGGGAGGATCCTTGGCTTCCTTATGGTATTCTTGCTACCATGCATTTTTCTCAATTAAGAAATGCTCTCACTCTGGGAGTGGGCAGCATGGTCTCCAATTTCATTACTAATGGTAGATGGATTGATTGTACCCCTATTCTGAGGGACATACCTGACCTCCTCAATCTAGCTACTAACCTCACTACCCTTATCCATTCCACCTGCATCCCCATTTTTGACAGACCTAATAGACTTCTTTGGCGTCATACCCTCCATGGTGGCTTCACTGTCAAATCTGCCTACAATCAGCTTACTATAGCTCCTGCTGACATTACCTGCTAGAAAAAGGTGTGGCAACCACAGCTCATCCCTAAGGTCAACTTCTTCTGTTGGATGATGCTACATGGGAGAATTCTTACCGTTGACAACCTAACTAAGAGGGGGTTTAATTTGGCCAATAGGTGTTGCTTATGTAAGAAAGAAGAGGAAAGCATAAATCACTTATTTATTCACTGTGATTATGCAACTAAGGTTTGGCAGCAAATTTTATCTCACCTTGACATCCGGTGGACTCCTAATAAAGACATGTGATCTTTTCCATAATTGGTGATCTCCCTCACATCATCCTCTCATAAAGATCTTGTGGAACCAAGCACTTCCTATCTTTTGCTGGTCACTATGGAAGGAACGCAATAATAGGATATTCAGAGATATTGAGTTGAATAGCATGGCAGTGTTTCAAATTGGGTTAAAATTGCTTTAGGAAAACTTGCTAGTCACCCACAGGAAGGCTCCCAGTTTCCCACCCTCTACCTGGGATCTCAAAATTGCTTTGAACTGGGGTGTGGACAAAGGATTTTCCAAATTTGATGGCACCAAAATTTCTGCTCGCAAGGCTACTATCTGGAATTTCCCCTGTGCGGCTTGGCATAAGATGAATTTTGATGGGTCGGTTCGCAACCTACAACAAGCTGCTAGGGGTGTCATTTGTGACCACAACAACTGTTTAGTGGCGGCCTATGTTGGACCCCTTAAAAACCACACTGTCAACCAAGTGGAAGGCATGGCCCTTGTCTAGGGGTTGAAAATGCCTGTGTCCATTGGTTGCACCAACATTGAAGTGGAAGGTGACTCCAAAGTCATAATTGAAGCCTCCAGGGGTGTTAGTAACGCTGGATGGAAAGTGGACAACATTTTGAAAGATATCTAGGGCATTTTGGATAGCTTGCAGAGGGTCACCATCACACACATCTATAGGGAAGGGAATGCGGTGGCTGACGCCATGGCTGCTACCGGTCTGCAGCTAGAAGGACTTAGATGTTGGAGAGCTGTTGGTCAGCTTCCCCAGAACACTTAGGACCTACTAAGGCAGGAAATGAGAGAAACTGACTTTCAAAATTATGATGTTTAAAAAAGATAGCTTAGGCAGGACGCCTTATGATCGGGCTGGTTGCCAGCACATTCTTATGACAACTTTAAAGAACTCTTTTTTCTGCCACATGGATTACTGGGGGCATAATTCTAAGCATGATTTTGGCATGACTTGGCTGATGTGGCAGCTGGCTGTGAACCAAGCTTATCAAAACAATCATTATTTCATTTGGGCTCTGGGCAATAAATTTTTGGATGGCGAAAGATACGACGTAGATTTTTTGCAGGGTAATTATTATATTAATTGTGGGTTAATGTGTACTTCTCATGTTTTAACCACGGTGGCACTCATGGCTAAGATTTGCAAAATCTAAGACAATCAAAGCATTAATCACTCCTTGCTAAGAGACATGTCTTCTAAACTCCTGTCCAGCTTTCTTGTTGGCATTTTTTTCTGGGTTGTGGTTTTCTTCAAAGAGCCAAAGCTGCTGAAAGTTCCCTTCTCTTGGGATTCTCTCTAGTTCCTAGTTTCCTTTGTAGACAACCTTTTTGGAAGATTATGGGTGGGGATAGAAAAAGATTCAAACCTAATCGGATTGAGGATGAGTTCAACTCGGATGCCATGGTCATGTACTTCTACCTTGAGGGAGGTGTTCTGCCTTTCATGGAGCACCTTCAAGGCCACGATGAGATGATTTCCAGATAGGTCACCAAGACTTGGAATGACAAACAAGTCACCATCAATGGCATCACCTTCCAAGTTAATGAGGAGGTTATTGGATAGGCTACGGGCATGCCTATGACTGGAAGGAAGTGGAAGAAGACAGCTAAGACCCAGGCAAAGGAGGAATTCATGCAATTCTTCAAGGATGGCCCCACTCCCACTCCGATAAATGGTGGCTACACTGTTACTGAGCTCCTAGATTTTTGGTCTAAAATATGTAAGCTCGTGATGAAGTACTTTACTCTGGAGGGCTGATTTGGTATGTTTTACAACTATCACCTCCCCTTCCTTAATCATTTCCATCACAAGCTATTAATCTCTTTTCCTTTCTTTCTATTGCATTCATTAGAAGCTAATGTGAAGACTGTTAATGAAGCCATTTCCCTTGGCAAAAACCCTGTTTATCTTCACCAGGGTCTCATCCTTTTCCTTTATAACTTTCACCATGCCCTTTGCCTTGCTCTACCTCCGCAAGTTTCGCACACCTCTCATCTCAGCTCACCCTTAGTTTCCCTTAACTAGGGTATCCCCACCCCAACTGAGTCTAAGGATGAGGCAACCCCTACTTCTAGCCCTATGTCTATTGAAACTAAGCCCACTCCCAGCTCTTTGAAGCATTCCCTCAACTCGAAAGATGATCCCCTACCCCCTCCCAAGAAGCAGAAAAAGATCGTGATTAACCTGGATTGTGGCCCTATTTCTGAGCGCCCACTAAGTTCCACCCACCACTCTACCCACCTTGCTAAAGAACAAGGTAAAAGAGCCATTAGAGAACTCATGTCTAGGGAGGAGGTTTATGCTCAAGAAGATGGTTCTGTTGGCTCCCCTAGCAAAGAGAGCCAGGGAAATGATACTGTCAAGGAGGAAATTAAGCCTAAGGGAGCTACCCAAACTAAGCTGGATGTGGAGGAGGTGAATTTGTAGGACTCCACCGAGAACAAAGGGCACTTTGCTAGTGGCTTCATGGGAAAAATTAAGTTCCAGGTTGATACCTTGGAAAGCATGGCCTTGAATCTCACTAAGGACCTAGAAGCCACTAACAAATGGTTAAAAGATGTGAGTAAATTTTCTCTTAAGGTTATGCACGCCTTTGCCACTACTCTTTGTCTCCTCAATAAAAAGGCTACAGAGGATACAGAAGTTGTCAAAATCAACCGTGAGCTCTTCAATTTTCTCAATGAGGAGTGGGTCGATATTCTACTATCGAAGCACTTATGGAATGGAAAATAGCATTCTGGGACCCTGTGAGATGGAGGATGGAGAGTGATGCTGGTTCCTTGCCTCCCTTTTTGTTTTACTGTGTTTATTTCCATATGCTTTATACTCTGGTTTGGGTTTTTAGCCCTGCATGGCACATAGCTTGGTTAAATCTAAACTTTATCAATACTCTCGTGATGTGGTGGTGTTTATTTTCCTGTTTCTTTATTTTTGATCGTGGTAGACTTCTATGCTTCATGCTGCTTGCTGCACTCTTTGGTGATTAACTCTCTATTAATCCCTTAAGTTTTCCTTTTGTACTGTTGGGTCAGCACCCTTTTTTGCTACTGCTATAATCAAAAACATCTAGAAGGGCCAGTCCTAAGAATTAAATTATATAAATTATTATATAATTATATTATATTATATCAATGTTATAAGATATTTTTTAAATATTGTTATATATTTTATTTTAGTACATTAATTTTACAACAAATTAATTATAGTTTTAGGTCTTGAGTTATGTTTAAAGTAAGGTTTGAATTTGACTATATTTAGGATTTATTTCATTTTCTTTTGTGATGTAAGACTATTTAAAAGGCCTTTTCAATATTATTTGCTAAAATCTATTAAATTCATCAACTTTCTTGTTGTGTGTAATTTTTTTTAGTTATAATTATGTAATATTTTAGTTATAATTTTTTCTATTTTTATTGAATCATTTCCACAAAGTAAATAGTTGAAAGGTCATAGTAGCATTCTATATTTTAACTTTTAACTTAATTATTACTAATTACAACTTTTTTTCCAAGTTTGAAGATGGCGTGTTAATTTTCTATTTGCTTACTTATGTACCTCAATCTAACCAAAGCTCTTCATCTCAAAATAAAGCTTAGGTTTAAATAGTGTTCTTTGAATTTAAATTAAATATTATAATAAAAATATAAAAAATAATATTTTTAATTTAAAATTATTTTAAAAATAACTAAACATAAATAATATACTTTTAAGCTTAAAATTATTTTAAAATAACTAAACATTTCCTATTTAAAATAAATAATGATTGTGGTGATGTTCTAGTCAAAATAATAATAACTAAAATAAATTATTAAATATTGGAAAAATAGTTTATATTGAACAATAAATATTAAAAATTATATTAATATTAATTTTTTAATTTTTAATAATCAATTATAAATATATTTATTAATAATTAAAAATGTAATATTGCTGACAATTAAAAAATAATTATATACTGATATAAAATTTATCAAATATGATTTTATATCATAATATATTACTAAATTTTATATTTATTTGAAATTAAATTATAATAATTTCACTAATTTATAAAAATAATAGTATTATAATAAAATAATAGAAATATAATAATATAATATAATTAATATATTATAATAATTTTGATAGATAATAGATTATAATATAATTATTTATATATTATAATATAAATTTTATTTATTTAAATCAATGTATACAATTATAAGATAATAATATATTGTATTAATAATAATACGAATAACAATGAAAAAATGCTAAATTTACATAATTAATAAATATTATTATCGAATCATTTGGTACTAGGAATGGGCTAGTAGGCTAGTGGATCCGGTGCAAAAATTCGGCCAGAGAGCCAGTGCCCAAACATATTTAGAGGGGGGCAAAAAAGACATTAGGGGAGAGGCCTAAGCTTCCCTATCTACTTTTTTCTTTTCTAAGGTAGATTTTATATGATTAGATACTAGGGTATAGATACCCATATCAAACATGTTCTACTTTGAGGGTGGAAAATCCCACCGAATACATTTGGTAGGAGTCGTAGAAGAAGAAGAAATCAAGTAGCCCAGAGAGTTCAAATATTGATGTTTAAATCATCTTCTTGCACACCATTTGGATGAGAGAATCTATTTATAATGTGCTTTTTAGAAATCATATAAGAGGTTTTACTAAACTCTGTTTATGAGGAAGAAGGAAAACTATAATAGGAAGGAGAAGCTTTTAATTTATTGTTAGTAAGAGAAATTTTCATTTTCTCTATAACCATTTTTCCTAGAGAAAAAACTCATGTCAATTTAGCAAAGATATCCAAATCAACAAGGATAGAGGCCTTTGAAAAGAAAATGTCATCTTTCAAAATGGATTGATGCCATTTACCATCTATAGAAATCAAATTAATAGATTTACTAGCAACTGCCCCCTTATCCATTAAAATATAAATTTCAGTAAAAGAAAACCATCACAAAAATAATTACTATGAACAAAAAAAACCATTTGAAAGAATTTCCTATCAGCTTTAATATTGCTAGGTCTATGAATTCAAGAGGAAGAATATAGGCAATTTAAATCAATAAGGTTTGAGAGATGAAACATCCTTAGAAAGATCTAGTAATGGTTTTCATGAAAAAACTAATAAAAAAATATTATTTTTTAAACCAATACAAGGAATTTTAAAGAATTTTAAATTCTTTAAAACAACACTTCAAAGACAATACCAAAGGTATTAAAATACATGATCTCTAAGTAGAGTGCACCTAACCAATTGAAATGAATCCATTTCTGTAGCTTATACAAAGAGATCTCATGGCCCCAGGTTTGTACTAGAATAGCATGAGACTTTAAATTCCTAGCCTTGAAATTAAGAAATCCCTCATCCATAGAAATTTAGGGGATAAGAACCCAATATTTTTTATCTTTCTTTTGTGAAACCACAGATTTTAAAAGTTTCACACCATTTTTTTTCTAGAAATTCCTTTGGAGACTTATTTCCTCCTTGACACCATTTTTTCTAGAAATTCTTTTGGGGATTTATTTCCTCTTCGAAATCTGTTCAATTCTAAAGATTTATTTTGGAAATATTGAATATCTCACTTTTAAAGAGTTTTAGAAAACCCCATTTCAAGTACTTGGCTGGAAAAAAAAATAAAAAACATTTCCTTACATTTTACTAGTGAAGAGTTCAAGGAAAACCCATTTTTTATAACCCAGGTGTGAAAGAATATTTTCCTAAAACCTAAACAAACAAATATTTTGGCAACATTGTATTTACTACACAAAGAGGGAAATGGAGCTTTATCATACCCACCTAAAAAAAGCCTACTAAGGGGTGTGTATTTGAGGCATCGTGTCTAGAATGTCCTTAGCAAAATAACCCTTATTTGAGCTATGATGGGAGCGATATTTTGACTCACTCAAGATACCATAGTCGAATTCGTAAGATGCTGACCAAGATCCCATCATTCTATCCTAGCTTCAACGCTGAAAAAAGTCACAAAAGAAACGCAAGCCTTGCAACTTTTTAAGATAGAAATTCACACACATTCTATATGGATGGGGAAGAGACCATGAAACTACAAGAAAACGGTGAAACCCTCATCATATCCAATATGATTATGTTTCACCATGATTACAAGCAGCTACACCATGTGCAAGTGACCACAAAAACTCAAACAGGAGGAAGCCCTAATCATACCCATTATGACTATGTTTTACCATGACTTCAATCTGACAGACCATGTGCAAATAATCATTCGAGAATAAGCTGAAGGAGCTGAATAAAAACTAAAAATCATAATAACTTTTCTAAATAAAATTTTTAAAAACCTTAATTATTATAATGAAAAAAAAATTGCACATAAAAAAATAAAACAGTTAGAATCAACATAAAACTTATGATAAACTTCTTTAAATAATAATATAGGACAGTTGAAAGTATCTTAAATGCATAAATTATTCACTTCAATACATGCGCCTGATTTCAGTAAGCCACCACAAAATACTCCACTAAACATTAAGGTATAATAAAGCAAAGAGAAAAATATACCACCTTTTAGATACAATTTTTACAAATAAAAAAACATATATGTCACGCGAGGAGAACAAATTTCAGGACGTATGTTGATTGATGTTCTCATACAATCGAATTCAGAAGCTGCAATATTATTACTATAGATCGTAGATTTAGCAATACCAACAATTTATTTCAAACTGATAGTTGAAGTTTGATGGAGGATATAAAATCCATTGACACACAAAAGATAACAAACACCTCACACTGATAAAAAGGGATAAAAGCAAACATCTCACACTGAGCAGATAATCTTCCTACCATAAGCATAATCAAATACGTTGGCAATCAATTGCCATTTAACCAGAAGCCGCACAATCCTTTGGCTGAAATCCAATTCTCATCTTCTCCAAATCATAGAAAACTTGAAAGTTTTGCTGCTGAAAGTTGCCAAAGATTGCAGCAGGCCCAATGCCAGCGTCCTCTACACTCTGAAGCAGCAGGCAATGCACTTTTAAAGCAGTTTCATTAGATGACACCGAGGAAGGATAAAAGGAATAAAAATGATTCTCAGAAGGCAAAACAAGAGTGATGTTATTTTTGAAACGAAGTGATATAGTTGGGAAACTTTCCTGGTTTTGTGAGGCGGTGGTCTGATAGCAGAGATCAAAAGCAGTGCGTTTTTCATACTCATGAGATCTGGAATAAGGAATTATTTCTTGTAATGTGCTGAGAATTTTTCTATAAAATGTTTCAGGAAGATGGGTGTAGGTGGTTCCAGAGTCAATAATCATACCTCCATTACCCTCTGAATCATATCCCTGCAAGCTCAATGGGACCTCTAAATATGTGTTATTGACAATAATTCCTTGGAGACCAACGTAGTAATAGTTAGGATACATGGTATTGTTTAGCATGGGGGTATATTGCATTGATCCACCATAACTGCTTTCAGATGCACCCAATATCAAAGGACTAGAAACATTAGAATTGTGTTCAAAACGATAGCTTATTAGACAGTAAGAGAATCCCTTATAGCTCAAAAGTGAGCCCAACTGTGAAGGGAATGAGAGGGCACCCTTTCCAAACCCTACAATTCCAACAGCCTCATTGAAGGTAGCACCTGCACACCCAAAAACAAAATTGCAAGAGATTTTTGGGAATGGGAGGCCTTGAAGAATTAGGAGATCCTTCATTAGGGTACCCGTTACTATGCCATCCCCATATTTGTATGAAAATGGTGGGCATGAGCGTGAGCAGGAGCCTTCCAGAAGGGCTCTGAGAGGACACCCAGCAGCTATACATGGCTCATACTCATTATCTGAGGTATGGATATCTAAACAGAAATGGCTAGTACAGGGCTCAGGACTACTAGATAGTGAATTCAATGGGTAGAAGGTGGGAATGACTGAATTGTGCTCACATTCTATGCAATCAAAGAAATCTTTTCTGGAGGTCTTGGAACATGGCACCCACACAAGGTCACTGCCAGTGTCCGTGTAAGCTTCAAATATCTGGGGAGGGGAGCCTATTCTAAGGGGCATCACATAATCACCCTCATAAATTCCTAGAGGCTCCAACAAATTAAGCACACCATAATAGTTGGATTTCCTAAGAGCGTGGAACCTCATGGAGCTTCGATTACCTGCAATCCTAAGCAAATCTGCAGTATCAAACTCTAATGACACTGACATCACTTTGTTTCTTGTAAGACCTAGTACCAACGTACCCTCAATTTCATCTTTTCCATGGGCAGAAATCCATGGAACAGAATAACTTAGCATTGCTGAAACTATAATGGCAGACAAATAACAGTTTTTCATCTTCAAGGTTTCTAAATACCCTACTAACCCTTCTCAAAGCCAGCAATTTGCAGTGGTACTGATCTAGCAGCTGGCTTTTATAGGCAACCTAACGTGTATGTATTCCTGGAGATTGGTAAAATTAGTAAGAGAAAAATAATGCAGCAAAACCACTTGCGAACTGCTTTAAGCATTATTATATAATTACATGCGTACATAAAACAATAGTGGGGTCTTTTTCGTGCATTATAATGTTTAACCAGTGTAGTTTTCATGATCACGATTTCCTCCATAAATTACATTTAAAAACTTTTTTATATATTTTTTGCGATGGCATTTTCCCCCATTCGCACTTATCAAATGGATTGAAGATGACCAAAATGGTTTTAAAATATCTACGCATATATTAAAAGTGTGATGTCACGGCTCATGATGCCTGAAATACAGGCAGAATAAGGGGTTGAACACAGAAAGTATTTTAGTACTATGAGCCAGAACCCAAACAAGTTGATGCAACGGATAGAATTTTCTATATACATTTTATTCTAATAGGAAAATATATATGTAATGGTCAAATTAAGACATATTTTTCATTTGATGATTTTTTTTTGTTTTGTTCTTATGAATAGGTGTATAAAGAAATATTAGTAGTGCATGTAAACACTCTAATAGCTCAAATAGGGCTGAATTGGAAATAAAATTAATAATAAAAATAACTGCTAAATAATAAGAATAATAGCAAAGGAGGGAGACAATGGGTATTAGTTACTTAGTTTACCTGAGTACATAGAATGTCAATGGGAGAGTACAACCTGAGTTGGCCTAGATGTGAAGAACTTGTACTCGTGAAAGAGAGGTCACAAGTTAAAATCTCATAGGGAGTATGGTATGCATGCCTCATTCATAGTAGAGTTAGCCTCCCGCAAGAAGTATGGATAGCTAGACCAAAAAACAAATATTGGTCTAGTTAAATCCCATAACATGTATGAATGAGCCAAAAATTTAAATTATACTATTCAAATTTTGATTTTGTCACTCCTTCCAACATGTTATGTCATTTTAATTATAGACTTTCAATGCTCTCTTAATTGAATTTTCAAAAAATAGAAGAATGTGGGGAAAAGAAAAAATCAACAAAACATAGTTCAATTCGAAAAGAAAAAGAAGAATAAAGTTTACATATAGTTCATTTCATATTGGTGAATTCTATATCCAATATTTCTTATTGCTAATAATTTCAACTTGGAAAGTGGTTTAAACTAGGAGAACACATTCACCTATTAAGTTGACAAGTCTAAAATGACATGCCTAGACATCACCTTAAAAAATTTCTCTACTAAGAAGAGGTAGAAAATAATCTTTCAAGCACAATTTTTTATAGATTAATCTCATATTACAAATTGGTTCTACACATCAAATCAAGTTCAAAATACTTAGGATTGACATAATGACACTTAGATCCAAGATATTCAATTTATAAGATGGTATAAACTCTAAGACAATCACCATACCAAGGATACTAATTTTTAAATAATTTAAAATATATTAGAGCTGTATAAGAATCATTTCTTCATTAACAATTATCAAGGTAAATACCCTTAATCCATATTGAATTCTTTCTAATTCACCCCATTCAACCTTGTTGCATCTCTATGGTTTTATTTACAAGCCTTGTTATTTATATCAACCTTTACTTCATTCCAATATCATTTAAATCCCCCTCCCCTTAGGGTTTTGACCTATATTATAAGATCTTATTTGTATTCCTACCAACTACTATGTTGATGCTTCTTACATCATGGAACTCAATAATATTTTGTCCTTAGTCTTTATCTATGCCAATATTATAACTTTGGACATATTTATATATTTTATAGCGTTACATCCTTACAAACTTAATGGTTCATGTACTTTTACTCTACAAATGGGCATGATTTTATTTGGAATTTTTGATCCATCATATATGTTACATTATTCCACCTTTGCAGAGCTAGTAATTTGTATTCCCTCTAACACATTCTTACTTCAATTTTCCTAAGGTTAATGATAAAGATTGACATGAATATGGAAGATTTTTTTATCTTTACATTCTTTTCCTCCCACATATTGGCCCATATTGGCAATAGTTTAGCTTTAAGATATCAAATGATCTTATATGGATTTTATGTTCTGTCATATATGTAATTCTTCCACCTTTATAGAGTTGGTTAATATTTTCCATTCCCTCTAACATACACTTGCTTCAATTTTCCTTGGCAGTCATGTATTTTTTTTCCCCAAGTCTAGTGATAAAGATTCACATGATCATGGTAGTGTTTTACCTTTACATGCTTTTTCTTTCTATACTTTGGCCCAAATTGGCAATAGTTTAGCTTTAAAATATTAAATACCTTGCTTGATCCATCCTTTCTTGAGCATCCTAGTGTGGCATGATTGATAAAAACAGACGTTTCACCTTTATTTATATATGATGATGATGAATTTCTCCCATGTCTAATAATTCAAATTTTTTAATCTATGGTTACCTTTCTATGATAATTATCCTAGTAATAATTATGATAACTATATTACTTATATCACTATTGATTTACCCATATATGAAAAGACCTTGTTTATGACTAGATTCATATGAGCTTGCTACCCATGTAATTTATGATAATCCTTCCTCTTTACCTTGTGTCTCATGGCTTATTGCTGATATGTTCAATGCTCAGTATAATTGTCATTATTTATATTATCATGATTTAGATGACAATTCTTTATTTTGTAATAAATTACTTTATGATATACCTTCTTCTAATGCGCTTATGATAGTTTTATTTAGTATTAATTAATATGAAAATTAATATTTACATCACTTCTATTTCTATATTATTTTATATACACAATGATACCAAATTTGTTGATTTGTTTTTGATACTTTTCTTGGTAGAGCTAAAAAGTTGTTTTTATCGCACCATAATTAGTACTATAAGACAAGGAAGATGAGAGAGAAACATGAAATCTATATATCACCATGAAAATCACAATTCCATGCAATAAACAACTAACTACCCAATGAAGTAATCAAATGCAAATGGAAAACATAAAAGAACATGCAAACCAAATACTTTCCAATTGAGGAGCCTCCATTGTTATTTTACTTATTCTCTACTAGTGCTCTAATAAATTATGTGCACAATAAAAATTGAAAGAAAATGATAGCTACGATGATATGATGAAGGTCAAAGATTTTTAGTTAGTAGAAAATGACCAATTGATTCACAATTTATAGATTTTTTAGACTGATTGGATGAACAAGATTGATTTGAAATGAGAGAGAGAGAGAGAGAGAGAGAGAGAGAGAGAGAGAGAGAGAGAGAGAGAGAGAGAGAGAGAGAGAGAGAGAGAGAGAGAGAGAGAGAGAGAATGGAAAGAGGAAAGATTTAAGTAAGAAAAAAAATTAGTATGTGGAAGTGATAAGTGGAGGAGGAAATGGATTTAGGAAAGTGTTAGGTATAGGATGGAAATGGAAAGATATGGAATTAAGTACAAAGAATAAATAAATAAAATCTATTTCAATTCCACCACATATTAGTAATTAGGAATTCCACCACAAATTATTAATTAGAAATTAAATAAATTATTTAATTGAGAAATAAGATGGTAAAGCGATAATTAAATGATACTACTTATTTCTTCCTTGGAGGACAAGTTAGGATAAGGGGATTATATAATTAAAATAATTATTTAATCCTACATATAAATTAGGATGATTAGATGCCAAGGAAAGAGATTAAATAATTGCTATAATTATTTAATTGAAGAAGTAAAATGATTGATTTAGGACAAATCGACGAAGAGTAACTAGATTAGAAGACATAATTACTTATTAATTAAATAATTAAAATTATTTAATTAAGACAGAAAGACATATAGACATCAAATGAATTAAAAAAATCATTGGATTGATGTAGAGGAAATGTTTGTAAAATGCTTCGTTGCAGGCCTTGGATAATTTTTTGTGTCTACAAGTATACATCCTTTAATGTTTTTTCATGTGCTTCGATACATTTTATTATTTATGGTATTACAAAATATATTGTTCAGTATTCTCATTTATTTGCTTGTAGTGGATCTTCCTTAGAGTAGTCTAGGATTTTTTTCTATCCCTCGTGATAATATACTGGTATTTTTTTATGTTTATGTACATATGCACATTCAAATCCTTTTGTGTTTCCTTGTCAAATAACTTTGAATAACTTTAGTGTGTAATTTTTTGTACACCATTTTATTGAATAAATACATAATTTAGATATACCTTACAATTGCAAAGTAGTATGAGGATCTTTAACTTGGTATATGTTAGATTAATGCACCTAATATAATTTTATATTTATTCCACATCATACACTACTACTATATATGACATGATGCATATACATATGTGTAGTGACATGATGAACATGATATTTAAATTTATGTGAACTACCTCACCACTAGAATTGAAAATATAAAATTGCATAACACTTGTGTCAAAACATTTAAGTAACAAAAAAATACTGAAAAAATAAATTAAAAATCATTTGGAACATAATATTTTGACTTGTCCTTCACAATGTAGATCTGTGAGACCTTTTTTAATGAAATATATGATGGTAAATTTAATCCATTTATTCATATAAATACTTTCCAAATCATATGCACTTCTTATTTTCAAAATGATAATTTTCTTGATATATATTTCCAATAGGTTTGACCAGTCATGTATTTATAGGACTATATTCAGTATATCACATTTCTATCAGTATATTTAAGTATTTGATCAAGTATTTTCATTAAATTATTTACAAAAATAGGTGCACAAGTATAAAGAACAATTTGTTCATGTATCTATAATAATATAGAGAATGGATCGAGGAGTTGATTGCTATCCATATATGGGAAACTAATGAATTCAATAATAACTTGGTCAAGGAAAAAATAAAAAAGACCACATATGGAGAGGACATGCATTTAATGTTTGGGGAAAATAGTAGAAAATCTAGGTTATGAAGTGTGAGAGGGATTGATATTTGATTCCAAGATCTAATCTAGAAGAGTGTGAGGAGGAGGATGTGACCTTAGATAATATGTATTTATTACATGAAGGATGTTGTGGAGGTATTTTAAGTGAGTTGCAAGGAGTCATTTGAAGGATGCAAGTACCTAAAAACACTAATGGAGGGCCTAATATGTGTAAAGGAATGATCCCAATAAATTATGGGTGATTTTGAAATATGGCTATTATCAAATATAATGCTTGTAAAAATCACTAAGGATAGAGAAAATGTGATTTTGAATACCTAGCTCGATTTATGAAAGATCCAAGAAATGATGTAAAATTATAGAAAATTTGAAGAAAGATAACAATGAGGACAAGCGGGAGATGGGTGAGAGCGGTCGAGCGGGAGCGGGAGGTTTTTTGAATTCGAAAGCGGGCGGGAATCCAAGGTTGTAGGCTGAGGGTTCTGTTGGAGATGGCATTCATGCATATCAGGGAGTGGAGGACTCAGAGAATAAGGAGGGGGATCCACGAGTTAAGCAAAAAGATCTAGGTAAGGATGCAGGGGTGGGAGAAGGGAACCTTCCCTCTTCTCCCTCTGTCTTGAAGACACAAGCTAGGGATCAGAATGGAAAATCCATCTACCACCGGTGGTCAACTCTTTTCAGACTTCAACTTATAGGCAAGTCATCTTTCCCTTCTATTAAGGATCTATCTGTCAAAGAGAAAGGTAAATATGTCATAGAGATCCCTGATTAATTGGTAGATCACAATATAGCCTCGATGGACCATACTCTTGTTGGTAAATTTGTGGGGTCTAGACCTAACATAGATATTGTGAGGATTTTTCTAAGAAGAAATGGGAGTTAAAGGGGCAAGTCCTTGTCACAGCTATGGCTAAGGGTTTTCTGTCTTTTGAGTTCTCATGTAAGGAAGAATTAGACAAAATCCTTTGTGCGGGCACCTGGTCTATAGGTAAGGCAACTCTAGTGTTGCAAAAATGGACTCCAAAGCTTGATCTCAATGATTCTTTCTTTGTCCAAGCCCCGGTGTGGGTAAGACTCCCAGAACTTCCTTTGGAATTCTAGGTTGAAGATGTCTTTGATGGTATTGCCAGATCCTTTGGTACCCTACTCTCGATAGATCCAGTGACTGTTGCCAGAAGCTGCCTCACCTATGCTAGGATCTACATAGGGGTGGAAGAGGGCCAAGACATGCCAGAAATAATTGTGCTCCAATCCAAACCAAGCAAACATCTACAAAAGCTAGACTACGAAAGTGTCCCCTTTGCTTGCTTCCATTGCAAGAAAGCAGGACACAAAGCTAGATTGTGTCCAGCGTTCAAGAAGTTGGAGAAAGAAAGGAAAGCTACCGTTGAAAAAAATAATAAGTCAGGTAATTATATCTCTACTGAAAATGTAGCCTCTCTAGGGAGACTACCATCCCACAACTTGACTCAGAAGTCAAAACTCACAGAGTGTGGAAAAAAAAGGATCAACCAGAGGTCATTCTTGAGATTCTTGACTCTTCGAAAGACAAGAAAATACCTTCTGAAGGGGAGAAAAAGGACAATACCAAGTTAAGCCAAGATAGTACTGAACTCAAATAGGTGTCTCCACCTTTAGAAGGCATAGACTTGGTTGTCAACATTCAACATGACACCATGATTGAAACTAGAGATAATGGTCTGGTGGAAGGAGGTGACTCGTGCCCTAGATCTATCTTCGTCTCCATTGTATCAGAATCCCTTGAATCCCTATTGGAAGAATTATTTTCTAGTCCATCTAGGGAAAAACCTAATGGCATCCCAGATTCCCGCCTATGCCCTGAGATGTAGGATTAAAACAAAGTCCAACAAATGGACTTTCTTATGGGAACCATCTCTCCAAGGCAGCTCACCAAGATGGAGGAGCTCTTTGCTAAATACAAAGATGTTAAAGAGGGATGGTCTAAGGTTCAAAGTAAGAAGAGAACTAAAAGCAGAGACCCCTCTTCAGTTTCTCCTACAACTACCAGGAGCAAAAACAAAGTAGATGTTGGGGCTAAAATCAAATCCCTAGGCAGAAAGAAAGCTAGTCAGATTAGGCAAGAGGAAGCCAATAGGAATATCACGGATGGGACCTAGAAAACCATCCAGGCTGCCTCCACCCCCATTAAGAAATGTTAGTTACTCCAAGGAACCCCTGTGGGCTCATTAGATCACACATGTAGATAGTTTCTAAACCAATTTTTTATCTTAGACCTTACAACCTATTTCACCAGGACACTATTACTCAGAAGGTAAAGCTCGAAGGAACCTATTTGAGGAACTTTTCTCAAATCTACTCAGAAGTAATCAAAGAAGAAGCCAGAGCCATGTATGAAGTTCAAAGGAACAACATTGGCAGTTTCATTCATGGCCAGGTTCGCAGATGTGGCAATAGTCTTGGCTTAGTCAACACCTTTGTTGTTTCGTGGGCCAATCAACTTGCGGCTAACCACTCTCATCACATGATGTCCATAGTCACCACCTGGGCTACTGACAGGACTACCATTCAAGCCACCAACAAGGATGCTAACATCATTTGGACCCATGCCGAAGCTTTCCCTTCCGTGTGTTAGATTCTCTGGATGGAGACAATCTCCAAAGTACCGATGCAATAATTAAAGATAATTATGATTGCAAAGAGATTTTTTGGAGGAGTAATTTCACTCATGACATGTTAGGGAGGGACTGCATGAGTAATGACAACGTGTTTCCTCCACACACTTTTTGGGTTTCCATTCCCAAAATTAGTAATTATCTCCAAAAGACAACTTTTAGAAAGCTCAAAGCTAAGGCAGTTAGAAAGATGGAAAGCACCAAAGCTCAGCAAAACCAGAGAGAAACCAAAGCCCAGATGAAATCCATGGTTGGGGAAAGCCATAGAAGGGAGCTGAAGAATGATAGTGAGAAATGGAAGAAGCACACAAAAGTCTAGAATGCCTTACAGAAAGGGGATATCACCACTTTTATAGAAAGACTCCATGGTTACAGGAAGGAAATCACCAAAACCTTTTTCAAAACTTGGAATGAAAGGACAGTGGAGATAGATGGTAAGTCTTTCATTGTCACTAAGGAGGTTATCTCTAAGGTCACCGACATCCCCATCATCAAAAAAAAATTCTACAGAGACCGTAAAATATCAGACAATGTTGTCAAAAAGTTTGCGAGAGACGACCAAGAGACAAATGCTATTGTCAAGTCGGGCACTTACTACCAACCCGCTATCTTGAAGATGTTATGGTAGTATATTCTGAAGGCCCTCATTTCATATGTCACCCTGGACACCAGGTTTGATAGAATTCGCACCTATCATTTTGTCTTGCTGAATCATTTTAGGCATGGAAAAAAGATCTCCATTCCCTTTTATCTCTACTCCTCTATAAATGAGAATATCAATGGTTTTAGAGAAAAGAATATTGCTAACCCTGCCCTGCATGAAGGATTTCTTCTTTTGATTTATGAATTCTTTAAAGCCCAAATCCTGGGCAAGGAAATAGAGGATAGAAAAGCTAAAAGCAAAGATTCAGGTCAGACCATGTTCCTTCAGGCACTTCTGAGAGAAAACTCTCTAAGGACAATGAGGATGTTGTAAAGAAGAAATGGAATAAGGGATCCCCTTCCAAGAAGAGACCACTGAGAGCTGTCAAAATTGAAAACCCCTCAAAAAAGTAGGACAAAAAGGAGGTTAACTTGGAGGAAGACTACAATGACAATGAGGAATATATAAACACTGAAGATGATGAGGGTAATCCTAATATGGAAGCTGCTGATATGCCGAAAAAAGTCAAAGGGGAAAACCCCAATACAATGAAGGACTGCTTGGGCCACCTGTCTATCGATCTCACTATTAGTGAGGATAATTCCCCTCCTCCTCAGCCCCCTTCTGGCACCAAAATTAAGAACCACGACCCTATTTTCGAAGAGCACATTAACGAATAAGGTACTACCCAATCTCCTATTAGGATTGAAGAAACTGAAGATGATTCTGGAGGGGAATATAACAGTTAGGATTCTGAGAAAGGGAAAAAGGTCTGGAGGAGCTTCAACATCAACACAGTGCGAATGAGAATTATTAGGGAGGCCGTTTACCCAAAGATTCTAGAGGACAACGAAGGAAAAATCTACAAGGAAGAGCTAATAGATCCTGCACTGGTGGCTCTAAGTGATAAAGCCAGGGAAACAGATATGGACTCTCTCAACAACACCGAGAATAGCATGTTGGATCAGTTTAGGTCTTTCAAATGGCTCTACCATGAAATCGAGGACCTTAAAGAAAAAATTCAAAGTCCAGACAACAAGGAACACAATACCACTAAGATAAAGCAAAGCCTAGAGACTAGGGTCCAGCACCTAGAATCCAAAATGATTAGCCTTGAGTATACCCTAAAGGGAATTACCGAGCAAAATTTCAACATCCTCAAAATGTCCAACGAGAACTTGAAGTTGTTAATCAAAAAAATGGAAGAAAAAATGGACACCGCAACTGATTAGAGGACAAGGGAGGATGAGAAGGAGCCCAACGAAGGACCAGGTAAAAGAACTAGAGCTAGAACTAAAAAAAATAGGGAGAAAATTGATCCCCAAGGACCCCAAGATATTCAGAATGTTAAAACGGTTGTAGAACTGATGGAGGCCCTCAAAAGAAATGTGGTTGTCATGCTTAGGAGCTTGACATAGTTCGCTATGGTGCCTGTCTTTTTTGCCATGTTTTGTCTATCTTTTTCTTTTTTCTTGCTTGGCCCTTCTATGGCATGTTCCTTGGTTTACTGAAACTTTATCTCTGTAATGTTTTCGTTCATATCTTTTTAAAACTTTGTTGTGGGTTTCAAGCACCCTGTAAAACCTGTTTTACTTAATCAAAAACAATAAGGATGAGAGAAATGATACATAATAAAAATATTGTAAGGTAGAGGAAGACTATGGGGGGTGTGCAGATAGTAAAAAGGGGTAAGATATATCCCTTAAATATGTTGATGAAGGATAAAATTGTAGATAGTGAAGGATGAGAAAGATGTTGGAAGGTAAGAAGAAGCTCATAAATAGATGAGTAAAGTATCCAATATAGAAGAAGTGACTATAAGAAATATATTCAAGTAAGACCTAACACATATGAGATGAATTAGGAAGTCTAATAAGAATATGTGAGGAGATAATGTAAGATTCAATAGGCAATGTGATGAGAGAGGTGAAGATCACATGTGAAACCAAAAACACATGCCTTATAGTATCGAAGAGATAAATTTACAAGTAGCATGGAAGTAAGAACTATAGATTGGTAGCTAGAAAGTACAAAATTTGTGCGTAAGAGAGAGAGGTTAAGAGTGTGTATAACAAAAGTACTAAGTGTGCATATAGAAGAGTTAGAATAAGAGAAGTGCAAATATTTGTATGTAAAATAAAAGATATGTTTATGAAGTAAAATATGATATCTATATTATTTATTCAGTGGCATCTATTGAGTGTATTTAGGTGCATGTATGGTAGATAACTATTGTGCATGAATTATTTTAGGATAGTCATTGTAGGTTGGTGGGAAGTTTTAAGGATAGTTGTAGTTACTAAATTGAACTACAAAGAGATCCATCTTTGTCATCTACATAGTTGCATATGTGGTTCTCAAGAAAGTCATAATTTAGTTGGGTGTGGCCTAATTTAGGTGGTGTCAAGGCACTGAAGGCAATGTATTGTACCAAATCAACCAAAATACTTCTTGAGCTAAGATTTGTTTGGCACAATAGACTACATGACACATGGAAATGAATGCTAAATTTAAATTATTAGTTTGAGTTCTAATTTTCCTAGCCATGATAAGTTGACTTTGCACACATTGTTGTAACATTATTATGTCGTTGTATTGGAAAATATCTAAAGAACACTTAAATAGAGATTCAAAAAATAAAGGAATACAAGAAATGGAGAAAATCATTAAACTACATTTTTATTAGCAAATGAAAAATTAATCATGCTTGTATTTAGGTCATTTACATGTCAGTAAATATAGTCTTTGATGTCACTCCTCTATATTAATCTAGTTTTCCAAAGGCATTTGACTCAGGATTGTCCATCTATAGAGTCAACAAAATTATAAATAGTTTTCTTAGATACCACCTTGACAAGTTTAGCTAGTAGAAAGACAAAGACAAAGAGTGTACATCAAGCACACATTTTGACAATCAATCTTGTACATCACATGTTAGATATGTGCACTAGATCAAATTTACATCATTTATAATTAACAGTGAAGTGCTTAGATCTAAACCACACAATTTATTGATATTACATTGACTACGTGACAATTATTAAATCAAAGGCATAAATTCACGAGAGAGGAATAAATAGATTCAACACAAGGTCATTAATATTTGTTGGCCATCAAATTGTCAAGGGTCTTGGCTCTCTCTTGGATTCTACCCAAGAAATTGTTGTGTACTATGTGGTTTTGGTGGTTAGTTTGCCCCACACTTGTGGGTTGTTTGTAAGTTGTTTCTTGTTGTGTAAGTCGTTGTTTATCTGAGTGTTGTTTTGACCTATGTGACCTGTATGCTATGAGTGGCCAGTTGTGGCCTCTTGAATTGTAATTTTTGATGTTGATATGTTTTTAGTGTGCTGTTAGTTGTTAGACATCTTTGGACTGTGGTCTTGTAAGAGTAAGCACTCTTATTTTCCTGCTGATCAATATCAAAAACATTTGTTGACCATCAATTCTAAACTCAAATATCCCTAACCATTACATTTATTCATTTATTATAATTACTAATATCAATGATCTTATCTAAATTAATTGTTTATTGCCTGATTATATTCATTTATGTAACTTAAATTACTTTTAAAGTATACTATTTTCCTTAGAATATCATATTATTGATTTCTAGAAAAAAAAATATTCACGGCGCAAACTGCAGAAATACAGTGGAGATCGTACCGCGTGGGGGACAAATTCATCGTGGTACGAATTGAAGTATTAAAAAAATCGATCTGATATGAAATATTGCTGTAAGATCCTTCGCATGCATCTATAACCATTATTTATGTGCTTTTCTTCGCTGAGAATATGAATTCTTAAAACAAAGAAAATTTCTAGCAATTTAGAATGTGTTAATGCCTTGAGTGGATGGAAGGGGTTGGCTGTTTCAGGCACGTTATGATCAATGTTGTGTTAGATCGTTGTTTCAGAAAAGCTAAGAATAAGAGTAGGCCCCTTATGTTTAAGGAAGTGATCACTTTGAAAAGTGGAACAATAGTTGGGATATTGCGCCATGCCTTGATTTTATTTTCATTTCTTAAATGATCATTGATTCATCACGTTATCAAAATACTGCGTAGCTGTATCCACATTCTAACAATCTTTTGTCTTCAGCCAAACAACTTTACAATCTTAAAATGAGGTATTGACATTAGTCTGTGATTCAGAGGAAGGCTGCTTTCATGGAGATATTGAATCCTCAAATCTGCAGTTAACAACGCCCTTCACATCCAACGATGTAAGAAATATTTTATCACATTTAATTACACTAAAAAATCTTTATTTTAAAAACATAAGACCAATCTAATTTAAAGTATGTGGAAAAAGTTTTATTTAAACATTATTCAGTTTTTATGATCAAGTAGTAGATAATAATTCAAGATTTCATCGATATCAAAAGAGTGCTAAAGAATGGTTTTAGTTTTTATTTGACAAAATTTATGTAAAGTTGGAAAAAACTTCAAAAAAGGATATTGGAAACAATGTACTCATTGTCTACAATGAAAGTAAGTCTTCATATAGACAGTTTATATATTAACTCTAATAAACTTGCTTCTTATAAGAGGTGAGTACTTAAAGGTGAAGAATTAATTTAAATTGTCTCAAATTAACATGTGTTGAATTATAATTATAGAGTATAATTTTGAAAAGTTGGGAATGGCCGGTATTTCAATTGTTCTACCTCGATATAAAGGAGGCAACCATACTGATCTTGGATAAATATTAACTCAACTTAAATCTTTTGGCTTTCTTTTCAAAGGTTGAATCTTGCTTCTTGTTGATGTGCATGGATACGGAAAAAGACTAGTCCATGGTTAGGGTTGTACCAACAACTTATATTCAAAAACACATTGTTTGTCCCTTGACTCTTGATGATGCTTTACTTAACTAATCTTTATATATTGGTATCTGTCCAATTGGAGGGCATTTGGAATTACTAGCACCTTGACCATATACTAGTCTTTCACCATATCCATGCACATCATCAAAAATTGAGATCCAAACTCCAAAAATAAATATAGAGGATTTAAATTTAGCCAATTTTTAAACACCCAATATCAATATGATTGCCTCCTCTATACGAGGGCAAGACAATTGAAATACCATTCCCATATTTTTGAATTATACTCGAAAGTATACTTTTGAAAAAATGGAAATGGTATTTAAATTGTCCTACCCTTGTATAGAGGATGAAATCATACTAATCCTCGGAAAACATTGGCTCAAATTAAATCCTTTAGCTTTCTTTTTGGAGGTTGCATCTTTCTTTTTGATGATGTGCATGGATATGGTGAAAGACCAATTTATGGTTAAGGTGCTAGCAATGACATATTAAAAATCATATCTTTTTTCCCTCTGCTCTTGGTGATGCCTTACTTAAATACACTTTTGATCTTGGTTTATGTCCAATTGGAGGTTTTTTCAAACTCTTTGACATTGCTTCTAATGGATTTTATGCTAAGTTGTTATGTGTTATTACAAAGGGTATTTTTTGTGATCACTTTGATGAATTTGTCAAAGACTTTGAGTGGATCTTGGATCATGCTTTTATTTCTTCAATGATGGTGGTGTTGGATTATTTCCTAGGCATTCATAGGCTTGCAACTTTGATGGCTTAGGCTTTCAAACCTCCTCTCCTGGTGATTCCTTTGCAACAATTACTCCCCAAATTTATTTCTAGTACCAAGTGGCAACATTTTAATCTATGGCTCCAATCAAGGGCTTAGCTTCCTCCTAGATGTGCATTCTCCTCTCCTCCCTTTGGCCATATATAGTAACTAATACTAGTTATGTGGTAAATCTCTCACTAATCTTTCCTCCTATCATGGGAGTGTATTTTTTTCTTACACTCTTAAGTTTATTAGCTCTCATTTTCCTCCTTGTCTCATAGGGGACAAAATTTTGTATAGCATGTTATATTGCATTGTAAAATAGTAAATTTGCACTTGTAAATTGGGTTTGGGATACTCTAGTTTTGTATCTTCTATTTCTTAAGGATGGTAGGGTGGTTTTCATTGAAAAAAAATAAATTATACATCCTATCTCTAGAAGACTCTCTATAATTTGATTATATCTAATATTATGATGCAGGGGCATTCTAGGGTACTCAGTGAATCTGCATGGGAGGTGTGTTGTTTGGTCGGTGTTACTCGGTTGTAGCCTTGACCGACAGTCTCGGTCATTGAAAGAATCTCAGTCGCTGAAGGAACTCGGTAATCTTTGGCACTTGGTGAAAGTGTTACTCAGTGATGTCTGTGGTGCTCGGTCGACACTGGTGCTCGGTGATGCTTGGCATGCTCGGTTATTCAACTGTTGCTCGATAGTTATGGTTTACCGGCTAGAGTTATGTGTGATTTGTTGGGCCAAATTGGTGCATTTATTATTGGTAGCTATTGTTACAGACCGACATGTTGAATTAAATGTTTCTAAGGCTATTTTGAAGATGACTTGTATTGAATTTAATAATTGTTGGGGAGAGTTAATGGTTTCATCCAACCGACTTATGGCTGATGATTAGTATTTATAGGATGTTTGGGTAGAGGATCAAGAGAGGACTTAGAGATCGCAAATCTGGATGACTTGGAAGACTTAGTGAATCAGATCTAAGGTTCTAAAAGCTAGAGTTGGCGAAGTTGTGAAAAAGATCTTGCATGATCTTGTAGATCAGATTGTTATCTGATAGTTTGTAGTTGTAGAGCTAGTGGTTTGCACACTTGGAGACAAGGAGATTGCTTGGAGGCTTGCGAGCTCAAGTTTAGATCTGCCTTAGGGTTTCCATTAGTTGCTAATAATTTTTCAGAACTGAACTAGCTAGTGTTGTATTGGATCCTGTGATCTTGTAGAATTATTTCTGGTTGTAATTGGCCCCAACCCAGAAGGCCTTACAGCTAGGCATGTTAATGAAAATCAGAAGTTAAAAAATTATTTGTCGTTGTGTTGTTGAGTATTTCGCTGTGTTGATTGTTGGCTGCAAGGTTTGGACTGTCCTTAACTGGATCCTCCATCCTTGACTGCATTAGGTGGTATCAGAGTGAGAGTTGATCTTGTGGAGTGAAGGTTGACCTAGCAAGGCTGATCTTGCAAAGTTGATCTTGTTGGTGAAGAGATCGTATGATCTGGATTGCAGATCCATAGCACTGAACTTGTGGATCTTGCCCTAGTTGTTTGTTCAAGGTGGCAGGTTGAGATCTGACTTGCATACAACTTGGAGATTTCCACAAGGTGGTCGGTGTAGGGTTTGTTGCAGAGGGTTTCTCTTATCTTTAAGGATAACTCTAAGAAGATTGGACCCTAGAGTACTTGCAGATCTCTGTGATATTGTAGAATCTAGGATTACAGAGAAGGTGAAATTAAATTTCAGATCTTAGATGGAATTGATGAAGAATGACATGGTCACCGAGATCATGAGAGCTATTGCTGATGTACCTCAGAATGTTGGTATTGAAGATGGTTATGAGGAAGCTACTGAAGACTTTGAACCTATTGGATCTAGTGGTGATGATTGGAGGGATAGATTTGGTGAAGATAGAACTGCTTGGTTGCCTAGATCTCACTAGTACATTTGATCTAGTTTTTCTACCAAAAGTTTCGACCATCAAATAAAAAGGTTTAGGTTGGTCGGATTATAGAAGGAAAAATTTTGTTTTTTTTTAAGCCATGCCCATGTTGGTCGAAAGTTTGACCAATACTGCGTAGGTCAAAATTTTGACCAACACGGGCATAACTTTAAAAAAAAAGATTTCAAACCTCATTTCATTATTAGATAAGCTTGCAACATGCACGAAGGAGGAATAGCTAGAAGGAACAGGTTTAAGAAATATTCCAGGCTTGAATGAGAGGTATGTCAATTACTCTCCACTAAAAGATTCCATCATTGGATTTAGATGTAATTTTTGGCTCTAATCAATAAAATAAAATCATTTTCCTGCAATTTTGGATTACCAGTCATTTGTACGGCCTCGTACGGCCCTGAAAGTAGATGAGACCATTTTGGTTCAATAGCCCTGTGCCCTAGCTTTCAAACGCAGGTGATTTTAGAATAGACATTTTTTTTTGTAATCTGGCATTTTTAAATCAATAAAATTGAAACCATTTCCTACAACTTTTGAAGTAACAGTGGATTGGCATGCATTGGTGCAAAGGTTTGGGACTGAGAAACCAACAGATTTAGGTAGGCTCAAGTTTTATTCCTCCTTTTGAATTTAGTTTATGTTCTAACCGCTCTGCAACGTGGGTGATTGGAAATTTTATCCTGCCCACTATTTTTCCTTAGGTCTAATACCAGGGTTATCTAAACTATCGGGCATAACCCGCACCTCCACCATGGGTATTTGCTAGTCCTTGGTGGAAAGATTGTGGTGTCGATGGTCTTTGTGATCATGCGGGTTGGGATCATCAAAAAGTTGGGAGATGGAAGCCGCGTGATGCCCTAGGTGTACATATCTAAGTGTGCACCATTGAGTCGACTGTGTACAGTCAACAAAACCATTGATTGGAGATTTGAGGGAGTTCAAAACTTGATGGGGAAGACTCTTATGTATGCCCTTGCATTTCCATTTATGCTCAGTTTGTGATAGTAGAAACATCGACTGTCATAATGTTACAGGCCCAACTTGAATCATGAACCCTGTCAAACTTAATACAGTCAAGCCTTCCTCACTGTCTTACCTTAACTTAAACAAATCTAGAAGTCCTCTGGTCATAGGTTTCAAGCCTGGCAAGCAACTATCAAGAACAACTGTGTATTGCAAGATGCAGAACATTTGTAGGAGTATTATGATTTTCTTGTGGGCTTCATCTAGACTGCATTTCCTTAGAAGTACTATCACCCCCAGTCCTAGTCCATTCATTTGGGTGTGAGTAGGTTAGACACAAGTGTTTAACAACCATGGATTCATCAAATTGTTGTTGGTTGCAGTAGGGTCTGATTTGACCAATTAACAGTTAAAAACTTCTCTATTTTCTTGGTGACTCACATGATGTAGGATTGAACTACTATATTTAGCCTATGTACCTGTTGTTGACCAGTGATTGGTAGAATTGTGGCTTGATTTGGGTCTCAGTGATTGGGCACCCCATTGGAAGGTTGTGATAGCATGAAATTGATAGCAAGCTCCACACAATGCCCTATTGTTAAAGAGAGCACTACTTAGACTTGCAGTATTTGTGCCATATCCCAAAGTGTACATATTACCATACCCGCAAGCACCTCCAGCAGCAATAATTCCAACCAAATCACATTATAGCAATCTCACAATGCACATACAATAAAATAAGACTAATGTTCTACCATGAAATGATAAATCAGTAACAATTGAATGGGATCTGACCCATGGTTCAAGAGACATCATCCCCACTAGAAAATGTACCATGGGCTACAATCCAACCATGAACTAATACTTCTCTTACAACAAGAAATAACAACGTGTATACCACCATCAAAATCGTCATCACTTCCATTCTTATCAGTTGTCACAGGCTTATAAAGTTCAACAAACAGAAAGAATTGATGATTTCTTCCTCTCACACCCTCCTAAATGTATTCAGGGTTGGGAATGGTAGTTAGGACATATTATTAAGTGGACTTTGAAGGTGTGGGGTCTAGGTTCTAGTAGGTTGTTGTCCTGGAGACCTTTGAGAAGGTTTTGAAGGACAAATTGCCCTAATCTCTCACACTTACCCTAGTCCTTGCATCAATAAGTGCCATCATATTAAATGAGACATAAAGAAAAAAGTATCATAGAAATTTTTTCTGAAGTATCCTAATTGAACATAGGAATCTACTTGTGAATAGGATGCAAAAGAGAACCATTTAAGAAATAGTCATTTTCACACAAACAAAAGATATTAGTTGTTATGATCATGGTCTTTCCCATTCTAAGAATATATAATTTTTTTATTAGTATAGATATGATATTATATGTTCCTATAAACATCCACAATTTTAACAATATCATTGAACTTATGCAAGTTGCATCATTACCACTATTTTGTGAAACAATCTACAAATTTAAAGTTATATTTGAGTTAAAATATAAGTAATATTAAAATAACACTTCAAATATTTATCAATATCGAATAAGTATTCTCAGTTCACATCATGTGGCCAATTTGAAACAATTAAATACTTTTCAAACATAATATTGTTTGCATTTAATTTTTATTTTTATGATAATTTATTCATAGTTATTTATTTATTTATTTATTTATTTATCTTCAATCTTTATTTGAGAGGTCACAATATTTAGTCATTGTTCATGTTTAAATGATTGTTTGCTTTATGTGACTTGTCTTCAATTCTTATTATAAAGTCAATGAGTTCCAATGCTAATGAAATCCATGTATTTGAAGTAGAATTATGTAAATGTTTGAAGTTAAAATAATGTGAATATAATCTAAAAGGAATGAAATTTATTAGGTAGATATTGCTCTGCTTTAAATTTTTTTATTTTTTGTTTTTCCATATTTAAGTCAGCAATATATTGTACACACACATATACTATTTTTTGAGTCAATAAATATGTTTCTATTTAAATATGTTTCTTGATTACACCCCCCACTAATCAGACATACTCATTTATCTATTTTAATTTCCTTGCATGTTTTTGGTGGGAGTTAATAGAGAATTTGAAGTCTTTAATTTTTATAAGTAATAGGGGTATTTTTCCTTTGGATTGGACATGCTTATTTTTATTTTGGCAGTCCCAAATAACACTATCTTAATCTACTGTCATTCCCAGTCACAATATCAGTCAGTCCAAGTTAGGACAATCCTTTGTTGAGTAGTAGTTCTTCATTCTTACAATTGATTTATTCTCATGGTGGAGTGGAAGACTTCGTGTAATGATTGGGATCTATCTATGAGATTTCTTTTCAAAATGAATTGACTGATCCAAGTTACCTCTGTCACTGCAGCAAACACACAAAATCAATTAAAAAATAATTGTTAGGTATTGAAACAAGGATACATATATTTTTCATATATCTTTAAGTTGATCAGGGTCCCTTGGAACCAAATCATAGTAATGGAAATTGCATTTACATAGGCCATTAAGTCTCAAGGTAGTGACTATCTTGTCGTAAGGTTGAATTATAGTCACAATCCATACCATGTCAATCCACCTTAAGCATTAAATTCATGCATGTTAGGGTCAATTCAGAGTTCTATTATCCATGATTGCAAAATTGTCTTGTGGTAGTGAACACATCATTAGAAACAAAATACATATCATTGCCTCTCCTCTTGAAAACATCTCTATATTTTATATTGACTATTAAATTACTGCTCTAATTGTTCCCTTTACCACTACTACTCCTTTATACACAGTCACCATGATTCCTCATGCTTGGTATGGTTTTCCATTTCTTTCATTACACTGTACATTGCTTCCTTGTAAGATCTAATGCCTTCAATCTTTTTTTATCTCACAACTCATAAGGATTGATGTGATGATAGCCTCATGCTCTTCATTCCATGGTCCAAAACTTTGTACAAAACATGCACCTCTTGATGCTACTGCCATCTTTTACTCTGCTCTTTGAAAGACAATATGACACCTCTCATTACATACATTGTGGCCCTGTAGCTGACTATCATATCAGTGGGTAAGATTTACATCTTTTAATCTGACCATCTTTTCATCATGTAGTCATTATGAAAGTAGTAAATATCATCCCTCAAGCATTGAATAACATTATTTTGAGGCACTCTTCTTGAACATGAATCTTTTCTTTCACAACACTGTCATTCTATTTTGTAGAAACACTAACAATAGTCTCTTTATGGCATTGTTGATCACGACACCTTCACATTCATGAAAATCTATTAATGCTTGCATCTTTGTCATGATATAGTACCCTCGTTTCAATCTTTGAATATCACTACCTTTTAGAAACTGTCCCTCTTTTGATTTTTATGACATCATTCCTTACTGTGGCTATGAGCCTTCATAACAGTGTATGTTCTTTATTCATTGTTCTTTGCAATCATGCATGCATGACCTCTATTATCTCTTGATGACTATTATAAGAGTGTCTTTGTGACTTATCATAAACCATATGAATCATTATTTTTTATCACTTTATACCACTATGATAGTGGATAAGCATTGAAGAAGAACTTTCTTTAAACATTTCTTATCCACATTGTTTTGGCATCTTTTTAAATCATGAATTGTTACACTTATCATCACCTCATCAAGCCTATTTGACAGTCAACCTTGTCTATAACTAAGAACTCAAAAGTGTTGTTTTTTATTGGGAATAATCTTTGCTTACAAATTTGATCACCATTTATTGACATCCTTTTGATAATCACTTCTCAAGACTCTTGGATGCATTTTTTTCTTTTGTTCTTACTAGTCCTTCACATGACTGATCATCTTTTTTGCTCACTATCATGAGGAACTCTATGACACTCTAAAAGTTTCATTCCAACTTCATCAACATTGTCTTTTCCATTTGCAATGTATACCATTGCTTTTGAGCAGAGATTTAATGGTCAATATAAGATATAGAGATGTTTCTAATTATGTGTTCACTGCCACAAGACTGTTGGTGTATATTGCACCAGAGTTCTATTATCCATTATTGCAAAATTGTCTTGTGGTAGTGAACACATCATTAGAAAAAAAATACATATAATTGCCTCTCCTCTTGAAAACATCTATATATCTTATATTGACCATTAAATTGGAAATGAAATGTTTGTATTTCATGTCTTACCATAGTTATATGTCGAATATGAATTAATCCCCTTCAATGATGATAAATGTTGATGGCAGTCCCAAGTATAGCCTAAATGAAATATTAATTCCTCAATGTGTTCCTATCTTTGAGACTCTTAAATGTTTTTCTTTTAATTTCTAACTTTTTAATTCAAATTACTATTTATAAAGTTAAATCTTAAATGTCAAAGATCATATTAGATAGATTTAATTCTATTTCAAGCATAATTGGTAAGGGTGATGGTATGTTTCTTGATTACACCCCCCACCAAAATTTAAACTCTTTGAGGTATGTATGATATAACAAATGAGACCAATACCATAAATAGGATTTAAGAGATAAGGTCAAGTGGACCACTTAGACAGAAGGGATATCCAATGGCAAAATGGATACTTCTTAGCTCGAAATATATTAGCAAATTTTGGCCTTATTGGAGTACTTCCTAAGAGGATGTGACAACATGTCATTGGTACTATATCACACAAAAATTTCTCCTTGTACTCACCAATAGAAAAATCTACATAATCTTGTTCCCTACTCACAAGACTTTTCTCATCACTCATTCATGGGGCTCAATATGGTCTATCATGTGCAAATTTCTTAAAATGCAACTTCAAAACAAGATTGCTGATTGCAAAACCCCTGTACAGGACAGTCAAGAACAACTTATGTTATCTGCCTTAAAACTTCATGAAAAAAACAAAATAAATACAAGGAAATGATAATAAATTAATATACCCCAAACACATTATATAAGGCAAGAACTTTTACGCTTGCGTCCCTTGTTCTATTGGCTCACTCGAAGATTTTTTGATGAAGGGTGCTCCCCTTAATACCACATAACAGACATAGAGAAACAACAACAATAATATGCAAGAACAAAAAATTGGCTTCTTATTATCTCCACAAATGTGGAATTACAAATTTTTAGAATTACAACATGCAAAGCCACATGGGAATTCCCTTACAATATTCTGTAGGACAAAGCCTCGAACTATTACCCAGATCTACTACCCAGAACTATTCTGAACTGCCTAAGACAATAATACAGCCTTTCTTATATAGGCAATTTTTCCACCGCTTGGGAGGGTTCCAGAAATTTAGCCCTAAGGGTCGACCAAACTTAAAATTATTTTATTTTTCAATTTATTACATCAAAGTCAGCTCAAGATAACCTTTGAAACCCGAACAAAAATTTTGAAGAAAATTATTTTTTGCCATTTCAGGTGACCCAACTTCCGGAGACCATAAGTCATCACCAGTTGACCTGATCGGCTATTATAACCCCATTTCAGAAATGCCACGAAGCGCTCTGCAGGCTTGACCCACGCAAGCACCCGTCACCCAAATTTTTGACCTCATCTAGGGCCTCTAAAGCCTTCAAAACTGAGTTCAAAGTTTCTATACCCTGCTGCCAATACCAAACAATTTTAATATCTTCAAAACTACACCTGATCTAGCCATGAAACTTTGCTGGCAGACTTATATGACCAAAATGAACCTCCAAGAAAGAAATCAGATCATTCTGAGCACATAAGAAAATTACTAAAACTAGTAACTTTCCAAAAATAGCAGCTCTACATAAAATAGCCCTTATTGAATATAAAAATAGAAATATTTCTTTTTGGGTGATGCAAGATTGCTCTTACACCCAGGATGCTCCTGCATCAGACACCCGGGGTAATTTGAGAAGTGACCCTGTCACGACTCAAGTGTGTAGAGGAAAACTAAGATGGCTAACCTCCTCCTTTGTCAGCCATGATGAATCTTCAACAGGTCATCCTTTCCACTTGACCAGATATTCTTCATATGTCATGTTCCTTGTGCTTCGGCCAACACAACTGTCCAGTATATCTTAGATCTCCTTAGTATCTAAACTAGTTGCTGGAATACTCCACTGTGCTGCTGTGATCGCATCTTCAACACCTCCTTCATGATACTCTGTCAAATCTGAAATGTTAAACACTGGTGAAATATTTAGCTCAGTAGGCAATTCTACCTCATATGCATTTTCCGAATCATGCTTCTTCAATATCTTACATGGTCCAAACTTCTTCATTTTCAGCTTGTTATATGTACCAACTAGAAACCGCTCCTTCCGCAAATGAACCATGACTTCATCGCCGACCTAAAATTCCTTATACCTCCTTTTCTCACCTGCCTTAGCCTTATACTGTGTGTTCATCTTAGTAATATGCTTCCTCACCTCCCCATGGATGTTCTTCAAATGTTCTACAAAATCCTCAGCTTCAGCACTACTTATTTCTCCTTTATCTATCTTCCTCAATTCAGATGCATTTCTTGGACTACTTCCATATACAATCTGGAATGGTGATTTACCAGTGCTCCTGTTGACAGAATTATTGTATGCAAATTCCACCTGTGGTAAAATCAAATCCCATCCTGTTGGCTTATCTCCAACCAAACATCTCAGCAAATTTCCCAAACTCCTATTCACCACCTATGTCTGTCCATCAGTCTGTGGATGATGTGATGAACTGAACTTCAAATCTGTCTTCAACTTCTTCCATAATGTACGCCAGAAATATCCAACAAACTTAGTGTCCCGATCTGAAACTATGGTCTTTGGCAAACCATGAAGTCTCACTACTTCTCTGAAAAACAATTCTGCTATATGAACAGCATCATTAGTCTTCTTGCAGGGAATCAAATGTGCCATCTTTGAAAATCTGTCAACTACCAACAAAATTGAATCATGTCCCCACTGTGTTCTCGGTAAACCAAGAACAAAGTCCATACTGATATCCTCCCAAGGCTTCTCTGGTATAGGTAATGGCTGATACAACCCTGTATTCTGCTTCACTCCTTTCGCCATCTAACATACTCTGCAACTCTGTACAAACTTCTTCACATCTTGCTGTAATTGTGGCCAATAATAATTCTCACCAACCAAAGCAAGGGTTTCATCACGACCAAAATGTCCAGCCAATCCTCCACTATGCTTCTCCTTGATGAGATTCTCCCTCATAGAACTTCATGGAATGCACAACTGACTCCCTCTGAATAGCATATTATCCTGGATGATAAAATCCAACCATTTCATCCTATCTAGAGTAACAGGTTCTGTACAAGCTTTCCAAGCTTCACCAAAATCAGGATCCTCTGGATACAAATTCTTGAGTTCCTTGAACCCAACCACCTCAATCTGCATCTATGTCAGCAATAGTTGCCTTCTGCTAAGAGCATCTGCAGCCCTGTTAGACTTTCCACTTCTGTGTTTCAAAACAAATGTATAACTCTGCAAAAACTCAACCCATTTCAAATGCCTTTGATTCAACTTTTTTTGACTGTTCAAATATTCCAAAGCTTGATGATCAGTATACAAAACAAACTCCTTAGGAAGCAGATAGTGCCTCCACTTTTTCAATGCCTGAACTATAGCATAAAATTCCTGATCATAAACAGAATATTTTCTCTTGGCATCATTTAACTTCTCACTAAAATAAGCAACAGGTTTACCTTCTTGGCTCATAACAGCTCCTATTGCAGTACCACTAGCATCACAATCTACTTGAAACACCTTATTAAAATTTGGAAGTGCTAAAACAGGTTGTTCTGTAACTTTTTATTTCAACAATTGAAAATTCTTTTCTGCCCCTTTAGTCCACTTAAACTCTTTTCTATCCCCTCTCATTGTCTCAGTCAAGGGACCACAAATACTGCTAAAATTTTTGATAAACTTTGTGTAAAAGCTAGCTAGACCATGAAAAGATCTTACCTCAGTAGCACTCCTTGGAGTAGGCCATTCAAGGATAGCCTGTACCTTCTTTAGGTCCATTTTTAGACCTTCTGCTGAAACTACAAACCCCAAATACACCAACTCTTTCTTCACAAAACTGCACTTCTTCAAATTAATCAACAATTTCTCATCTCTCAGCTTCTCAAACACCATACGAATATGCATCATATGTTCCTCCAATGTCTTGCTAAAAATCAAAATATCATCTAAGTAAACAATGAAAAATTTACCCAGAAATTCTTTTAGAACCTCGTTCATGAGCCGCATGAAAGTGCTCGGTGCATTGGTTAGCCCAAAAGGCATGACTAACCACTCATATAGTCCTTCCTTTGTCTTGAAGGTAGTCTTCCATTCATCTCCTTCTCTAATCCGAATCTGATGATATCCACTCTTCAGATCTATCTTTGAGAAATACACAGCTCCACTCAAACAGTCCATAATATCATCCATTCGTGGCAATGGAAACCTATACTTGATTGTGATCTTGTTTATTTCTCTAGAATCTGTACACATCCTCCACTCTCTATTCTTCTTTGGTGCTAATACCGCTAGTACAGCACAGGGACTCAGACTCTCTCGAATCAACCCTTTATGTAACAACTCATGTACTTGTATGTTCAACTCTTCACTTTCTGCTGGTGTCATTCTGTGTGCTGCCTTGTTTGGCAAACTGGCTCCTGGAATCAAATCCATCTGATGACTGATCTTCCTTACCAGTGGTAACCCATCAGGTACATTATCAGATACAATATCCTGAAACTCATTCAACAAATCTGCAACCTCTATAGATACATCCTCTACTTCTTCTTTACCAACTTTTGGAATTAAAGCAAAACACACATGCTCATGCCTCATACCATCTAGGAATTTCTTTCTATCAACAAATGTTATTCTTGCATTACCACATACCTTTTCTTCGGTCTCCTTCAATGGCTTTAGCTTATGTCACACTCCATCCTTTGTCATGGAATAGGTATTCGCACGACCATCATGTACAGCACATCTGTCAAACTACCACGGTCTACCCAATAACATATGACATGCATCCATAGAGATGATATCACATAGTACCTCCTCTTGGTACCCGTCGATCTTGAACTTTACCAGGCACTGTTCACTGACCATGACCTTGTGGTCATCCTGCACCCAGGCAATCCGATATGGATGTGGGTGTTTCTGTCTCTTGAGCTTCAACTTTGTCACCATCTCTTCTGACACCAAATTGTCAGTGCTTCCACTATCGATAATCACATCACAACATTTACCTTCACACTTGCACTTGGTGCGAAACAGGCTCCTCCTTTGCTCAGGTTCATTCTCACCACTCAACAGGACTCTTCTGTTAATCAACGTTTCTCCTCTTTCAGCATCTTCAGAATTTGATGATCTGGCATCTTCATCTACATGTGCAACTCTGGCCTGGCCTTCATTTCACCTGTCTATTCTGCCTTGGTGCTAAGGACATTCAAACACCTTATGACCTTCTTCTCCATAGTGAAAACATGTTCCACGGAAGCCACCTCTTCCAGATCCTTTTCCTCTTCCTCTTCCTCTCTGATCTCTATTATTCTGATCCTAGAAGTGATTGGAATTATTTTCTCGCTGATTCTAACTGTTACTGGCCTCATCCTTCTTTTTCGGATCTTCATTTCGGCCACCATATCACCACCCACCAGATCATCCACCGTGACCTCTTCCGTTTTGTCTGCTCTCAAACTTCTTGTTCAGCTTTTCCTCTACTTTTAGGGCAAACTGGTATGCCTCTTCAATACTATTCATTTGAACCAGATTCAGCTCCTCCTGAATGGTTGGCCTTAACCCATTAAGGTATCAGGCAACTTTCTCTTTATCAGCTTCTGCATGGCCTGTTCTGATGAGAAGTCGATAGAACTCCTCTGTATACTCCTGAACAGATCTTCCTGCTTGCTTCAAACTTTGCATTTTCTTCAGTAGGTCAAGCTCATAATCAATAGGAATGAACTGTCACTTCAATTTATCCACCATCCGATCCCATCTCGTGATTTTCTCCTTTCCCCTTCTATTTCACTCCAACTAAATTTCTTGCCACCAGATCTTCGCATGACCTTTCAGTCTGGCCTTCGCAAATTTGACCCTATCAGGATCCTCAACATCTTCATACTCAAAATATTCTTCACATTCATTGATCCAGTCGATCAATTCCTCTGGGTTAAGATTTCTACAAAATGTAGGAACTTCAATCTTAGGTCTTTTCCCAATCTTGGAAATTGCCCGAAAAAGTCTTTCTTCCTCCTGGTTCACAATTTCAACTTCTCCTGCTTGATATTCTTCTTCAGCTTCATCCTCGCTTTTGTCTCTGACATTAAGATTCATTCCTCTGCGAATCTCTTCTTGCAATGCTCACACTTGTCTCTGCAGCTCTCTAACCTCAAGTGTTACAGCACCAGCTCTTCTGCCACATTCCCTTCGTGGAGGTATTTTTACGATGCGCGCTGAAACCCTAACCACGGTCCTGGTGCAAATTGCCTCACAGTCGGTGATCTGTTTACACACTCAAGAACTCCTACTCTAATACCACTTGATGAAGGGTGCTCCCCTTAATACCACATAACAGACATAGAGAAACAACAATAATAATATGCAAGAATAGAAAATTGGCTTCTTATTATCTCCACAAATGTGGAATTACAAATTTTTAGAATTACAACATGCAAAGCCACATGGGCATTCCCTTACAATATTCTGTAGGACAAAGCCTCGAACTATTACCCAGATCTACTACCCAGAACTATTCTGAACTGCCTAAGACAATAATACAGTCTTTCTTATATAGGCAATTTTTCCACCGCCTGGGAAGGTTCCAAAAATTTAGCCCTAAGGGCCGACCAAACTTAGAATTATTTTATTTTTCAATTTATTACATCAAAGTTGGCTCAAGATAACCTTTGAAACCCAAATAAAAATTTTGAAAAAAATTATTTTCTACCATTTCAGGTGACCCAACTTTCGGAGACCATAAGTCATCACCAGTTGACCCGATCGGCTATTATAACCCCATTTCAGAAATGCCACGAAGCGCTCTACAGGCGTGTCCCATGCAAGCACCTGTCACCCAAATTTTTGATCTCATCCGGGGCCTCTAAAGCCTTCAAAATTGAGTTCAAAGTTTCTGTACCCTGCTGCCAATACCGAAAATCTTCAATATCTTCAAAACTACACCTGATCTAGCCATTAAACTTTGTTGGCAGACTTATATGACCAAAATGAACCTCCAAGAAAGAAATCAGATCATTCTGAGCACATACGAAAATTACCAAAACTAGTAACTTTCCAAAAATAGTAGCTCTGCATAAAATAGCCCTTATTGAATATAAAAATAGAAATATTTCTTTTTGGGTGATGCAAGATTGCTCTTACACCCAAGATGCTCCTGCATCAGACACCCAGGGTAATTTGAGAAGTGACCCTGTCATGACTCACGTGTGTAGAGAAAAACTAAGATAGCTAACCTCCTACTTTGTCAGCCATGATGAATCTTCAACAGGTCATCCTTTCCACTTGACCAGATATTCTTCATATGTCCTATTCCTTGTGCTTCGGCCAACATGACTGTCTAGTATATCTTCGATCTCCTTAGTGTCTGAACTAGTTGCTGGAATACTCCACTGTGCTATTGTGATCGCATCTTCAACACCTCCTTCATGATACTCTATCAAATCAAAAATCTTAAACACTGGTGAAATATTTAGCTCAGTAGGCAATTCTACCTCATATGCATTTCCCGAATCATGCTTCTTCAATATCTTACATGGTCCAAACTTCTTCATTTTCAGCTTGTTATATGTACCAACTGGAAACCGCTCCTTCCGCAAATGAACCATGACTTCATCACCAACCTGAAATTCCTTATACCTCCTTTTCTCATCTGCCTTAGCCTTATACTATGCATTCATCTTGGTAATATGCTTCCTCACCTCCTCATGGATGTTCTTCAAATGTTCTACAAAATCCTCAGCTTCAGCACTACTTATTTCTCCTTTATCTATCTTCCTCAATTCAGATGCATTTCTTGGACTACTTCCATATACAATCTGAAATGGTGATTTACCAGTGCTCCTGTTGACAGAATTATTGTATGTAAATTCTGCCTGTGGTAAAATCAAATCCCATCCTGTTGGCTTATCTCCAACCAAACATCTCAGCAAATTTTCCAAACTCCTATTCACCACCTATGTCTGTCCATCAGTCTGTGGATGATGTGATGAATTGAACTTCAAATCTATCTTCAACTTCTTCCACAATGTATGCCAGAAATATCCAACAAACTTAGTGTCCCGATCTGAAACTATGGTCTTTGGCAAACCATGAAGTCTCACTACTTCTCTGAAAAATAATTCTGTTATATGAACAGCATCATTAGTCTTCTTGCAGGGAATCAAATGTGCCATCTTTGAAAATCTATCAACTACCAACAAAATTGAATCATGTCCCCGCTGTGTCCTCGGTAAACCAAGAACAAAGTCCATACTGATATCCTCCCAAGGCTTCTCTGGTATAGGTAATGGCTGATACAACCCTGTATTCTGCTTCACTCCTTTCGCCATCTGACACACTCTGCAACTTTGTACAAACTTCTTCACATCTTGCTGCAATTGTGGCCAATAATAATTCTCACCAACCAAAGCAAGGGTTTTATCACGACCAAAATGTCCAGCCAATCCTCCACTATGCTTCTCCTTGATGAGATTCTCCCTCATAGAACTTCGTGGAATGCACAACTGACTCCCTCTGAATAGCATATTATCATGGATGATGAAATCCAACCATTTCATCCTGTCTAGAGTAACAGGTTCTGTACAAGCTTTCTAAGCTTCACCAAAATCAGGATCCTCTGGATACAAATTCTTGAGTTCCTTGAACCCAACCACCTCAATCTGCATCCCTGTCAGCAATAGTTGCCTTCTGCTAAGAGTATCTGCAACTCTGTTAGACTTTCCACTTCTGTGTTTCAAAACAAATGTATAACTCTGCAAAAACTCAACCCATTTCAAATGCCTTTGATTCAAATTTTTTTGACTGTTCAAATATTTCAAAGCTTGATGATCAGTATACAAAACAAACTCCTTAGGAAGCAGATAGTGCCTCCACTTTTTCAATGCTTGAACTATAGCATAAAATTCTTGATCATAAACAGAATATTTTCTCTTGGCATCATTTAACTTCTCACTGAAATAAGCAACAGGTTTACCTTCTTGGCTCATAACAACTCCTATTGCAGTACCACTAGCATCATAATCTACTTGAAACACCTTATTAAAATCTGGAAGTGCTAAAACAGGTTGTTCTGTAACTTTTTGTTTCAACAATTGAAAATTCTTTTCTGCACCTTTAGTCCACTTAAACTCTTTTCTATCCCCTCTCATTGTCTCAGTCAAAGGACCACAAATACTACTAAAATTTTTGATAAACTTTCTGTAAAATCTAGCTAGACCATGAAAAGATCTTACCTCAGTAGCACTCCTTGGAGTAGGCCATTCAAGGATAGCTTGTACCTTCTCTGGGTCCATTTTTAGACCTTCTGCTGAAACTACAAACCCCAAATACACCAACTCTTTCTTCACAAAATTGCACTTCTTCAAATTAATCAATAATTTCTCATCTCTCAGCTTCTCAAACACCATACGAATATGCATCATATGTTCCTCCAATGTCTTGCTAAAAATCAAAATATCATCTAGGTAAACAATGACAAACTTACCCAAAAATTCTTTTAAAACCTCGTTCATGAGCCGCATGAAAGTGCTCGGTGCATTGGTTAGCCCAAAAAGCATGACTAACCACTCATATAGTCCTTCCTTTTTCTTGAAGGCAGTCTTCCATTCATCTCCTTCTCTGATCCGAATCTGATGATATCCACTCTTCAGATCTATCTTTGAGAAATACACAGCTCCACTCAAACAGTCCATAATATCATCCATTCGTGGCAATGGAAACCTATACTTGATTGTGATCTTGTTTATTGCTCTGGAATCTATACACATCCTCCACTCTCCATTCTTCTTTGGTGCTAATACCGCTGGTACAGCACAGGGACTATGACTCTCTCGAATCAACCTTTTCTGTAACAACTCATGTACTTGTTTGTTCAACTCTTCACTTTCTGCTGGTGTCATTCTGTGTGCTGCCTTGTTTGGCAAACTGGCTCCTAGAATCAAATCCATCTGATGACTGATCTTCCTTACCAGTGGTAACCCATCAGGTACATTATCAGATACAATATCCTGAAACTCATTCAACAAATCTGCAACCTCTACAGGTACATCCTCTACTTCTTCTTTACCAACTTTTGGAATTAAAGCAAAATACACATGCTCATGCCTCATACCATCTAGGAATTTCCTTCCATCAACAAATGTTATTCTTGCATTACCACATACCTTTTCTTCGGTCTCCTTCAATGGCTTTAACTTATGTCGCACTTCATCCTTTGTCAGGGAATAGATATTCGCACGACCATCATGTACAGTACATCTGTCAAACTGCCACGGTCTACCCAATAACATATGACATGCATCCATAGAGATGATATCACATAGTACCTCATCTTGGTACCCGCCGATCTTGAACTTTACCAGGCACTGTTCACTGACCATGACCTTGTGGTCATCCTACACCCAGGCAATCTGATATCGATGTGGGTGTTTATGTCTCTTGAGCTTCAACTTTGTCACCATCTTTTCTAACACCAAATTGTCAGTGCTTCCACTATCGATAATCACATCACAACATTTACCTTCACACTTGCACCTTGTGCGAAACAGGCTCCTCCTTTGCTCAGGTTCATTCTCACCACTCAACAGGACTCTTCTGTTAATCAACATTTTTCCTCTTTCAGCATCTTCAGAATTTGATGATCTGGCATCTTCATCTACATGTGCAACTCTGGCCTGGCCTTCATTTCTCCTGTCTGTTCTGCCTTGGTGCTGAGGACATTCAAACACCCTATAACCTTCTTCTCCACAGTGAAAACATGTTCCACAGAAGCCACCTCTTCCAGATCCTTGTCCTCTTCCTCTTCCTCTCTGATCTCTATTATTCTGATCCTGGAAGTGATTGGAATTATTTTCTCACTGATTTTGACTGCTACTGGCCTCATCCTTCTTTTTCGGATCTTTATTTCGGCCACCATATGACCATCCACCAGATCGTCCACCGCGACCTCTTCCGTTTTGTCTGCTCTCAAACTTCTTGTTCAGCTTTTCCTCTACTTTTAGGGAAAACTGGTATACCTCTTCAATACTGTTCATTCGAACCAGATTCAGCTCCTCCTGAATGCTTGGCCTTAACCCATTAAGGTATCGGGCAAATTTCTCTTTATCAGCTTCTGCATGGCCTGTTCTGATGAGAAGTCGATAGAACTCCTCTGTATACTCCTGAACAGATCTTCCTGCTTGCTTCAAACTTTGCATTTTCTTCAGTAGGTCAAGCTCATAACCAACAGGAATGAACTGTCACTTCAATTTATCCACCATCCGATCCCATCTCGTGATTTTGTCCTTTCCCCTTCTATTTCGCTCCAACTGAATTTCTTGCCACCAGATCTTCGCATGACCTTTTAGTCTGGCCTTCGCAAATTTGACACTATCAGGATCCTCAACATCTTCATACTCAAAATATTCTTCACATTCATTGATCCAGTCGATCAATTCCTCTGGGTTAAGATTTTTAGAAAATGTAGGAACCTCAATCTTAGGTCTTTTCCCAATCTTGGAAATCGCCCGAAAAAGTCTTTCTTCCTCCTGGTTCACAATTTTAACTTCTCCTGCTTGATATTCTTCTTCGGCTTCATCCTCACTTTTGTCTCTGACATTAAGATTCATTCCTCTGTGAATCTCTTCTTGCAATGCTCGCACTTGTCTCTGCAGCTCTCTAACCTCAGGTGTTACAGCACCAGCTCTTCCACCACGTTCCCTTCGTGGAGGCATTTTTGCGATGCGCATTGAAACCGTAATCACGGTCCTGGTGCAAACTACCTCACAGTCGGTGATCTATTTACACACTCAAGAACTCCTGCTCTAATACCACTTGATGAAGGGTGCTCCCCTTAATACCACATAACAGACATAGAGAAACAACAACAATAATATGCAAGAACAGAAAATTGGCTTCTTATTATCTCCATAAATGTGGAATTACAAATTTTTAGAATTACAACATGCAAAGCCACATGGGAATTCCCTTACAATATTCTGTAGGACAAAGCCTCGAACTATTACCCAGATCTACTACCCAGAACTATTCTAAACTGCCTAAGACAATAATACAGCCTTTCTTATATAGGCAATTTTTCCACCGCCTGGGAAGGTTCCAAAAATTTAGCCCTAAGGGCCGACCAAACTTAGAATTATTTTATTTTTCAATTTATTACATTAAAGTTGGCTCAAGATAACCTTTGAAACCCGAACAAAAATTTTGAAGAAAATTATTTTTCGCCATTTCAGGTGACCCAACTTCCGGAGACCATAAGTCATCACCAGTTGTCCCGATCGGCTATTATAACCCCATTTCAGAAATTCTACGAAGTGCTCTACAGGCTTGACCCATGCAAGTGCCCGTCACCTAAATTTTTGACCTCATCCGGGGCCTCTAAAGCCTTCAAAACTGAGTTCAAAGTTTTTGTACCCTGTTGCCAATACCGAAAATCTTCAATATCTTCAAAACTACACCTAATCTAGCCATGAAACTTTGCTGGCAGACTTATATGACCAAAATGAACCTCCAAAAAAGAAATCAGATCATTCTGAGCACATACAAAAATTACCAAAATTAGTAACTTTCTAGAAATAGCAGCTCTGCATAAAATAGCACTTATTGAATATAAAAATAGAAATATTTTTTTTTGGGTGATGCAAGATTGCTCTTACACCCAGGATGCTCCTGCATCATTTTTGTTTTAGTTTCTTCTTATCTTTAAATTTTTCTAAGGGATTTGTTTATAGTAGACATACACTATCAAGTAAGGAAGAGTTTGTGATCAAGGATACACACCTCATCCATTCATGTTGTAGCTATTGTAAGTTATTCAAAGCTTCTATTCAAATTGAATAATATTTCAGTTTACGCCTCTGGCCAAAACTAATAAAATGCCTATGCTACGTGCATTGCAGTAGTGTTGTTGTTTTCTATACTCACAATAGAGATTCTTCAACATTGTGCCATCTTCATTATTTAAGTGGAATAGAGATTCTTCAACATTGTACCAACCTATATCACCTGCAATGTTTCATTGCTTATGAAGAGGAATAGTATCACCAAAACACATTATTATCTTGTCTTTCTCCTTGCAAGTCAATGGTATTAACTAAAATTTCTCTTTGCCTTTGTGAACAATATATGTATCAACTCTTATATGCACAGCAACACAGGTGATGAACATTCAAATTTGCCTAAGCAGTACTTTGAGCTTTCTTGCCAACACATGTACTATTGTGAAAATCATCACAAGTCCATTTTTTGGAGGAAATCTCATAGTACACATGTTTGGAGGTCTTAAGGAAACAAGAGAATTTGAAGAGTCATGAGTCTTAAGATTGTACTTAATATAGCCAAGCTTCATTCAATAGTGCATTCAAACATGAAACAAACCATTTTTAAACCAAATTAAACTAGTAAACCAAAGGAGTACCAAGTCTCATCAAGCCTATATCAATAATGCACCGCACAAATCTCAATGTGGTGGTGGGTAGTGTGTGTTGAAGACTTCATGGACACCGAACAACCCTGGATGACAATTTTGGTGTTGCCTAAATAGAAAAAAGGTTGCTAATGTGTATATATTTAATGTTTCTAATGTAAATACTATTCATTATAATATAAGAACTAATGTAGACTGGGTATCACAGGGAAATAATGGATGCAGATACTTTAGTTGGGTCGATGACAACTCATATGCATCTATCCGCCCATCTCCACTTATCCGCGATGAAGGATTTGAGTGCAAAACGTGTTAGGCTAGGGAAAATTCTGAAATTATATTTTTATGATGCCTTCTCTATATTGTAATTGCATATCTTTGTTGCGACCATATGCAGAGATGAACTCGAGAATTAGTTAGTTTAGTATTTTCATATTGTAACTAATATTTTAATATTGATATATATGACATAACTTCTCTTTGCCTCAAGTGCGCATATATATGGTTTACATCTTTTTTTAGAATAATTCTTCATGTTTATGGCTCGGGTGAGCCCCAATCTACTATCAATCACATGATTTAATGTATAGTGTTTTCTTGGTTATTCCATTTGTTCCTTGACCTTGACTATGGATTGACTATCATTTTCAAGCTTGAGCAAGGCTTCGTACCATGCAGCATCTGCAAATTTGTACGCAACACTGATTTATGCTAGAGGTAAACTACATGTGTCATGTAAACAACATGGTTGATGCAATCTCTTTTGCATGTTTTCAAGAGTTTTCCCACCAATACAAGTGTAAATAATGCATTGAACATAATCTACAAACACTGCATGGTATGAAGTCTCACTGAAGTTTGAGCGCATCGTGGTATGAAGTCTCCCTTTATTCCAGTGAGGGATTGGAATGAGTTCATTTTGGATGCAAAGGAGAATGGGGATACTCAAAGAGGAATTACACCAGCAAATGAGAGAAGGTATAAACACGACAGTTGAGAAACATAATTGTAGGCATCACGGTCACAATTTTTTGGAGACAACGTAATTGAGTTATATACCCAAGCGATGGAGTGCAACTCTTGTACCTCCAATTCCAAGTTGACACTACGGGATACAAAGACCATAGATAAGGAATAAATTTAGAGAGCGGAAGAGGTCCATAATGACCAAAATAATACAAGACAAACCTCAAGTTAAATGAGGCAACTGCAAACATTTTAATAGATTTTTATTATTAAATAATGAAATTTACATATACTAGTGTTCTAAGCCTCCTCATTACATGATTTATTATTGTAAGCCCCCTCTAACTTACACATCTAGAAAATGAAACTACAACCTATTGGGATTGAGACAAACCTTATAGAACAATAGAAGCTAGGAATGATCGCTTTCCAACATTTGTTGAATACATCTTTTGAATACATCTGTAGCTCATGAATACAAGGTGTAGCTCATGAATACAAGGTCCTCCAATAAATGTATTCAACAGATGTTGGAAAGTGATCCTTCCTAGCTGTTGTTATTCTATAAGGTTTGTCTCAATCCCAATAGGTTTTAGTTTCATTTTCTAGATGCGTAAGTTAGAGGGGGCTTACAATAATAAATCATGTAATGAGGGGGCTTAGAACACTAGTATATGCAAATTTCATTATTTAATAATAAAAATCTATTAAAATGTCTGCAGTTGCCTCATTTAACTTGAGGTTTGTCCTGTATTATTTTTTTCATTATGGTCCTCCTCCGCTCTCTAAATTTATTCCTTATCTATGGTCTTTGAATCCCGCAGTGTCAATTTAGAATCAGAGGTGCAGAAGTTGCACTCCATCGCTTGGGTATACAACTCAATTACATTGTCTCCAAAAAGATGTGACCATGATGCCTACAATTATGTTTCTCATCTATTGTGTCCCAGGACCCCTTATGACCCTTTACGACTATTTATGATCCCTAAGAATACATCTTAGAGGTCTTAAAATGTTGTAAAGGGTCATAAGAGGCTCATAGGAGGGGCCAGATGAGCTTCCACCTTCATGTGGTTGGCCCTGTTAAGTAGAGAATGTTATACTCTTCTCGAAACAAAGAGAAGCTCAATAATTTAAGGTCTTAGTCCATGGACAAATTAAATTAGACTTACTATCCAAAACACATAAAAAACATCCACATAAACATGACAACTAAGAAACATAAATGTAGATTTCACAATAGCTGAGAAACATAATTGTAGGCATCATGGTCATAATTGTTTGGAGACAACGTAATTGAGTTGTGTACCCAATCGATGCAAAGAAACTTCTACACCTCCAATTCCAAGTTGAATACATTTGTTGGAGGACCTTGTATTCATGAGCAACAAATGTAGTCAACTTGGAATCGGAGGTGCAAGAGTTTCTCTACATCGTCTGGGTATACAATTACATTGTCTCCAAAAAATTGTGACCATGATGCCTACAATTATGTTTCTCAGTTGTTGTGTCCTAGGACCCCTTATGACCCTTTACAACCATTTACGATCCCTAAGAATACATCTTAGAGTTCTTAAAATGTCGTAAAGGGTCATAGGAGGCTCCTAGGAGGGGCTAGATGAGCTTCCACCTTCACAAGATTGGCCCTATTAAGTAGAGAATGTTATACTCTTCTCAAAACAAAGAGAAGCTCAATAATTTAAGGTCTCGGTCCATGGACAAATTAAATCAAAGGCTTTTTTGAAGTCAATAAAGTAGCAAAAAGCCTTGTCACCTGGAGTGTCCCATATTTTGTCAACTAAGTATCTAAGAGTCGCTTCGTGATCTATGGTGGAGTGTTTCGCTCTAAAACTAGCTTCTTTGTGTGAAATAAGATAGAAAATGTGCGAATGTTTGTAAACAGTAAACAACAGTCACATAATATTGCAATGCTTAATTTGATAATATATATATACATTTTTTAAAAAATTAAATTGTATGTCGATATTTCAACCAACAAAGAATAGAAATATCGACGAGAAAGCTATACATTTGACATTTATTGCGATGATTTTATGTCACAATTTTGACGTACATTGGTCGCAGGGATAAGGCAATTCTTCCAGGTTAAAGAAATGATTTCAACGTCATTTTAGTCAATAGTTCAACCACTAGGGACATCAAAATTGTGATGGAGATTTGAAGTGTGGTATTTTCGACAAAAAAAATTTGACGACCGTTATTGGTGAACTTGAAGATTTCTTTGAGCTGGAAGAAATTGAAGATCCTCTTTAGGTGAGATTAGCACAGACAAAGTTGAAGGGACATGCTGCTCTTTGGTGGAAAGAACTAAAAAAAGATAGAGAAGATGAAGGTGAAATGAAGATCAATCAGTGGAGGTCGATGGTAACAAAATTGAAAGCTAAGTTCATACCTTATGACTATGAGCTCGACTTGTTTAAGAAGTTGCAGAATCTAAAGCAGAAGGATTTATCTGTTGAAGATTATATCAAGGAGTTATACAAACTTACCATTCGGTCTGGACACCAAGAGCTTGGTAAGGAAAAGGTAGCTCGGTATGTGAATGGTCTGAGATTCAATATTCAGGATGAGCTTGGTATGCTGAAGATTGATTCTGTTGAAGATTCTTATCAGTATGCTCTGAAGGCAGAAGTTAAGTTGAAGAGGAAACAACATGGTAATTCCTGAGGGAAAGAAAAGATTGATCACTCAGTGAAGGATAAACTGATTGATGCAGAAGATGAATAGAAACCTGTGGAACCAAAGAAGAAGACAGGTAGAGTTATCTTTAAGGGTACTTTCTATAACTATGGAGAAGGACACTGTTCTTTTGAGTGTACATAGAAGAATCTTGGTGACCGACGAACTGCTGTGGTGAAAGAGAATGAACCTGAATCTGAGAACTTGTTGCTTTGGTGAACATTGCTCGGTACAAAGGAGGAACCTTGTCAAAGGAGTAACTTGTTTAGGACCTGATGCAAGTCTAGAGGTAAACTCTTTGATGTTATTATTGATAGTGGTAGTAATGATAACCTTGTTGCTGAGGACATGGTTCAGAAACTTGGGTTGAATAGAATGAAGCATCCTTGTCCTTATAGGATTGGCTGGTTACAAGATGTTCATGCTCTAGAAGTAAGATCACAATGCTTTATTGATGTTCAGATTGGCCAGTACAAGGATCTTGTGTTATGTGACATTGTGAAGATGGATAGTTGTGATATATTTCTCGATAGACCTTGGCAATAAGATTGCAGAGCTATGTATGATTGTGTCAAAAATGTGTTTACTATTGAGAAGGATGACAGGAAGTTTGCCCTGATGCCTTTGCTGGATACAATGCTCGGTAGGAGAAGCCTGAGTATTGGTAGCCGAGTTGAGTTGGTGGATCTTGAGAAAATGAATGATTGGTTTGGAGAACAGACCTGTGTGTTGTCAAGAAAAGACTTGAAGAGATAGAGGAAGTTGAAATGGAAGAGTATGAAAACTGAAAAGATGGAGGACTTGTATGTGAAGAACCAATTTAGGGTTTATGTGCTGAATCCCGAAAGATGTTCTTCTTACATATGAGCATCTTTTTGAACTTGGGGTGTCTGATGCAGGGGCATTCTAGGGTACTCAGTGAATCTACATGGGAGGTGTGTTGTTTGGCCCGTGTTACTTGGTTGTAGCCTTAACTGACGGTCTCGATCATTGAAGGAAGCTCAATCGCTAAAGGAACTCAATAATCTCTGGCACTTGGTGAAAGTGTTACTCAGCAATTTCTATGGTGCTCGGTCGACACTGGTGCTCGGCGATGCCTGGCATGCTTGGTTATTTCACTGTTGCTCGGTAGTTCTGGTTTATCGACTAGATTTCTGTGTTATTTTTTGGGTTGACTTGGTGTATTTATTGTTGGTATTTGTTGTTACAGGCTGACATGTTGAATTAAATGTTTGTAAGGCTATTTTGAAGCTGACTTGTATTGAATTTAATAATTGTTTGGGAGAGTTAATGGTTTCATCCAGCCAACTCGTGGCTAATGATTAGTATTTATAGGATGTTTGGGTAGAGGATCAAGAGAGGACTTAGAGGTCATAGATCTGGATGACTTGGAAGACTTGGCAAATTAGATCTGAGGTTCTGAAAGCTGTAGTTGGCAAAGTTGTGGAAAAGTTCTTACAGATCTTGCAGATCAGATTGTTATTTGATAGTTTGTAGTTGCAGAGCTAGTGGTTTGCACACTTGGAGACAAGGATATTTCTTGGAGGCTTGCGAGCTCAAGTTTAGATCTGCCTTAGGGTTTCTATCAGTTGTTGATAATTTTTTAGAATTGAACTAGCTAGTGTTGTATTGGATCATGTGATCTTGCAGAACTATTTCTGATTGTAATTGGCCCTAACTCAGAAGGCCTTATAGTTGGGCATGTTAATGAAAATCAAAAGTTAAACAATTATTTGTTGTTGTGTTTTTGAGTATTCCTCTTTGTTGATTGTTGGCTGCAAGGTTTGGATTGTCCTTAACTGGATCCTCCATCCTTGACTGCATCACATTATTTAATGGCTCTAGCCACTTTTTTTATTAACATGTATTCAAGTTTGTAGATAATTTAATACAAGATTTGATATAATAATTTATATTAAGGTCATTTCCAAATTATTTTTATTATGTTGTAAGGTAATAAATCCCGCCTATTTTATATATATTTAAGATAATAAAATAATAATAATAATAATAATAATGATGATGATGATGATGATGATGATAAAATAATAATAATAAATAAATAAATAGAAAATCAACTTAGACATATATGGTGAGACTTATAATGAAACTAATTATAGAATTAAAAAATAATAAATATTTAAATAATTAGCTAGAATCTTGCACGATGTAGAATAATGGTTTAAATGTTTTTTATTAAGGTAAAAATAGGCTTTGAAGGGACCTCAAAACCCTTTGTCAATATAATATTTTGAGAGGGATTTGGAACCCCGTCTAAACCACCAATTGCAAGAGAAAGGTCATTACAAGTTAGAAAATAGAAACCAACACAAAATAATAGCCTTAAAAGATAGGTAAGAAGAGCATAGGCTGCCCAATAATGGCCAATGTCTCACAACAAATCTTAGGGTCTTGAAAGGCTCCCTAAATCTTAACACCTTACATAGTGTTTTGAAAGACTCCCTCAACCTTGGGAGTGACAAACTAGGAGAGAAACTGGATTAAAGTATGTTTCAATTTATCACTGATTTAGAATGCTCCTTTATAAAGACAAGATAAATACAATTGAAGGAAGTTTCATAACCATTAAAAACCAATAGTATTTTATTATTGAAATCCTAATCCTACCAAAATGTAATACGCCAACATTCCCCCCCTTATTACATTAATTTGAACAAGAGTGCAATATTGTAAGGGTTTTGAACCCAACCCTTCAAGATACTTCAAGAGGAAGAATCTTCACCAATCCTCATTCACTCAAGAAAAACCAAACTGACTACATCAGTTGATCTCCTAACTATAGAACCTGAAACCATTTGCACAACATGAGAGTTCCCACCTCTCATGCAAAATAAGACACATTTCCTCTAAAATTCCACATCTCCTCCAAGTGTTTCTAATGTCTCCTCCAGTGTTGCACATGAGACACCTTTCCTCTAAAATTGCATATCTCCTCTAAGTGTGTCTAATGCCTCCTCAAGTGTTGTGGAAATAATCTCTCCTTTGTTGCACAAATTACCAATCAATACCTGTAGATGAGACACCTTTTCTCTGAAAGTCTACATATCCTCTTAGTGTGTCTAATGCCTCCTTAAGTTCTTGATAGATCATTAACTAAATCTTTCCCCCCACCCTCACTCCTTGAAGGCACAACCAAGATGTCAATCCCCCTCTTTTCTTTAGGGAGACAAGTATGTGAAGCCGCCTATTTCCTTTAGGGATAAATTTGCCAAGCCCCCACTTTTTAGGGACACAAATAGGTTTCTTCTCATGTAATGAATCATCCCTAAGAGAGAAGCTAGCTTGGGATGATAGAAAACCTCCTACCTCTATTTTTAAAACTAAGCAAAAATAGGTTTTACAGAGACCCGAAACCCAAAGAGTTAAAGATATAGATTAGACAATAAGCTCAACAGAAAAGAGAAACCAAAACAAAATAGAAACTGAAACCCAAAGAGTTTAAGATGCATATTAGGTTCTCTTACTATTAAAAAAATAAGGATTTCATGAGGAGAACCCACAATAGTATACAAACATTAGTAGCAAACCATAATGGAGGTCAATGCACAAGAAAGATTCTCTTGGAGCTCTACAATCTATATAGAATTCATTTCATTTATTATCTTGTGGACCTTATTTTTCCCTTATCAAACATCTGGAATTTTTTTTTTTACAATGCCAAGAGAACATTATAGCTAGAGAAAAGTTACTAAAATTAGAAATGGATCCCAACCACCTTGGGGTACCTTATTTAATAGATAGAGTACAAATAAATAGATGCTTCATAAAATCCTAGATTACTTGGCTAAAAAACTATAGATACTTGTTTTCAAAATGGCCTTTGATCTACAACCTTTCACAACCTACCATGAAGGCCAATACAACAAAGTAATTGTGAGATCTCTAATATATAAACACCTAATACATAGATGTTAATTTGATAGCATAATACATTTCATTTTATGCCACACACATCATATTTTCAAAACATACTCAAATGTCAAAACTCATCTCCTAAGATTTTGTATAGAAGTCCTATGCAATGGAGATTCAAGATTCTATTAAGACCCAAATTTAACTCTTCAAATCACTTAATGGATGCAAATTTATACTAGTTCAAATCCTTCACACATCAGGCACATTATGCACCATCCCAATCACAACCATGTATATCAAAAATAGCCCCAACTATCATTAAATATGGGGTACCAATATATTCACTAGGAGGAGAATTTTAGGCACAAACCAATACATCACAATAAGTGCTAATTATCATTAATCTTTCTTAAAATAACTATTTTCTATTATAAAAATCATTACTGCTTCATGTGACCAGTATATAAAATGGAAGCATATCTACCCTCTCAATGGCGCGGAAGCATTTTTGGCTCACTTTCAAGATAGGCTCAAATGTCTTACAACATAAGATCTTCATTCCACTAGTTTCTCTACCCATGCTATCTCATCTTGTGATGCCCCTTGTACAATATTAATTTCTATTTATAGTCATGGATTTGCAAGATTTGCAATGCCTAGAGGAGTTGTTATCCTTAAAGTTGTCTCCTCATGATGTTAATAAAAAATAGAAACTTCTACAGATTATATGCATAAAGATCACTACATCTTTATGCATATATTCTCTTGAATACCACTTCACTTTCCAAACATCCTAAATGTCATGCCTAGATATTTTCTTTGATACTAAATGACAAACTAGGAGAGAAAGCTTTATTAAAGCATGTTTTGATTTCTTTTATTGATTCAGAATGTGCCTTCATAAAGGAAAAATACATACAATTGAAGATAATTTTATAACTGTTGAAAACCAATGATACTTTATTATTAGAATCCCAATCCTATCAAAATGTAATACACTAATAGAGAGGGTTTTCATAGGCTCCCAAAACTTGAGACATGGGCTTTACATGGATCCCACAACTAGAAATAGAATAATCTAAGGAAATCCAGCAAAAGGCCAATAGCCCAAGTTGAAAGATTAGAGAAAATGGGTTTTGAAAGGCTCCTCCAACCTTCAACCAACAAAATCTACTCACAAGAGGACCTTTTCTAGCACCACTAGATTCCACCTCTCTAGGAATCAACATAATAATAAAAGAAAATCCCAGTCCAACAACCACCACCTCTTGACTACAAAGACTTCCATCTCTATATGAATTTCATACACCTCTATAGGATTTATATACAAGAACACATAAACCTACCAAGTAGATGAAACCTAGTGCAGAGAGAGGGGGAGAGAAGGGACAATATCATCAAAGCTCACCCCCTTAAAAAATTCACTCTGAAAATCCAACACAAACCTTAAAACCAAGAACCAACCACCACCAACACCACAAGAGACTGATAGGTCAAAGGATAACCATAGAAAATAAATTAATAGGAAGGCCATGAACATAGTAACACAAACCCACTAAAGATAGTCACAACCTTCCAAACCACAAACCACACAACCAAGATTCCTATCCCTATCACAAACCAAGACAATAAGACAAAGGGAATCCATTGAAGAGAGGGGACTGGGAGGGGTAAAGAACATGAAGGCCCTGAACCACTTATAACACTCACACCCAAGCACATCCAATAACACTTCAACCAAAATCCCACCAAGACAAGAAAAAGTACAACATTCTAGGGTGGAAGACACCAAGTACATGAAGAGGGGGTAGAAGGGCATATGCAAAATAATACTCATCATCTTAAAAAACATAAAACTACCACCCCAACTTCAATAAAACTAGAGACCCTAAAACAACTACTCCAAGAGATTTCACCTCTAAAGAAAAAGGAACCCTGAAGAAAAGGAAGAAATCAAAAGATTTGAGATTGTCAAAGCGCTCTCTCTTAAGAAAATCAGCACCAACCGACTTCCCCACCTCAACAAATAGGATGCCATCTTTCCAAGAAGATAAGCCTCCCAAAAAATAGCACCAAACACCAACACCAATAGATCTCTCATCTAGCAAAAAAATAACCCTAAAGAAAAGGAAGAAATTGACAGGTCTGAGATTGTCAAAGAACCTCCCCTTAATAAAATCAGTAGAAACTAACTTCTCCACATCAATCAACAGGATGCCATCTTCCCAAGAAGAGAAGCCTCCAATAAAAAACACTAGCTCTGAGAGATTTCACCTCTAGTAGAAAAAGAACCTTGAAGAGAAGGAAGAAATTAGAGGGACTGAGATAATAAATGCACCCTTCCTTAAAAAAATCATCACCTGCCATCTTCCCCACTTCAAAAAATCAAATTCCATCTTCAAAAAAAGAGAAACCTCCCCAAAAAATACACCAAGACCCAACACCATCTCTAAAAAAAGGAGGCTTCAAGGAAGGGGTAACCCATAAAAGATAGAGGAGGATGAAAGGATTAGGACCATAAAGATCATCCTTGAAAGAGATCCCATTCAAATAGCCTCCAACAACTCTAGATATGGGAACCCAATAATTTGAAGCCCAAAAATAACACTAAACTTGAAACATTTCTCCCATCCAAGAAAAAAAAATTGAAAAACCAAGAGAGAGACCCAACCTATGCTAGTTTCAAAGAAAAAGCCTCCACTTAAACTCCTCCAAACCACAAAATGGATGATCATACATAGGATGAAGCCATGCAACTTAAAGAGAATGACAATGTAACAACAACCAAAGAAATATTCTACCTCAAAACTTGAAATCAAGATAAGCTACAAATGTCGATCATAAGAAGAAAGCCTACACTATACTATGACATATACATATAGAGCATCTCCCAAGAACACAACTAATGCACCAACAAAGTGCCCATTCAAAAAAAAGAGGATCCAAACCAAGCCCTTTAACTACATCATAAACCTTAGATGCACCCCTTGACGAGGAAAAAGGGCTCAAAATCCTCCTCAAAAGGCCAAAGTCATTCTTATAGCCATAGAGTGAGCCTTAGACATAGTGCATAAAGGAGCAATGGGCCAAGAAGCCCTTATAACCACTTCATAGTGTGCAACCTACCTCCAAAGCCACTAGTATTCCACCCTATAGACATGAACAGGGCATCCAAAAACAAAACCAGAACCAAAAGAGAATGCATGTTGCCAAACCTTAGACATGAACCACCTCTACCATAAAAGGGAGGAAATTAATGATTCCTAATAATCTGTTTCATAAACAAAAATCCACAAAAAAAGAGCGCCTCCAAGGAGACAACAGATTGAGAGAAGCAAACTCCATCTCCATCATCATCACCAGATCATCCCTCCTCTGCATCTACAAATTTTGAAACTACACTACCACTCTGTTTCCCACCCATTGCTCACTGCTCAAAGTATAAATTGTATAATGGTTTAAATTTTAGGAATCAATTAATTGCCATGTTTAAATTTTATGGCCTAATAAAATGATACTCTTAGAATCTATATATTAATTATATTTTGTTGTAGTTTAAATGCATGATTGTAAAGGTGAGTTATCAATTGTACTTATACTCACAAGAATGAATCAACTAAAATTAACTATTTAAATTTGATTTCCTTGATCTTTTAATGTCAAGATCACAATAAGTGACGTTGTTTATAAACAACTATAAAACAATCTTGAATCATGAGGATTTTGTTTTTATTGAAAACCTTAGAAAATATAATTCAATGAGTTTGGGACATAATCAAGGTGTGTCATCTTAAAATGGAAGCAATTCCATGATAAGAGCATTTAGCCCTCTGAGTAAGTGGTTTGGGGTCATGTTAAGCGCCTTAATCGGGTCTTTGCATGTATTTGGCTTTCTCCCCACTTTTCACTTCTTCCCTGCACTTTATTTCTTCATTCTAGGTGAAATTAAGGTTAGGATCCTGAGGATTCTCCTTAATTTCCCTCTTCCATGGCTCTATTTTCTAGGTAGGATTTAGAAATAGGTCCTCTTGGCCTTCATCACATTAATCATAGGATTTTATGTCTATCCTTGGCATTTTGTCCTGTTCTGATATCATTTCTAGGTTTCTGGACATCCCCGGGACCTCCTGACCTGGTTCTGACTAAATCTAGGCCCAAGGTCAAATTCAAGGTTGATCCTGACTAGGTCAGGATCGAGCTCAAACCTGACTAGGTCAAGATTGAGATCAAACCTAACTAGGTTAGGTCCAACCTTGATTTTTCCCCCCTTATTCAAATTTCCAATTTCTTTGATTTCCAGGCATCGAGCTTTCAGGATACTTATTTTCCTGCCTCCGGGTTGGCTATTTTGGGTTTTGAAATGGTAAATCCTCTAATTGCATTTAATCTAGGTATATTTTCTAAAGGTTAGGACCTAATTGGGATTTAACTCTCCAAGGTGGCCCCTCTAGAGGATTGTGCCCTAGTTCACTATAAAAGGAGGCCTTCCTCTCTCATTTTCACATCTCATCTCAAGCAATTTCATGTGCAAGCTCTCAAGGTGATCAAGCAAGCATCCATTCAAGCATTCAAGTTCTCTTCTCCATTCAAGTTCTCCATTGAAGATCAAGGATTTAAAGCATTCAAGCCATTGAAGGGATTTGGTTCAAGCATTCAAGATTCATCATTCAAACCCTAGATCTAGCCATCATGATGGTGTGATCTTCCTTCAAGATCCTTTGTTCATCTTCAAGATCCATTTCATTCTTCCTTCAAGGTAGATTCCAAGCATACAATCATGGAGGTTTGATTTACATTTATTTTTTTGTTCAAGCTTTCATATCAATATACTTGTTTACATTTAAAATACAATTACATATCTATTGAATTGCATAGCTTCATTGTTAGATCCTTATCTACTACTTGCTAGCATTCCTATTTCAATTTCAATATTAAGGTTGATTCCAAACTGGGGTTTGACCAAGGCAAACCCCTCAAACAAACAAACAAAATCCTCTTTTTTCTTGCAGGTATAGGTGCGGAATTTTGGATCTGAGAGCGAATTTGGATACCCTTTTCACCGAACTTTTGGGATCTGCGAACAGAATCAGGATCGGGCTTCAAAATAAAAATGTAGTATTTGACCTTTTATGAGGGTCAAACTTGACCTCCCTTAGAATTGGAAAATATTTTTAGGTTTTGTAGATCTCGTAGTTTCGGTTGAAGATTGTGAAAATCAGTAGTTTCTGAGACTGCTTGACAGGGTTTTCAGCAGGTTCTTTTTCGGAGGTAAGTACTTTTATCTCTTCATTTCAACATTAGTCATTTACATTTACTTTCCATATCAATACAATTCAAATGTAAGTGTAAAATATTGGTTTTGGGGTCTCTTTTATGTGCAAACCATTGTTCTAGGACCCCATCCATATTTTATCCTCTACACAAGGATAATAATAAATAATATAGCCTGATGTGTAAGATGACATCTATGTATGATTTCAAATGATGAATGAATTTCTTTGTATTCAACAACACAACACACAAATATATTTTATCTTAGCTTATATTATCTAATATGAGTAAATAAGATTAAATTTATGTTTAAACTACAAAATCTTAAGATCAAAATGTATAGGAACATTTATCAATGGGTTTGATCTAGAACAAAGATGTAAAATTTGGAAGCTGAGTTTAATTTTGGAGGATCAATGATTATGAAGAAAATAATGAGTTAATTTTTTATAAGAATATACCACTTGTAGGGTAGTTATTACATACAAGTCACTCTAGTTGAATCAAATCTAAACATAAGGGAAAAAGCAATAGGTATGCAACTTTCACCTTTACATGTTTCTCTTACATTGATGTGATATGTAAAATATTGTAAGGATGCATGTAAAAGTTTAAAAAATAGCCCAATTAGAACAATAATAATATCACACTTACATGATATTGATATGCTAAAAAATATGTAGATATATTTGACCATTCCTAAACTTTCCTCATAATGAGTGTTTTGTTAGAAACCCAAAAAATATTAAAAACTTAAATTTATTATATTTATAAAATATTTTAAAATAAATGTTAACTACAAATATTACTCAAATATATATATAAAACATAATAAAAGTGAAACATGTAAATATGAAGCTACATATAGAAAATAAGAAACAAGTTCCTCCCACCCTTGGCAATGAAGGAAAATAATAGCAGTCGTAAATTTTGACAAAAATCTTATAAAATTAAGTAATTTATGAGATATTTGTTCATGATAATGAACAAATATCATATAAGCATATATCTATAATATAATAATAATCTTAAAATTTTGAAAAAAGTAGCACCAAAAGGGTGCTGGCCCGTGGAACATAAGGAGGCTAACTAAGAGAATTAACAGAATATTAATCTAACCTTAGAAAGCAGCAATAGTAAAGCACACATAGTGTCTACCTCTATCAAAAATAAAAAAGCAAAAACCAACCCAACACAACCACTGGGTACCAAACATCCAGAAAATAGTTTTGAGAATATCCAACATAAAAAGTAACTTATGCCACATAGGGCTAAAAACAATACTTAAATTTTTAAAAATATAGAAATTAACAAAACCCGCCCGACAATTAGACTTGGAGTCAGCCCCAACACCATCCGCACTCCCGCTCTCATCCAGCTGCAGAGTCATTTTCCATCCAATAAGCATTTTGATAGCAACAGGTATGCCCACTCTTCATTCAGGAACTTGAAGAGTTCACGGTTTCCTTCCACAAACTCCTTCCCCTCCAAAGCCTTCTCATTGAAGAGGCAAAGAGTGGTAGCAGAAGCATGCATCACCTTGAAAGAAAATTTGTTGACATCAGCTAGTCTTTTGTTGGTGTTTTCAAGGTCCCAGGTGAGTTTGGCCACCGTGTTCTCCAGGGAAGCAATTTGGTATTTGATTCTCCCCACCGGACCACTTCCCGTAGTATCTTTACCAATACTGGGGACCTTCTCCATCTTAGCCTCCTCAGCCGTGGTGGTTTGGATGTCCTTCTCCATCTTATCCTCCACCTAATCAGAACCATTATCTGAGTCCTCTTTGCTAGGGGAACCCATAGAGGCATCCTCCTGGTTCATCAACAGCTTAATCTTAAGTTATTCACCTAATTATAATATCTTATATATCATCTTCCTTCATAGAATCTTAAATAATACCCCTTATTTTCATTCCTACCTCTATTTCTTGAATATTTTACCCCCATCATAGTACAATTCATTCTTTTTTTTCATATAATATAGGCACCTAATACCTATTTTGATGACATTTTTATATGCATACCATTCATTCCCACCCTTCATGTGTCGAACAAAATATTTCTTTCATATCACTATTATACCCCATTACAATTAAAATATTAAATCAACATTGATCAAATATTATAAAAATAAAACACATAAAAAAAATGTACTACAATAGTTTTACATTAAATTCTAATAAAAAATATGTAACTAAAAAATAAGTGACTACTTGATGTGAGTACATGGTCATTCTTGACATTCTTTACATGTTTGGATTGATACAACGTATTAATACTTTCTCATGTGGTAAACCACAATAAATTAAAATTGTAATTGTTCAACCATTTCATATTTACCCATGAAAATGAAAAATGTCCTTCAAATTAATCATCTTGTAATTCTTAAAATAAGGTTTACCTCTATAAAGGTATTTAAAGAGAGAGAAAACTTCTTGTCATTTATAAATGACATTAATTTTATATGTGGAACTTATTTTATATGAATTATACAATAAGAGTTATATGGTCAATAGAATGAGGTGGTAAATCAAAAGAAAATGATTTATTTAGTGATTTAAAAGGTCTTTGTCATTAGGAATTGGATCTCACACTATAATGGCTCCTCATTTTATTAGTTTCTAACAAGCTATGTGTCATCCCTCATCGGGGAGAGCCAAACTCAATCAAGAGACCTTGTCATTATTTGGTTAACTTTAGACACCCCATCAAGTGGTTGTACAAATATGTATATACTAAGAACATCTATTCCATTTGTATTTAGGAGAGCTATATGATCCATACAAATTATGCCAAGATAAAAGTCACTACTATTACAATCATGTCAACATCCTTCGGGAGGAGATGGGTAGTTATGAGATGAGTATAGTAACATAGTGCAAATATACAAGGAAGGTTAGCCCGAGAATTAATATGAACTTTCAAATAGAAAATTTCTATGTTAATTGTATTCTCTTGAACCTCAACTCATAGTACATTAAAATAAATCATAGACTTAGAATACAAGGAAAATGAAAGTCAACAAAAGGTCCTAAAAAAAGGTTGTGTTTTTATTAAAAAATCAACAAGTTTGGGTTATACTATGGTTAACCAAGCTGCATTGACTATTTTATTTCCATGTAATAGATATGGATTGTAGAAAACATATGTAATTGAGTTTTTAAACCATACATGTCTAGATATGGAAAAAGGCACGAGTGTAATTCAAAAAACCCGCATTTATGAATAGAGGTATTTGAGTACCATTTTCAATCTTTCCTCTAGTGCCTACTACATGTAACCTTAATATTGTGAAGGAATATAGAAGAACTAATTCAAAAATAATTTGAAAAGACTCAAATCCAAATGGGGAAGATTATATTTCACCTCGACTTTAGACCAAGACAAAAAAATGATGGATCTAGAAAAGATTTGTAAGATGGACCAAATATCTCTATGGAAAAAGTGTTAATTAATATAAAAAAACCTATTTATAAAGTAATTCTATTCTATATTAATAAGGGTTAAATAGCAGGTCCCAATATTTTCATAATCCTTTAATAATAAAAGTGACTTAAAATTCTACAAGCTCCTTCATAAAGTGAATATATATTGAAACCTATCCATTTCCAACCCTAGCTACCATGAGGCACTATAGAATAAATTTGGTGTCGTATGTCCTAACTGCTTAGATAATACAATCAACACATTGAGCCAAACCTTTATATTAAGCATCAATAAGACTATAATTCATCATGGTTCTATATTTTGGCTAAAGATTAGCCTTAGGCTAACTAAACCCTAAGCTTGAATTTAGACAACTACCCATGGTTGATTAATTTAAATATTTTTTAAAGGTAAAAACTTATAGCCTGAACTTTATATAAAGAAGTAGGAAATATACATAATACACAATATTGCGCTCTAGAGATGTTGTGCACAAAGAGTTGACAATAGAAAAAAAAATGATACTAGAAAGCCCACCTAACAGAAATAAAAAACTTCCCCAAAATATGGGAATCTAAATTAATTTAAATGTTATGATTCAATTAAGATGATATTTTTCTATTTTTATAATGAAATTTTTATCAAGGTTTAATGAGTACTAATTGAATTAGGCAAATTGAGTAATGTATAGAATAGTTATTGATATTGGTAATGGCTATTGAATTATACTCCTATCAATTTAGTAGCTCACTATCTAAGTTGATGATTTTAGGCGATTCTTTAATAGATTTATATGGCTATTTTAGATTTAATTATTAATAATATTTTTGTACAGATCTCAACACTTTAATGGATTTTCAAATATGTAAGTAAAGTGATGACATTGAATAGGAAAAATACATAGAAAGACCATACAATTTCATAAGAATTATAACTAGTTCCTAATAATATTTACAAGTGTTCATTGAAATGTAGTATAGAATAATCACATGATAAAAATAGCATAAAATACAAATTGATGATAATGTGCCTTGATTAAATGAGGTAAGATGGTAATATGATTCTATGTTAATGCTTGCATGAATTTTTGAATATTTTTTAGGAATGTTGAAGTATATATTTTTTAATTATATTATTGTCTATTTTGAAGGATGATTTGTTAGAGCATGCATATTTATTGCATTACGCACACTTGCATATGTTGCATTAATTAACCATGCACATGCTCAAGAATATTCTCATGCATAATTTAGCACATATTTGTACATTCATGCTCTAGCTTAAGTTCATTTAGTTGAGCCAAGATTTAAGTTAGCCTGGTCTAAATTGACTCTATTTTACATATTGTGCACATTATGCAATTCTAGTTTAGCTCTAGATGCTATTTTTAGTTCAAGTTAGCTTTTGCACATTCTTTTCTTTTGATTTACCACCTCATTATATTGATCATATAACTCTTATTGTATAATTCATATAAAATGAGTTGGACATATAAAATTAATGTCATTTATAAATGACAAGGAACTTTTTCTCTCTTTTTAAATACTTTTATAGAGGTATCAAGATTATTAATTTGAAGGACATTTTTCATTTTCATGGGTAAATATGAAATGGTTGAACAATTATAGTTCCAATTTATTATGGTTTACCACATGAGAAAGTATTAATACATTGTATCAATCCAAACATGTAAAGAATGTCAAGAATGACCATGTACTCACATCAAGTAGTCACTTCTTTTTTAATTACATATTTTTTGTTAGAATTTAATGTAAGACTATTGTAGTACATTATTTTTTAATGTAGCTTGTTTTTATAATATTTGATCAATGTTGATTTAAAATTTTAATTTTAATGGGGTATAATAGTGATATGCAAGAAATTTTTTGTTCAACACATGAAGGGTGAGAATAAATGACATACATATAAAAATGGCATCAAAATAGTTATTAGGTGCCTATATTATATGAAAAAAAAGGAATGAATTGTATTATGATGGGGTAAAATATTCAAGAAATAGAGATAGGAATGAAAATAAGGGTATTAAATTAAGATTCTATGAAGGAAGATGATATATAAGATATTACAATTAGGTGAATAACTTAAAATTATTATTTTATCTTATAGATATATGCTTATATGAATATGTTCATTATCATGGACAAATATCCTATAAATTACTCAATTTTATAAGACTTTTATTTAAATTTATGACTTCTATTATTCACCTTCATTGCCAGGGGTGGGAGGAACTTGATTCTTATTTTCTATATGTAACTTCATATTTACATATTTACATATATGCAACAAAGTTGAATGGGGTGAATTAGAAAAAAAATATATGGATTAAGGGTATTTACCTAGATAATTGTTAATGAAGAACTGATTCTTATGCAGTCCTAATATATTTGTAATTATCTAAAAATTGGTATCCTTGGTATGGCGATTGTCTTAGAGTTTATACTATCTTATAAATTGAATGTCTTGGATCTAAGTGCTATTATGTCAAAATCCTAAGTATTTTGAACTTGATTTGATGTGTAGAACCAATTTGTAATGTGAGATTGATCTATAAAAATTTGTGCTTGAAAGATTGTTTTTGTACCTCTTCTTAGTTGAGAAATTTTTTAAGGCGATGTCTAGGTGTGTCATTTTAGACTTATCAACTTAATAGGTGAATGTGTTCTCCTAGTTTAAACCACTTTCTCAATTGAAATTATTAGCAATGAGATATATTAAATATAGAATTCACCAATATGAAATGAACTATATGTAAACTTTATTCTTCTTTTCCTTTTCAAATTGAACTATGTTTTGACGATTTTTCCTTTTCTCCACATTCTTCTATTTTTTCAAACTCCAATAAAGAGAACATTGGAAGTCTACAATTAAAATGACATAACATGTTGGAAGGAGCAAAAAAATCGACTAACTCTTTCATGAGCACAAGTTCTTCACCTCTAGGCCAACTCAAGTTGTACTCTCCCATTGACATTCTCAAGCATACCAATACATGAGATAAGCTAGATAACTAAGACCCATTGTCTCCCTCCTTTACTATTATTCTTATTTAGCAGTTATTTTTATTATTATTTTTATCTCGACTTCAGCCCCATTTGAACTATTAGAATGTAATTTTATATCCACTAGTAATATTTTTTTATACAACTATTCATCAAGAACCAAAAAAATTCGTCAAATGAAAAATATGTCCTAATTTGACCATTACATATATATTTTCCTATTAAAATAAAATGTATATAGCAAATTCTATCCATTGCATCAACTTTTTTGGGTTCTGGCTCACAGTACTAAAATGTTTTCTGTGTTCAACCCCTTATTTTGAAAAGCCTGTATTTCACTCATCATGAGCTGTGACATCGCACTTTTAATATATGCGTAGATATTTTAAAACCATTTTTGTCATCTTCAATCCATTTTGGTAAGTGCGAATAGGGGAAAATGCCATCGCAGAAAATATATAAAAAAGATTTTAAATGTAATTTATGGAGGAAATCGTGATCATGAAAACTACACTGGTTAAACATTATAATGCACGAAAAAGACCCCACTATTGTTTTATGTACGCATTTATAATAATGTTCTAAACAATTCGTTAGTGGTTTTGCTGCATTAATTTTCTCTTACTAATTTTACCACCTTCCATACATACTTGTTAGCTTGCTTATAAATGCCAGGTGCTTGATCAGTAGCGCTGCAAGTTGCTTGATTTAAGAAGGGTTAGTAGGGTATTTAGAAATCTTGAAGATGAAAAACTGTTATTTGTCTACCATTACAGTTTTAGCGATACTTGGTTATTCTGTTGCATGGATTTCTGCCCATGGAAAAAATGAAATTGAAGGTACGTTGGTAATAGGTCTTACAAGAAATGAAGTAAAATTATTGTCATTAGAGTTTGACACTGCAGATTTGCTTAGGATTGCAGGTAATCGAAGCTCCTTGAGGTTCCACGCTCTTAAGAAATCTAGCTTTTATAGTTTGCTTAATGTGTTGGAGCCTCTAGGAATTTATGAGGATGATTATGTGATGCCCCTTAGAATAGGCTCCCCTCCCCAGATATTTGAAGCTTACATGGACACTGGCAGCGACCTTGTGTGGGTGCCGTGTTCCATCAAGACCTCCAATAAAGATTTCTTTGATTGCATAAAATGCGAACACAATTCAGTCATTCCCTCCTTCTACCCATTGAATTCACTATCTAGTAGTCCTGAGCCCTGTACTAGCCATCTCTGTTTAGATATCCATACTTCAGACAATGAGTATGAGCCATGTATAGCTGCTGGGTGTCCTCTCAGAGCCCTCCTGGAAGGCTCCTGCTCACGCTCGTGCCCACCATTTTCATACAAGTATGGGGATGGCATAGTAACAGGTACCCTAATGAAGGAACTCCTAATTCTTCAAGACCTCCCCTTCCCAAAACTGTCCTGCAATTTCGTTTTTGGGTGTGCAGGTGCTACCTTCAATGAGGCTGTTGGAATTGTAGGGTTTGGAAAGGGTGCCCTCTCATTCCCTTCACAATTGAGCTCACTTTTGAGCTATAAGGGATTCTCTTACTGTCTAATAAGCTACCGTTTTGAACACAATTCTAATGTTTCTAGTCCTTTGATAATGGGTGCATCTGAAAGCAGTTATGGTGGATCAATGCAATATACCCCCATGCTAAACAATCCCATGTATCCCAACTATTACTACGTTGGTCTCCAAGGAATTATTATCAATAACACATATTTAGAGGTCCCATTGAGCTTGCAGGGATTCGATTCAGAGGGTAATGAAGGTATGATTATTGACTCTGGAACCACCTACACCCATCTTCCTGAAACATTTTATAGAAAAATTCTCAGCACTTTGCAAGAAATAATTCCTTATTCCAGATCTCATGAGTATGAGAAACGCACTGCTTTTGATCTCTGCTATCAGACCACCGCCTCACAAAACCAGGAAAGTTTCCCAACTATATCATTTCGTTTCAAAAATAACATCACTGTTGTTTTTCCTTCTGAGAATCATTTTTATTCCTTTTATCCTTCCTCGATGTCATCTAATGAAACTGCTTTAAAAGTGCATTGCCTGCTGCTTCGGAGTGTAGAGGACGCTGGCATTGGGCCTGCTGCAATCTTTGGCAACTTTCAGCAGCAAAACTTTCGAGTTTTCTATGATTTGGAGAAGATGAGAATCGGATTTCAGCCAAAGGATTGTGCGGCTTCTGGTTAAATGGCAATTGATTGCCAACGTATTTGATTATGTTTATGGTAGGAAGATTATCTGTTCAGTGTAAGGTGTTTTCTTTTTTCCTTTTTTATCAGTGTGAGGTGTTTGTTATCGTTTGTGTGTCAATGGATTTTAGGTAACTTCAACTATCAATTTGAAATAAATTGTTGGTGTCAAATGACTTAGAAATGTATATACTAAATCTACAATCTATAGTAATGATGTTGCAGCTTCTGAATGCGATTGTATGAGAACATCAACCAACAATTGAATCCAGAAGCTACATCATCAATGTATATGCTATTTTTAGTAATTTTATCTTAGTTTGCCACACGCTAGTTTATATCAGATTTTATCTTTTGAGTAAATATCAAACGTCATGCAAAACTGTTGGCTACACAATATTATCAATATCAACCATAGAATCTGTTATCAAACTTTTGCTGTATTTTCTTTTAAGCTATGTCTGAAGTGCATACCGTGAAATTCGTTCCCTTAGCGTGACATAAATGTTTTTTTTGAAAATAAAAGTATCTAGAAGGTGGTTTATTTCTCTCTCGCCAAAGGCGTTTCCTTATCTGAACCTGATCAGCCGCCTTCTCAGATCGACGGTTCGTGTTCATCCTAAGACGTGCACGACCATTAAAATGCCTACAACAGTCAGATATTTTCTGTCCTCTTTTTTTCTTTTTTTATATGCTCCTCTTTATCCCGGCCAGGAATAACTTTGTGTTTTCCAATATCTCTCCATGTTTCGTTTGGACCTGCCCCTGTACGGAAATTGGTTTGTTTCCTCTGAGTTTTTTTAAAAATCGACCTCGCTAGGTTTCTTATTTCGTATTTTTCAGTATTGAAATTTAGTTTTTAAATGTTTTATATCTAGTAATTGTACTTCAATAAGGTCCAATGGTTATGCTGATAGGAAGATATAGCAAGGTAACATATTGAAAGGTCATGTTTAAAGCGTTTATCAGTGTTCATTGTCTTCAAGACCTAAAACATGGTAGGAAAATGATGTCTTCATATTGTTTTTGAGTTGAGGGTAATGTTGTTGATCAAAATGCATGTTATTCTCTCATCAGCCAAAGCAATTTTTTACAAATGATAAATTTGTAACAATAAAATTAATGCATGGAGAGTACTTGAAGTGTGATGTTGTAAGGACTTAGACTTGTGCACCTTCATTTTGTAGAGAAATAGTTGTTGTAATCAAGTTCCCCCATTTTCTATTATCATTGTGTATAAGTTGTTTTGTATTTTGGAGTATAGCTCATAGGAGAATATTGGTTGAATAGATGACATTGAGTAGTTTCATTATTTTCTATTTTCAAGAATATGGTATCAACAATATGATATATTGTAGCTAAAAATGTTTGTATAGAAAAATGATCAAAAGCAAAATTTAAACCCTTAACCTAACAATAAATCTAACCCTAATTGAACCATATTGCTAATAGCTAACTCTAGTCATAAACTTAAATAGATTTAATGTTAATCTTAAACTTTATCCAAAACCTAACCTTGACCATATTTCTAATATTTCTAAAATTATAATATTAAGAAGAATTGTGATTACAATTGTAATGTTCTTAATTCTTTATATATTAAATAAAAATAGACAAAGTAAAAATGAACTCAATTTTAACAATCTTGAATAATTATTTTCAACTCTATCGAATTATAAAAGGTGACACTTTCAATCTATAGCATAAAACTAAAATAATCAATTCAATTATAATCTTAATATTATAAATATATATTTTTCTTCCACCTTATCTTATTCTTAATGTACATGTACCTGATTTTCATACTTATTTTGTCTATTTGTTCACATATTTTAACAATCATTTTAAAAGATCAATCTTACACCTATAAATCTTGACCCTCAAAATTTAAAAATAATATTAAAATTTTATTCATTTCATATTTACATTTATGTTATTTGAGTTAAAACATTTTTTACATAGTAACTCCTAAATTCATTATTAAAAAAAAAATGCCCACAATTTTTTATTAAATATATTTCAACATTTTTTAAAGCTATAGAAAAAAATTAATTTTCACTATTTAATTAACATTTTTATCTAAAATATGCATATGAATTTTTAAACAATGTTTAAATTTTTAAAAATAAATATATTTCTAAAAATGCTATGTTTTCAATTTTCACTTCTAGATTATTCTATTTTATGTTGAAATTAAAATGATCAATTTTATCTTCATTATTTAATTAATAGTTTTACCAAAAAAATACATTCACAATTAAATATATTTATAACAATTGATAATTTTAGAAACATCTTGACCTCATCCTCTTGAAGTATAACTTATCTTATCAACATATAATTTATAAAAGATGTGTTAAAAATCATGTACATCCCTAATTTGGAGTTTGTTAAAATTGTACTTTCATAAATCTAAGTCAACAATAAAATTACAAATCATTCCCTTTTTATCTTGACAATTTGAAGTTTGTTAAAATTTCATTTTTTATAATTTTAAAAAAATTCATACATATGTTATTCTAATAATATTTATAAAATAATGTTTAAATTTTTTATATATAGAAGACACACATCCTCTATGCAATAGTGAGTATAATTTGAAATTTGTTTAAATTTCAAAATTTAACTTACAATCTTCACAATTTATTACATTAAATAGTATTATTATTTACAATTTTTAATTCTACAAAAATTGTATTAATGATTTATAATTTATATTTTAAAAAATAGTATTAACAATTTTTTAATTTTATGAATAGTTTAATCAATAAAAGTTTAACAAAAATTATTTATTTTTGACATACAAGGTACTTTTAGGGTCTTTGATATCAAGGTTTTAAAATTATTTTCAGCAATAATTTTCTTTGAGATCTTCCAAATGGCATTGATTGGCCATAGTAACCGAATTATTTTCTTTAGTTGTCAAGCATACAAAAGTGGGACAGATGAATTAATTCAGTACTGTGATAAATGCATTCTATGGTACAATTCGAAATGGTAGATATCTTGGGATAAATGCGAAATAATATCTACGAAACACCCATGCACAACCTGCTTAATTCAAACACTTACGTAAGTTCAACCAGGCCTCTCTGGCTTTTACGGCATAGAATGTCCCCGCAGGAAAAGCCTATCAGCTTAATGATATGTTTTAATTTGTTTATAATGAAGTGTTTATTTTTAATAAATTGTGTTAAGATAGATAATAAATTGTGTTATTTCGTATTAATGGTTTTTACACATTATTACAATATTAATATGTTTACTTATAATATATTTATAATTTATTGATATGTAATATGAATGATAACAATTATTTTTCACAATAATATAGATAATATAAAATTTTTATAATAATATACATAAATAACCACTAACATAATGTCTATACTTAATTTGTTTTGTATTAAGATGGTAGGGAGAGGGCTCTAAACCCAGATGACACCAATCACATTACAATTCAAATGAAAGAACCAGACTTCGGGCCATTACAGTCGAAGCCACCAAAAATCATCATTGAGAAAAAGTAATCAAAAACAATTGTTCAGTACTATCACCTATCCCTAATCTAACACCAATATCACTATTATCCATATTATCTTCATCTGCATAAAACAAAATAACTTATTTTGTCTAATGGCAGGAATCGTACAGTTCTCAATCATACTAGTAATAACACAACAAAAAATAACAATAGCGTACAATTTAACAAAGCCAACCATAAACATATCAGCATTAGAGTTGAAACTAGAGAAAGGTAAATTAAAGATCATTTGGAATTAGAGATAGTCTCCCAGTCCTTTGAAAGACAATAAAGATACTTCTTCTAGCCTTCAGTATCAACTCATTTAGGTTTCTCGTCATCCTTCTCATTCTGCTTCTTCTTTGGACTTTTCGTCAACCTACTTTTACCTGTAGCCACTCTGAAAATAGTCTTCTTCATTATGTTGTTCATCAACCTGTAGAGAGTAGAGATAGCAGCATTGAGCTCCTCTTGAGAAACAATAGGGGTAAAAGAATTTTCCAAAGCAATCATTCTTTTCTGAGGTCCTTAATATGTTCCACCATAAATTAATATGTCCACACTTAATTTGTTTTTATAGTTTGTTTAATAACATAAAAATTTGAAAACAATATTTTGTTAATTTCTTTTACTTTTGAATTTATGTTAAATTTATAGTGGTATTGTGGTATGCTAATATTCTATTTAAAAAATAAATAAAAATGATTTATTGTAATACTATTTTACACAAATTTATTATTTAATAATTAACCTTGTAATCTATTAGTTTTTTAATTTTAAAAATATAAACATTGCCCTACATTTATACATCAAAAATATTTATCCAATTCTATTCTTCTTTTTACATGTTTGATAGTGAATATGTTTTTTTTTATTTTTTTGTTCTATGTAGCTTTTTCCTTGGAGGTAGAGGGATTTTAATAGATATCATAATGAGTTGCTATTGAAAAGAAATAAAATTAACATTTTCAAAATTGTTTCTCATCAATTGGTCTGTATTGGATTAGAAAAGATATTTCATTCAATTAATAAAATAAATAAGTCTTTGTTGTATCAAAATTTTGCTTCTGTATTTGACTATGTAGACTTATTCATTGAAAAAAATAAACATTTGGGATCAACTCTATGATCCATCATGAGAGCATAAAGCAAACTTGATATCGCTATGACTATGGAAATTTCATGAATTTGGAATTCTTTGTTGTGTTAAGAAATCTATTTTATTTTAATATGAGTCTTTTGGTAATGAAACTTACTTATCTTTCTAATTCAAAGGTTTTTTTATCATGTTTGGATGCTTATAACTTGATAAATGGTTGATTTGAAGCTATCACTTCTCCATTAACCTTTGTTGCACAAACAACAACATTTTTCAAATGCCCTACCAATTGACCTCATATAGTGCACAAATGTATGCCAAAAAAGACTAAAATTTTACCCAATTAACCTTCCATATCTCTTGGCATACCAATTGCACACCAAGGTGAAATTGCTAGTAATATCATAATGTTTAATGGAGTATTTTGTTGTGGCTTCCTGAAATCAGGCGCAAATATTGAAGTGAATAATTTATGTATTTAAGATACTTTCAACTGTCTTATATTATTATTTAAAGAATTTTATCATACGTTTTATGTTGATTATGATTGATGAAATATAATTGTTTAATTTTTTAATGTGCAATCTATTATTTTATTATTATATAATAATTAAAGTATTTTAAAATTTTAGTTATAAAAATTACTATATTTTTTGTTTTTTTTTTAAATCTTATTATTGAATGATTATTTGCACATGGTGTATCACCTTGAAATCATGGTGAAATATAGTCATACTAGGTATGATTAGGGCTTCCTCCTGTTTGAGTTTTTGTGATCACTTGCACATGGTGTAGCTGCTTGAAATCATGGTGAAACATAATCATACTAGGTATGATTGGGGTTTCATTATTTTCTTGTTAGTTTCATGGTCTCTTCCATGTCCATGTGGAATTTATGTGAATCTATGTATTTAAAAATTGTAAGGCTTTCTTTTCTTGGTAACTTTTTCAACATTGAAGCTACGATAGAATGATGGGATCTTGGTTGCCATCTTATGAATTCACCTATGGTATCTTGATTGAGTCAAGATATTTCTCCCATCATAGTTTAAATAAGGGTTATTATACTAAGGGAATTTTGGGTTGGATGCCTCAAATATACACCCCTTAGTGGGCTTTTTTAGACCTAGGTATTAATTCGATAAATCTCCATTTTTCTCTTTGTGTGGTAAATAAAAAGTACCTAAAAGATTGTTTCTTTAGTTTTAGGAAAATATTCTTCCACATCTGGGTTATAAAAAATGGTTTTCCCCCAAACCCTTCACTATTAAAATGCAAGGAAAAGTTCTTTTTTTTAGCCAAGTAGAAATTATAGCCCTTTACTTTAAATGGGTTTTTCTAAAACCCTTAAAAAGTTAGATATTCAAGATTTTCAAAAGAAATATTTGGTATCAAAAATATCTCAAGGAGGAAATAAGTATCCATTAAGGAATTTCTAGAAAAAAATGGTCTAAAACTTTTGGAATATGTGGTTTCACAAAAGGAAGATAAAAATTATTGGGTTCTTGTCCCCCTCAATTTCTATGGATGAGGGGTCTCTTAGTTTCAAGGCTAGGGATTTACACTCTCATGTTATTCTAGTGCATACCTGGGTGATGAGGTCTCTTTTTACAAGCTATAGAAATAGATTCATTTCAATTGGCTAGGTGAAATCTACTTCGAGATCTTGTATTCAAATACCTTTGTTTTTTATTAAGATGGCAGGGAAAGGGCCCTGAACCCAGATACAAAAATCACATAAGCTAAAACTAGAGAGGACAGCTTCAAGCCATTACATCCAGAAGCAACAACCACCATCACTTAGAAAAATAATTAAAAACCATCTGAGTCTAGTTCTATTACCACAATCTAATCTAACCATACTACTACTAAAGTCCCATTTAACAGCTAAACATAACTTATTACTAAGTAGGGCCTCTTCTACCTAATGGTAGAGAGGACAATGTTCTAGTAGCTAGTAACATAGAAGCAAGGAGTGCAATCAAAGAGTTTAACCTTAACAATAAACAAAAATGGAAAAATAGAAAAATAGGTGTAATTCACAAATAAAATAGGAAACTCATTTACCATTAGTAATTGCCTCCCAATTCATGGTGAGGTATTTGACTTCCTTTCTCAAGTCTTCAGTATCATTCCCTAGTGATTTATCCTCTTATTTTCCCTCTTGTTTCCTTTTCTTAGCATTCTTTCTAAGTCTACTTTTTTCCATGACCACACCGAACACAACATTCATCATGGGATTCTCCATTATCCTGCACAATGAGGTAAAAGTAGTATTGAGCTTGTCAGCACAGATAGTGTTAGGGATAACATTTTCTAGAGTAGGCACTCTAGTTTGCAAGGCCCAGATATAGTACATTAGAGCATCTTTGTTATTATTGTTCTTCTTTTTAACATGGTAATCACACTTCTTGTTGGAGTAATATTGTTTAACCAATTTACTCCTTAGCTAAGTTTACTTAGGTCAACTCATAAATGAGTTAGATAGATATCTTTGAGTCCAGTTTGGACTCTATCATAACCTAGAGGATATTGTAGAATTTTATTAGAACTCTACTTCCTCCAGGTTGAAACACTTGTCTCAACCCTATCCTTTCTTTCTACCATCTCTTTCCTATTTAAGCAGAGCCTTTGTATGTTTATTCTCACCTCACTCAATACATCTCTTGTGTTGAATATCACTCTCTCTGGTGGATGTCTAGGGACTGGGTTTTGGGTATAGGATTGTTTATCCTAACACTTCTCTTTTTCTTCTTCCTCAAAAATAGGGGAGGTATAGGCAATATTCCCCATTTCTTCCACTTCTTCTAAATTAACCGTGAGTTCAGGGGTCTTTTCCTCCTCAATGTCCTCCAAATCATCAACCTCCTTTTCATAGTCTTCATCATCAGAGTTGTCACTATCCTCAGTCTCTTCCATCTCATACTCTTGGTCAATTTTCAGTACCACTTCCTCCTCCACACTTTTATGTTAACTATCTTTTTTGTTCCTTATCTTGGTCGACCTACACTCCCTAGAGCTTAGCTCATTCTTCTTCTCATTGGAAGTATCACATTTATTACCCTCCTAAGAATTAGTATCATCCCCAGAATCATCCTTATCGACATCAATGTAGGTGTGTTTACCTCTCGGTTTAGTTTTATGAAGCTTAACAAAGACAAGCTTCTTGGATGGGGCCTTTCTTTTGGGAGGAGTAGTGTCAAGAAAGGTTTCCTCAAAAGACACATATGAAAAGGATTTATCCTTAGCCAAAACATTGAATCTCTTACTCAAAATTTTGGTTTTTGGGTTATGCTTTGAGCTCTCAAGGAGAAATTCACTACCTAGAAATTCAATTTTCACAAATCCAGTAGGAGCACTAACAGCTTGAGGGTAATTAAGGAACCTAACAATAGTGGGGGAATTTCTAAAACCATGTTAGTAAAGAACATAAATTAAGCCTTGATATAATAGGAGGAACTCACCTTTGTTAATATTATTACTGAGAGAAGAAAATAGAAAGACAAGAACATTGATTTTTTCTCCATGGAAGATATGGTTTAAAAGAGGAAGATGGTAGTCATGAAATAGAATAAACCTACCTTCAAGAGTAAAGTAATTAATAACATATAAATAGATGAGAGATTAAGGGGCAAGGAGAGAATACATGTCTTACCCATTACCTAGAGACACCACAACCGACTTCTCACCCTTTTCGAAGAACTTCTTCATGTAATTCTTGTAATATCCTCCACTCTTCCTTTCAACTTTCTCTTCACTACACTCCAGGCTAGTGGCCTCATCCATGAGCTTTAATGTCACCAATAACTTCACACTACCAATAGATAGATGCCCTCGCTTCCAGGAATTCACAAATTTCATCAAAAACATGTTGTTAAACACTTTCATGGCCTGTATGTAATTGATCAAACCAGCCCTACTAAAATCTAAGTTCCACGGCTCCTTATTCTAAGTCAATTCTTTGCAATCTCATGGTTAGAATTTCTTTAACAGTCCCCCCATAACTCTAACTTTCTAAAGACTACTGTGGGTATCTTTTTGCTTCATACTAGTACCTCTATTCATGAAAAAAAACATACACCAAAAAAGGCATATTGCATCCTTTACCAAGCCAAAACAAAAGTTTCTTGAAGGAAGAACTAAAAGCCTTTTCAAAAAAATTATTTTTATAAATGTCATTACTCATCACAATAATATCCAAACACCTCAATAAAAGATCTCCCTTAGAAATGAAAAGACCAATATAGTGATGTGAATGATAAACTCCATGTGATCTTTCGTGCCCCAGCTCATATTAATGAATACGACATAATCATTGTAATGGTAATGGTATTGTTGCATTACAAAAGTATTATAATCGATGTGAACCTAACATGTTCAGAACATGCGTAGACATTAAAACATTAGTTAAAAGTAGCATATACCAAACATATAGGAAAATATTCACAAGCCACCTCGGATTAAGCTAAAACAGGAGCACTCTGTCACTATTTGATTTGCTCTTATAATAGGGATGTGGGTGTGCTCTCGAAACACAACAAGCATGTCCCCAATGTTTTTTAGGAAGGATTTGGATCATTTAGGAACCATGGATACCCCATAATGGCACAAAATCAGGTATGGTGAACCTGTTTTTCCCCTAGAGTCCCAAGGGTTCAAATGAAGTAAGATGCAGATTTGAGCTTAATGAATGTTATGCAAGGTTTATTTTAGCCAAAAGCTGAGTGTGATATGATGTAGAAATGATATGAAAAACTTGAAAATGAGCTAAGTTAATCCATTAAGCTATGCTAGGATGATTTATGAAAGCATAAAATAGAAGTAAATCTAACAATGCTAGAAATTATGCTAGGTCTAGATAAAAATGAACAATATAAAAATGCATGAAATGAAGATGTGAATTGGTGAATTTCTCTTGGATGAGAGGCTATTTATAGGATTTGAGGAAGGGCTTGGGTTAGGAAGGGTGGTTATGGTCAGAGTTAGTGTTAGGGGTAGAGTTAGGGGTATGGTTAGAGGTATGGTCAAAGGGATAAGGGCTAAGGGTTGCTCACACATGTGTGAGAAACACTAGGGAAGTGTGCTAGGGGACCAAGATGGAAAAAGAGACATGGGCTCTCATTAAGAGGTTGTAAGAGCCATTTATGAGGGTGTAAGGGGCCATTAATGAGCATGTAAGGCTCATTAATGAGGGGGGTTGACCAAAAGTCAAAGGATGAGGGTTTAGGCTAAGAGGGTTAGGAAACACCTCTTAAGCAGGTTTAGGGAGTGATTAGGAAATTGAGGATAGGTTTAGGGTTTTCTAGAAGATATCTAGGGTTTTTGGGATTTAAATAAATATTTAATTTATTTAAAGGATTTTGAGACATAATTTATTATATAATTAATAAATTGGAGGAATCATCATTCAAATTGGATTTAAATGTTTTTGGCTAAGGTTTCTTAATTAAATGTCTTTAATTAAAATAGGAGAACAGATAATGAAAATAACAAATAATTAATTAATTAATGATGATGGCATTAGGGCTTTTATAAACTAAAATATTTTTAATTGATAAATGGATTTTTAGGTGTCTACATTTTGTCCCTCTTTGATGCAATGCCACAAGTGGCATGTCATCAAAGACAAGAAAATAAGATGCCCCAGGCTAGAATTAGATGGTAAGGGGTTGTGCCCCCTCGAGAAAATAACGTAAAGAGGAAACGTTGTGGAATTTTCTCAAAAAAAGAAGACAAAGAAGAAAGGAAAGGATGAAGAAAGATGGAAAGGGGGGAAAAAGAGATGTCCTTCCAAGAGCAAAGATGCATGAATGCAAGATGATGCGAGATGCAGGATGCAAGATGAAGCTATATGAAGTATGCAAGAGGAAAGATTAATCTAGATGATGCAGGATGAGGGGGATTTGGGGAGCTCATGGTGTAAATGTGGAGAGCACACCCTGGTTTGATATAGAAATGCTAGAGACAAGAGGAACAACAATAAGTCGTAAAAGATAAACAAGATCCAAAGGACCAAAATCCAAGACCAAAGTGATAAATGCACAAAACTTCCTTTGCCAAGTCCAGAAGGATTGATTTGATTGATGGGGGGAAGATTAGGTCAGAACATGAGGAAGGATATATCTGATACAGACCTAGGTTGATTGATGATGGAAGATTAGGTCAGACATGAGGAAGGATACATCCTGCAAGGACCCGTTTAATGAGGAGAATGTTGTGTTATGGTTGGAAAATGATGAGTCAAAGATAATCATGTGATCAAGGATAGTCGACAAAAGATGTTGCTGAAGTACAAGGCTGGGTGGGACAAGTTATTTGATCAAAGTTTTTGCAGGACAGATGAGGATATGTACAATAAGATGCGACGATATGTACAACAGACGGGGAGATATGTAAAGGGGACAAATAGATATGTACAATAGATAGGTACAAAAGCTCAGGGATTGGGATAGAGGATCTCGCTATATAGGATATTTATAGGTTGCTCAAGATTGGGGATAGGAATTGATTGCTACATGGGATAGGCTTGAGGATAGAACACCTTGGGATTTGATGGGCTGGAGGTGGGGATGGGGATTGGAGAGATTAAGATAAGGATGGAGATCAGGATTGGGATGGGGCAGGATGGGAGTTTGATATATAATGACTATGTCCTCTATGCATGGCACTTGTTTCCAAGTTTTCACCAACATACTTGTCCAAGGTGCTTAAATTGCCAAGTTTTTACCATTGGACGTTTATTTTTCTTTGCTTTTTTTATTTTTTTGTATTTTTCTAGATTTTTCCAATTTTTATGGATTTTTTGGATTTTACAAAATATGGTTCAGGCATAGAACCGCTTTAGATGTATGATGTTGATAGGATTATTCAAGGGCTCACCTTCTACTATTAATAGCTGATAGGCTCTAGAGCCAGAGCATGTTGTGACAATGTAAGGACCTAACCAAGTAGGTTCAAACTTGCCTTATTTCTCTCAATGTGCTTGCACTTTCTGATTTTCCTTGAGGACCATGTCACCGACCTAGAACTATCTAGGATGGACCTTCTTGTTATAGGTCCTTTTGAGTCGATTCTGATATGCAACTAGGTGACAATATGCTTGCTACCTCTTTTCATCTAATAGGTCTAGTTGTGTGAGGCATGTCACGTGATAGTCTTCATTTGTAGTATAGTTCTTCATGGAGACCCGCAATGAAGGTAGCTTGACCTCAATGGGTAAGATGACTTCAGCACGATATACAAGGGAGTATGGGGTGGTGCCTGTGGGAGTATGATAAGAAGTGCAATATGTCTAGAGGGTAGGATTTATTTGGAGGTGTCAATCACGACCAAAACCATTGACAACCTTCTTGAGGATTTTCAGGATGGTTTTATTGGTTGCCTCAGCTTGGTTGTTCCTTGGGGGAAGTATGGGATGGAGAAATGGTGATGGATGTGGAGTCTGGAAAATAGATCATCCACATGCTAGTTTTTAAAGGGTGTCATGATCTATGAATATGGTAGAAGGGATGTTGAAGCGACAAATGATATGGTATAGGATGAACTGGGATATCTGAATGCCAGTAGTGACGATGAGCGGAATTACTTCAACCCACTTTGTAAGTATTATGTGTCTATTATGATATATTTATGTCCATCTGAGGAAAGGGGAGTGATTAACCCAATGAGGTTGAAGCCCCAACATGAAAATGGCCAAGGTGGTGCAATAGGTTGCAAGTCTTGAGCTGGAGCATGGATCAGATTGGCATGCTCCTGACATGGTAAGCATTTCTTGACAAATTCATAGGTGTCATGCTCCATTTGTGGCTAGTAATACCCAACTCTAAGAAACCTCTTTTCTAAGACCATGCCACTCGTGTGTGCACCACAAATTCCACCGTGTACCTCTTGTAAAGCTAGGATGGCCTTGTTCAAATCTAAACACCTAGAGAGGATGTTGTGATATCCTTGATGATAAAGGGTGTTGGCTACAAGAGTTTAGTGGGATGCTCTACGAATTAGGTTCTAGCGTTGGTTGTTTGTGAGGTGGGGGGATATGATACCATTTTTAAGATATGCGTGAATTTTGTGGTACCATGGGGACTGAGGACCAACCTAGACGCACATCATTTCTAAATCCAAGTTCTCATAAGTAGGCATGTGTAATTGCTCGACTAGAAATTCATACGGTGATGAGTCGCGAGGGATTTCTAGCAAGGATCTAATGGTTACCATTGCATCGGTTGCTTTGTTTTGTAGCCTTGGTATCTACGTGAACTGTAGACTCAGGAAGTGCTCTTTAAATATTTCCACTAGTTCCTTGTAGGGTAGAAGCTTGTTGTCCTTAGTTTGGAATTCATCCAAGACTTTCTTGATTATCAACAGTGAATCTCCAAACACTTGTAGTTCTATGATGTTCTACTGGATATCTTTTTTGAGGCCTAAGATGAGTGCCTCGTACTCTGCAATGTTTTTGGTGCAAGGTAATCCCAATTTGAATGATTTAGGGATGTAATCACCTTGTGGAGTGACAAATAGGATTCATGTCCCTAATCCATGTGATGTGTAGGAGCCATCAAAGTATAGCCTCCATATTGGTTGTTCTTTGATCATGCATAGATGCTCATCAGGAAATTCCATGATTAGTGGATATGCATCTACCAGAGGTGCTTCTGCTAGTTGATTGGCAATGACTTGCTCTTTTATTTCTTTTCTATCTATGTACTGGATATCAAACTCGCTAAGGAGCATGACCCACTTTTCCATTCAGCCTATTAATATTGTCCTTGATAAAAGATACTTGAGTAGGTCCACCTTTGAGATGAGTTTGATGGTGTGGCTAAGTATATAATTTCGAAGCTTTTGAGTGGTGAAGACCACTGTGAGGCATGATTTTTCCATTGGTGAGTAATTGATCTCATAGCCAACAAGAGTTTGACTGATGTAATAGATAGCTATTTCTTTGTTTTTGTCATTGAGTTGTGCTAATAGTGCCCCCAGTGCTGTAGTAGTTGCAGAGATGTATAAGATCAGAGGGCGTCCTAAGACTAGCGGTATAAGGATGGGAGATTTAGCCAAATATTATTTTAGCTTCTCAAAGCTTCTTTGGTAGATGGGATCCCATTTGAAGTTGGTGTCCTTGTGGAGTAGATGTGTGAAAGGTTGGCACTTGTTTGCTAGCTGTGATATGAAAAAATGCACTGATTATAGTTTACCTTGCAGGCTTTGGAGCTTCTTAAGCATTTTGAGATGAGGCATTTTCATTATGGCTTTGAGATTTTTGGGATCAATATCTATGCCACGTCAGGATACAATGAAGCCTAGTAACTTGCCATATATTACACCGAAGACACATTTCTTTGGATTTAGCTTTAAGCCATAATGATGTTGATGATCGAACACACACTCAAGGATGTCAAGGTGTTCCAACCGTGTTTTGGATTTTGCAAGGATATCATCTACATAGTCTTCAAGGATCTTATGTATCATATCATGGAAGATGGTTGTCATTGCTCGCTAATATGTGGGTCCTGCATTCTTTAGCCCAAATGCAATCATATTGTAGTAGACGGTGCCCCATGGTGTTGTGAATGTTGTTTTGTGTTGATCTTACTCTGCTATTCTGATTTAATTATACCCTAAGAAGCCATCCATGAGTGACAACATCTCATGGCCTGCTATGAGATCAACTATCATGTTGATGTTTAGTAAGGGGAAATCATCCTTGGGGCATGCTTTGTTTAAGTCTCTGGAGTTTGTGCAGATTTTGATATCTCTTGAAGCCTTAGTGACAAGGACCATATTTGAGATCCACTCTGAGTATTCAATAGCTCTAATGATTTTTTCTTGTAGTAGCTTCTCTAATTATTCTTTTACCAGTATGGCTACCTTTGGATGCATTTTTTGAAGCTTTTACTTAACTGGTTTTGCATTGGGATCCACTGTTAGATGATGGATGACAATATTTGGATCAAGCCCTAACATGTGTGCATATGACCACATAAAATTGATAGTGGCTTCTTGGAGAAGTGCTATGAAGGCTAGTTCTTCAACTTCAGTCAGGGATGCTGCAATATATGTAATCCTTGGGCATTATTTTGTTCCCAAATTGATTGGCTTTGTTTCTTCGATGATGATAGATGATTGCTCTAGCCTATAGTCCTAGATGGGGGGAAGAGGCAAGTCCTCATCTTCAAGCACCTTAGAGAGGTTTTAACCAGAAGATACGCCCTTTATTTTTACTTTTTTAGAGTCAGAATGTGCCCCAGAGGGGTTTTCACAAAAGGACTCACTTTTTTCTTTTTCTTTTTCAATTTTGCGACTAAAGACTTCCTCTTCCCCGAAGTATCTTTTAGGGTCAAGCTTGCAGACATAAGTGGATTCTTGTTCTTGATCTGATTGTTGGCCTAATGCTCCCATGAATCTTAGGAGTGCTTTTGTGCTTTGGAACTCATCAATATGCGTTACGCTTGGTTGACCCCAATTTATGAGTTCAGGATGGATAAGAGGAATTTCAATGATGTTAATGGCAATTTGATGGAGGATAGAATTTCCCAAGAGGGTATCATCATCAAAGATGTCATCGTAGGATTTATTTTCTTCCTCTTTAGGGATGTCTTTGATTTCTACAAGTTTGTCCTAGATATTCAAGAGGGTGACGTTGGGCAGATTAGTGCCCCCAGTTGTAGTATTGGGTTTTTATATGTCCAGACAAGAGGTATTAAATCCAAGGCCTTGATGTTTAGGATTTTTCAAGGCCTCTATTGTATCTTTACTTCCACTTTCTTCTGGTCCTAGACCACTACCTCGATAATTCCATTGATCTATAGCATATTTGTGTGATGAAGGATATTTATCTTTGAAGTAATTGAGGAGCTCAGTATCAGGATGTGGGGGATCTTTGTATAGCCACCTGTTGATGTCAGGGTTCATCTCTAGATTTTTTATGATTCCATGGGAAACAAAAGTTAATGGCCCCAACTGCTTGATTTTAGGATTGGCTGGAGTAGGCTTATTTTGGTGGCTTGGGTGCCCTTGTGTATGTGGATCAAGTGGTAAGGCCCCTACTACAAATGTACCATTTAGGTTGTACTCACCATAGCCCCGGTTGTTGATCTTAAAAAAATAGAAGGTTCGGGCTATGATTATTTCTGGATTTCTATGGGATTGGGATGAACTGGCAATGGAAGTGCCAATGTCGATTCCAGGATAATGGGTGTAATGGGGGAATGAAGCTTCCAACACATGGCAATATGCGAAGGGTTGGGGATCTACATGGATGGTGATCTTAGTGCCTTGATGTGGAAATTAGAGGCATTGGTGATAAGTAGATGGTATGGCTTTGATGGAATGAATCCATGGTCAATCAAGGAGGATGTTATATGGTAGATCTAGATCAACAACATAGCAGATGGTATCTTGAATTGCTGGGCTTAGCTTGATTGGAAAAATAATGGTACCTTCTGAGATACGTTCCAAGTTATCATATGCCTTGATAGTGATGACATCATGTGATATGTTGGCCTCTATGAATCCCACTTGCTGGATGAATTTTAGGGTACACAAATTTAGGGTTGAGCCATTATCTATCATGACCCTTTTGATGGTAAAGTCTTTGACCATGACGGCGATATGAAGAGGGAGATTGTGGTCAGGCTCAACATATGGTATGTCAAATGGTTTGAAGGAAAGAGCACAAGATGTTGATAGGTGTCCCACAAGGTTCTCAAACTGGATGGTATTAATGTTTCTGGGGACATGTCCTTCTTGGAGGGCTTGGTTGAGGATCTCATGATAGATGGTTGAAGTGCAAAGAAGGTCGAGGATGGAGATTTGGGCAGGTGTATTCCCAAGGTGTTTTAGAAGGTTATATTGTGCATTATGTGCATGCATTTGATTGGCACTGGTGATAGATATTTAGCCTCTTTGTATGGTAACAACACATTGGTTATCTTCTCCCTTGATGTGGATGACGTTTACGGTGGGTTCAACTTGGGTTATGCATCCAACAAATTTTTTGTAGTTGATGTGGGCAGTAGTATATTGTTTCTGGTCAGCAGGGTCTCCGTGTTTGTCTTTGCCTTGGTTCTAGGTTGGGGAATTGATATTGACTTGGTTCTTCCCAGCATAGTGTTGAGGGAACACATCCTGATAGATTTGCAGATTGGCATTAGGCGAGGGTTGGGTTGGTGTGTCCACTTGGATCTCTTTTTTGTCAATGAGATCTTAGATATAGTAATTCAATTTCATGTACCTAAGGGTAGTGTGTCCTTTAACACAGTGATAGTCACATTATTCATGATATTTGTACCACGTTGGCTTAGGTGTCACATCATCAAATTGTTGGGTTGGAGGATAGGTGATTAGGTTGGCTTTGGACATTCGATGTAAGATTGTGTCTAGTGGTTCACCAAGAGGTGTGAAGGTACATCATTGATTAGTCTGGACTTGAGGCCTATTCTGAGTTGGGGTAATAGATATGGCATTGGCCTGATTTGCTTGGTTTTCTTGGTTTGCTTAATGTTGATAGTGTTGCATAAGCTTCCAATTAATTAGAGGTTGTTGTTGTTGATATGCAGGAATTTGTGTAGAACCGGCCACAATGATTTGGACATGCTTAGTGTATGTGGCTCTGTTAGTGACAGTGTTCTTGTTCCTATTCCAATAGTGAAGCTTGTCATTACTAGGTTTTCTATATGTGAATCATCTTTGTAGTGTCGGATGGTCCCTTCATCTAAGAGGCCTCTTTCGATATCTATCCCTTTGCCTTTGATATCTTGATAAGTTTGAATGCAGTTCATTCTCATGAAATGGGATAGTTTAGGATGCAGGTTATCAATGAAGATTTTAGTAAGATGTTTTTCAGGTGGTTGATATGATAACCTTGTGGTGATCATTTTCCATCTTTGCAAGTAATCAGCTAGGCTCTCACCTCCTTTCTATTTTGAGTTTCAAAGGTCTAACAAGGACAATTCATTTTCAACATTATGAATGTCTTGGGCTATGAACTTCTTAGAGAGTTCAGCAAAGGTTGTGATCATCCCATAGGGTATCTTGTAGAACTACTTAATAGAAGTCCCTCCTAAGCTCTTGGGGAATAGGCGCATGAAAAAATTTCAATGTACGCAACTTTTTGGCAAGTCATATAGAATTCCTTAACATGGCTAACTGGATCTCCCTTCCCCCGATATTTGTCTAACTTAGGTGTCTTGAAGTGTTTAGGGAAGGGGATTGTTGTGATTGATCTATCAAAGGGATAAGGAAATACATCCTCGAATTTTAAAGCCTTTCTCTTAGTTCCGGCTCTAAGCTCCTTGAGAGTGTTCTTCATCTTTTCCCATTCAGTGTTGATTGGCATTGGAGTGCGTACTCCCATTGGGAAAGGATCTCATGGTGCTGGTGAGTAAGGATGATTTTGTGGAGGATATTGTGGGGTAGGATAGGGGGATTTCCCAGCAAGGTATGTGGATTGAAATGGATTTTGGGATGAAGGTTGCTGGGGAGGATATTGTTGCTGAGGTCCGGGAGTGTATTGTTGTGGGGGATACAGAGTGGCTTGTTGTTGTTGGGAGATGATGGTATGTTGCTATTGTGATGGATAGGATGATGCTTGGTATTGTTGGGGAATGATAGGATGTTGTTGTTGTTGTGTTGGGAAGTATTGTTTGTTAGAATAACTAAGAGGGGGGTGAATTAGTTAGATCAATTATCCTACAGTCCCAAATACAAAGATGTAACACTTAAAACAATTCCAACAAATTTTACAAATCGATAACATAAACTATCAAACTGTCTGTGCCTTTTACCAATTACCAGTTAACTAACTCATTGTGATTATCGACTAAATCAAATATGCAATGTAAGTTATGACAATAAAACAATCATCACAAAAACACATAACACAATGATTTAACATGGAAACCCTATTAAGGGAAAAACCACCTGGGACCGGTAACCCAAAATAATTTTCACTCTTCTGAGGTGAGCTCGATGAAGAGCCAACCCTGTTAAAGTTTACAAACACACTATTAGGTGTGACCTTGTTAGAGGATTTAAGACTAATAGTTATCTTTCAACCAACATTCACTATGGGTTCAATTAGATAACAATGTACATTCCTTGAATGACATAGGGGCATAACATAAGACGGTTAAGTCCACTCGATTAGGAGATTTTTTGTATCAATGGTTAAACTAAAATAGTAGTTGATCTAATTACATTACAACTCAATTTTTAGATGTTTAGATCTATTCTAAGCCCATAAAAATCCTCTGATCAATATATCAATTCACTTCCTTAACTTACTTTCACTCAGTAATAGCTGGGTGACCCCACAATAGTGGGTTACACTTTTTTAGACATGTTATTTTTTGCTGAAATAACACATTTTTAATAAAATATGATTATTTAAGCCTTGATAGGTTCCATTTGAAGGAATTATTTACAAATGGTTAGCTCAAAGCCTCTTATATAGAAAAAACATTGATATAACATCTATCCTCTTCATTCATACCTGCAATGGAGTCTCCTTCGCACCTATTAAAATGCTAACAAAAAATCACTTTGACTTTATCTTTTGGGAGATCAAATGAATCCATTTCATAAACCTATCTATGTAGTAAGGTAATACTGAGAAAAATCTTTCCAATGATTATAATGTTAATATATATTAAGTTTATTATGACTTTGTATTTTTAGTTTTACTAAACATAGATATTTCACCGTATGTCTAACTCTATGTTTGACGCTTATGGAAAAATAGTAAATGAGAGAAAAAAAAAATTAAAAATATATATGCCCTAGGTATTTAAGTTCTCTTTCTATAAATTAAAAAAAAAATAAAAATTGGACAAATACACGACAAGTTATAAGCTATGTAGTCAAGGTATGTCAAAATTACGGTTTAGTCAACTTCAAAAATTAATAAAATATGAATAATAGTGATAATTTCATCAAACCAATTGCATGCCCTCTATATGGATATTAAAAAACTAACTTCGAAAGAATCACATTGATACCTATTTTAGAAAAAAAGTTATGCTCTATGAAAACAATGTAACTCTTTGAAAATGGCATTTTCAACAACATACCAGTTTTCATGGGAGAAAGATAAAACCACTCAAATCAATTCAAAAATAAAAATAAAAAATATATTTAGAATATAAACATAAAATCCTAAAAGACTCTAATTTACTTCATCTTCTAATTTCAGATGGTTTAACGACAATATGCATCCGAATCTGATTTTTTTTTCAAAATGTAGAGTTCAATGTCCGTTCAGGCAAAAAAGTGTAACCCACTATTGTGGGCTCACCCAGCTCTCTGACGCTTGGTATTGTTCTGTAGTTTGGTTCTTCTTCAACCAGTCTGATTAGGCATGCATGAACTGTATTCACGTGAAATCTCTGCAGTCTTCTTTCTTCTGGCATGTTTCAATAAAGAAACTCATATCTCTTATATAGACAAATAAACTATTTTCATATCAACCATCATATTTTTCCGCTTATTCTCCTTCATTAATTTTTCCTCTTAAACCTTCCTCAGTAGTTGTGCCAATAACACATTTCACTTCCATCCTTTAGATCTTCTCTAAATTTTGTCAACCATGGATCTCTTAACAAACTTTATCCTCAATCTCAAAATCATAACAATTTCCAACTCATCATTTTTTGTCGGCTAAACTTAAGCATTTAATACTTTCATCCACACTCGGTTAACAAAGAAATGTGTCGGTGAACACAAGCTTGGTTAATACTATTGCTTGGTATACACTACACTAGCTCGGTGCATATTGAAGTGTTCCATTTACCGACCACATTGCCTTGTACAATTTTGCTTCCTCCTTCATAATAGATTAATGCAACATAATCAATTCAACAATATGAAATCATAGACTCATCAATAAGTTACCCAAAGTATTCCTTATCCTCATCTGTCATATCCATCTTTCTCCATGTAGATATCTCAGTTCTTCATCTTTTTCTCTCCTTTTACAGATGTTTAGATGTTTGTAACTAACATGATAAGTATTGTCAAAACTAGTTGACATCAATGACAACATAATGACTGATTTAATTATCTTACATATCATTTCAGTAACTCGGTGATCTCTAATCATTGATCTTCAATTCATTTAGGTATTCAATCAGTTATAGTTCATCATTTTTGTTGTGGAGGAGGCTGATAGAATGGTGCATCTTGTTGATAGGATTGGCCTTGATGTACTTGCCTTTGGATTTGGCTAATGTAGGTGGGATGCATTCCTACATTGCTTAGGTGCGGAGTGGCTATCTGAAAGCTGGTGATGGGAGGTGGTTGCGTGAGGTAGCTAGTGAGATGAGATGAACTCTGTTGTTGGGGTGGTAGAACTATTTGAGAAGCAGTGGGTGGTATAGATAGATAGTTGGTATATGCAGGAAAAGATGAAGCTGGCAGAGGTTGTGATGATTGTTGTTGTGTTGTTTGAGGGAAAGTGGCTTGCGATTTTGTGGGGATAGATATATGTGATTGGGGTTGTATTCCCAAGGTGTGTATTTGGGCTTGGGTGAAGCCCCAATAAGAGCCTGTTGGTGCTAGAAGTTGTGATGCGGAGGATGTTGGAAATGCAGATGTGATGGTGGGAGTTTGGGATGTAGATGGAGAATTATGTAATCCCATGAAGGGCATTCCCATTTTGAAAGTGATGTGTTGGGCTTGTGTGTTGGAGATATAGGGTGGATGAGAAATGTACATAGAATGAGTATACTGGATGATGGGTGGAATGAATGCTTGAGTGGAAGCTTGCTGGGAAGCAGGAGGAGGAACTTGTGTTGTCCCCAAGAAGGGTGTTGCTGATATGGAAGCTCGTTGGGTGAAAGAGGGGAATGATTGTGTTGCCCCCAGAAAGGATGGTATTGATGTGAAAGCTTGCTAAGTAAAAGAGGGGAATGATTGTGTTGCCCCTAGAAAGGATGATGTTGATGAGGAGGCTTTTCTCATGGAAGGTAGAGGAACTGCTTGTGTGGTGATTTGTGTGGGAGGTGGAGGTTGAGTTTGTGCAAATCTTTGGGCCTGAGTGGCGTCTTGAGATGTTGTAGATGATGGTGGCATTCCCATGATAAAAAAGGGAGTGGATTGTACTATTGTTTGTGTTGTGGGACTTGTGAAGCTACTTTGCAAGAAATGGGGGATAGGTGAGGCCACTTGAGATATTTTTTGGTTAATATCATGGATTTTTTGGATGATGGGGGTATAGGATTCAGTCGAGATATGGATGGATTTTGAGGGGCTGAATTTTTTAAGGTGTTGAGGGATGAGAGTACCCTCTTGTGTAAATTTTTCCAATATAGCCCGATGATTCCGATCGATGATTGTACTTACCATTTGTGCATGCCTTGGATGGCTCATGAATGCTTCCATGGATAATGAAGTGGGGGGTTCAGTGGGATCTTCCTATACATTCTCAACCTATGGAGGTTACAAATTATAGGTCACCATCGTGCTATTAGGATCATTGGGATCAAGTGAACTAGTGGCCAAGTTGGGATCCATGTTTCTTCTCTTCCTGGCTCACGTCTTGGAAGGCATGAAATGTAGATCTAAGGATGAAGATGCTGATGATGGGTGGATACAATATATTTCTTAAGGAAAACTCTAAGGATAGTGGATGTAGATCTAAAGATACTTAAGTATGGTGGATAGGATAAGATTATGCAAACCTAAGGATATGATGCAAGGATTTGGATCAACTAAAGGATGGTAGGATACTGAAGGATGGTGAAAGATCTTGATGACAAGGCTGGTGGAGGATTACTAAGTGTCAGCAATGAGTTGCTACTTCTTGATGTAGGATCAAAGAGGATATGGATTGTCAACCTAAGATAGACTATTGATCTTCGAAAGATGGGATCATTGCCAGTGTATGTCAATCTCTTGCTCAATATAATGAGGCCTACAAAGACAAGTACAAGATTCCCTAGACAATGCTTAGTCAAAGGGTAGTGTTGGGGTGATTCTGATTTGGGATAAGGATTGAGCAACTCAAAAGATATGACACTAAGTGCTTTGGATTTGGTTCAAGGATTCTGGATTTTGACTTGGATGTTGGATTCTGGATTTGGGATCAAGAATGATGGATTCTGGATTTTGGTTTTTTTTCTGATGCAAGGATGACGAAGGATGACCTATTATGCAAGGATGATCTATGATGCAATTTAGGAAGATGACTTTATAATGCAATTTTAGGATGATGATTTATGATGCAAAGATGTAACTATAAAAATGATAAAGATGAAACCAAGGATAAATGATGATGCAATGAAGTAGCTAAGGATGATCTACGATGCAAGGATGTCGAGATAGGATGTTGGATTCTAAAGGAATGATAGATATGTGATGGGCCAAACTAGTCCTCACTCTCTAGGTTGACAAAGCAACAATTGACCTAGAATTGGGCTGCAAATTGTTTCACTCTTGTATGATAACCCACATTGTCTATTTTCTCTTGATACTTGGTTTCTGCTTGGATTGCCTTTAGGGAAGATTTGTGATCTTTTAGGTCTTTTTCTATAATCTTTTTCTCCTGGTAGACACAGGAATTGGGCAGCTTGTATTTCTTATGTTTGATTGAACCGGACATAGCTTGGAAGGATTTGGCAATTTAGATTGAATCAATGCTTCTGAATAACTTGATCTTTTTTATAGGTTCCCGATTTGTCTTCTATATTTGATTTGTCTCCAATGTCAAAGGACAAAAAATACTCAAGAGATATTATGAAAGCAATCCCAACAAAGGACAAAGAAACTTTGTGGGATACAAGAAAATGATGACCAAGGATTTTGATAGTGTTCCCAAAAATGTGTATGTTCTAACAGATGTGGTGCAATGAGTTTGAAACTTCAAAAACACATCAACAATAACTACCTAAAAGATAGAATAGTATCAAAATCTTTTCCCACAACTTGGTATCCCAAAAAGGAATACAGATGATGAGTAATCTTCAAGTGATCTGGGAAACCACTTGGATCGGTCCTTGCACAAATATTTTGATACCTTCAAGAGTAGATCAGGAAGACTCTAATTAATAGGTGTTTGATTTGGTCTGTGGCATCCTCCCAATCAATTTGTATGCACGTGACTCACTTAAGAGCCTAGTTGACCATGCCGAAATAGTAGGGAAAGTCACCTACCTCAACTACCATCAACACACATCGCCCGAGCTTGTGGAGATAAAGCGAGAGTTTTCTTAGCGCTTTATTTCTATATCGATTAGGGAAGTACTGGTTTGAGGTCATTCTCCAAAGAGGAAGCACTTTTCTCTCTGGACAGGCCTCGCTAGAAGTAGAAAAAATGAACTTGTCCTAGTTCAATTAGTTTTACATCACTTAGATTATCAAGGATTTGTAGAATTTGACAAAATCCTAAAAGCACATCAAAAAGAATTCTTTTCCAAATTGATTAAGTGTTTTTCATGCCAATACCTTCAAGCACATATTTTTAGGTTTTGATTTATTCTTTATTTGAAAATAAAAAAATCTCTTTGAAAGATGTTGCAAGTATTTTATCCTTTTGCATTTGAGTTGAGTTTGTCTTTTTAGGATCCCAAATTTTGAAATTTGATTGAGATATAAAAATTGCTTTGGTTTTCTCCTTGTGCACTCAATATTGTATTTTTTTAAGACTCAAATGAAATTAATTTGATATTGATATTGGTTCATCTTTTAGGGTCATTCAAGATTTGGTGTTTAGTTCAAAAGTTTGAAACTTTTCCTAGATTTGCACTTTGAGACTTGCATAACAAACCTTTTAAACATTGAAATTTCTTAGCTAAGGTTCATTTTAAACCCAAAATAAAGTGTGAAGGTTGAATTTTTTCACTTTAGGATTGATTAGGATTGGGTTTGAACCATTTAGGAAAGATATGCAAATTCTTTTTTTAAGGCATTCAAGATTGAGTGAAAGTTCCTTTTAAGCCCAAATGAGGTTTTTTTTTTAGTTGCTAGATTGCATAAAACCTCAAAACACTTAAGTTTGTTTAGATGAAGTTATTTTTAGCAAAAAAAAAAATTTGATGAGTGACTTTGATCACTTTAGGATTGATTATGATATTTTTTAAACTATTTAGGAAAGATATGCAGATTAGTCTGTTTTATGCACTCAAGATTGAATGAAAGGTTCTTTTTAAGTTTTGAATGGAAGTTGATTATGTTCCTAAACATACAAAAGATTTAATAGGTCTTAGGACCTTGATGATTTGGTGATCAACTTGCCTTCCAAAGAGTACCTACAAACAACCAAGTTAGAAACTAAAAATTTGAAGCCTAGAGGCACTAGAAGGCCCAAATGAACCCTAAAAACCATTAAAGACCAAGTTTAGGGCATCACACATGCCCAATGTTTCCCATACGAAAATAAAGGATAGGGTTTTTTGTGGTACATTTTTGTACAAGTTACTCCAAGTTTTCATATGACATTACAAGGGTTCCCATATGGCAATTCATGCCAAAAGGTGGGAAAAGGGGCCAAAAACACCAGAAAAAGCCCATACAATAATATACATAGCATAGTATGATAATCAAGGGGTTTATAAATGGAAATACATGCCAAAGACACTTTTTCATATGACTCTTCCTCTTGTAATGCACAGGATCTTCCAAAAAAGTGAGTTTTTTAATTAAAAAACCCTAAAAAAGAAGTTTGAAGAGCGTGGTGGGGTCCCACCAGGCATGCCAAAATGTGATCAATGCGAACCTAACCTGTTTGGAAAATTTTTAGATAGTCAAAAATTAGTTAAAATTAGCATATAGAAAAATATTAGCAAGCCACCTCGGATTGAGCTAAATTGGGAGCACCCTGTCACCATTTGATTTGCTCTTATAATAGGGATGTGGGTGTGCTCTTGAAACATAATGATCATGTCCCCAATGTTGTTTAGGAAATATTAGGATCATTTAGGAACCATGGATACCCCATAATGGTACAAAACTAGGTATGGTGAACCAATTTTTCCCCTAGAGTCCCAAGGGTTCAAATGAAGCAAGATGTAGATTTGAGCTTAATGAATATTATTCAATGTTGATTTTAGCCAAAATATGAGTGTGATATGATGTGGAAATGATATGAAATTATTTAAAATTAATTAATTTAATCCATTAACCTATGCTAGGATGAGTTATGAAAGCATAAAATAGAAGTAAATCTAACAATGCTAGAAATTATGCTAAGTCTAGATGAAAATGAACATTATAACAATACATGAAATGAAGATGTGAATTGGTAAATTTCTCTTGGAAGGGAGGCTATTTATAGGATTTAAGGAATGGCTTGGGTTAGGAAGGGTGTTTAGGGTAAGAGTCATGGTGAGGGGTAGAGTTAGGGGTATGGTTAAAGGTATGGTCAAAGGGATAAGGGTTAGGTTTTCTCACACGTGTGAGAAACACTAGGGAAGTGTGCTAGGGGACCAAGATGGAAGAAGAGACATGGGATCTCATTAAGATATGGTAAGAGTCATTAATGAGGATGTAAGGGGCCATTAATGAGCATGTAAGGCTCATTAATGAGGGGATTGACCAGAAGTCAAAGGATGAGGGTTTAGGCTAAGAGGGTTAGGAAACACCTATTAAGTAGGTGTAGGGAGTGATTAGGAAAGTGAGGATAGGTTTAGGGTTTTCCAGAAGATATCTATGGTTTTTGGGAATTAAATAAATATTTAATTTATTTAAAGAGTTTTGAGACATAATTTATTAAATAATTAATAAAGTGGAGGAATCATCATTCAAATTGGATTTAAATATTTTTGGCTAAGGTTTCTTAATTAAATGTCTTTAATTAAAATAGGAGAATGGATAATGACAATAAAATTGAATTAATTAATTAATTAATGATGATGTCATCAGGGCTTTTATCAACTAAAATATTTTTTAATTGACAAATGGATTTTTAGGTCTCTAGAAGTATTATACCCCCATGTCATGTATAATCCACTTGCCTAAATCATTAATTTTATTAAATACATTTTTTATTGTCTTTAAAGCTTTGTGTTTTAAAGAAAAAATTCTTCAAAATTCCTTATATTAGTTTTAAAAATGTTGTTATTAGTTTTTTCATGAAACCTTTTGATGCATTCAAGGATGGAGAAACCTACAAGAGATCAATCCAACCTTGAAGCCAACACAAACACAACATAAACAATATCCAAGATAGAAAAGAAATGAAAGACTAGGCTTCGATTATTATCAAAAAATCAATTACAACTACTCTACAACATGCAATCTTGCATGCCAAGCATGCATTCCTGATTATGATTAGAAATCCCTTAAAACCCTATCCAAACTATGATAAAATAATCTTATGAAAACCACCTTATCCCTTAGGAATAATTCCATAATATTATATAGTCAATACAACCATCAGTCATCCCAGAAAAGATTGCATTTCCCAAGAATAGAGAAAATGTAATACAACAAATAGTTTAGCTCCCAAATCCATAGGAACAACTACCAATGAATAAAATAAGAGATGTGATCAAGGAATATAATCAGCCTCAAATGTAACAATGAGCCGACATGATCACAACCAAAAATTCAATTCGGTAGATTGGAAAATCGATTGATAAACATCAAGACTGACCGAAAAATGAAGAACATGACAGTCTCATAAAGAATCTATAATAACTCCCACGTGATGAATCCAAATGAGGTGTGATCATAGGCTAAGATTTGGGATGATCCATGAAGACACTATAGAAACTGTAACTCAAATCAACAATTATAGATCAACCACAACCAAAATAGTAGACTTATCAACAGGAAACCAAACATATTTTTGGGTGATGCAAGTTTGCTTAAATCCCAAGATGATCCTGCATCAGACACTTGAGGTACTTGAAAAGTGAGTCCCTCACTTTTATGGGGCTAAAGGAAAACCAAAGTGATCAACCTTAGCCTAAGAAATCCATGATGAATCTTCAATTATTTTGTTCTTCCACTTGACAAGATATTCCATATACTGTTGACCTCGTGTTCTCCTACCAACTCTGCTATCCAAAATTTTCTCTATCTTATCCTTCTACTTCTTAGGATACTCCTTTCCAACATCCAATTCATCAATTCTACCGCCATCGAATTCATGATACTCAAACAAATCTGCAACATGTAATATTGGTGATATATCCATGTCATCTAGTAATTCCACTTGATATGCATTCCCCTAATAAAATCTCCTCAAGATCTTGCAAGGACCAAATTTCTTCATCCTCAACTATTTATAAGTACCAACAAGAAACCTACCCTTCTGCAAGTACACCATATCTTCATCTCCAACTTAAAATTCCTTATGTATCTTTTTCATATTATCTCTCATCTATTAACCTTGGTTCATTTTCTTGAAATGATGTCTCACCTCTTCATGCAATGATTTCATTTTTATCTCTATTAAGCATTCAAGGTTGTCATTAGTATCAAAGGTTATCAAAGATATCGGTCGGTCACTTACATTGAGCAAATCGGTAACTAGAAGCAAGACAGACTAGTTGGTAAAGCTTACACACCGAGCATCAGACAGTTTACCGAGCACCAGCAAACACTGACACCGATAGATAGTAAACACCAAGCATTGCAGTATACACCAAGTAGTTTATATAGTGTTTACCGAGGATCATAGAAAATGGCATAGTAATCTGAAATGGCACATTCTTCTGTGCAAATGGTTACAATAGATCAGAAAATGTTTTACCAAGATCGAGGAATATTTAATGTTATGATATTCATTAAATGCAATGTATATCTTTTTTAATAGTCTAATCTAGGTCATTTTTGTACACCGTAGATCTTAGGGTTATGATTATGTTGTGTAACCTAATTTTGTTAAAGCGGCAAAAGAAAATCGCTATATAAATGTATGTTTGCATCATTTATGATGAGAACTGATGCGAGAACAGAAATACATATCAAGGAAAACTTGAAGCATTTGCCTAACTTCAAGTCTATCAGTTAACAGAGTAGATTGCAGAGGATATCAAATTAAGCAGAATCAGAAAAGGCTACCGAGCATGTTCAGAGCAGAGATTCATCACAGTCAAGGTGATATTTTGTCAAAACTTATAGATCTGTATCAGATAATTGAGTTGTCAATTAACAGATAATTGCCTATTTTTTCTAATAATTGTAATAGAGTTTTTGGATAAATCTCTTAACTGAGTAGACTTAATAGTCTTATGTAAATCTCTTAACCGAGTGCACACTTCATTAGTGTTGTTAAAATCCTTTAACTAGGTAGATCTAGCTAATCTAATATGTTACTCCTAACAGGGTAAGATCACCAGAAGTGATCAAAACTTGTAGCCCTAATAGACAAACCTTTTCTATTTGCAGTAGTGAAGAATTTGTGGGTGTCATCCCCGCTGTAGTTTTTACCTTCTAACAAGGGTTTCTACATTACCAAAATACTTGTGTTATGTGATTGCTATTTGATTTCATGTTGTTTACTTTCATAAGTTAAATGAATGATTGATTCATGCAATTAGATACAAGCTATTTTGCAAAGGTTATGACTGTTTACAGTCATAGATTTGAAAGGTTTACAAGTAAATTTTTTGAAGGCATTGATTCACCCCTCCCCTCTCATTACCTATCTCTCCTAATTCCAACAATTGGTATCAGAGCACAGTTCTCTTGTTGAACAGTTTAACCACTGAAGGGTAAAGATCTAAGCCATGGAGAGATATAAGCTTGATAAGACTATTGAGAATCAGAAGATACAAATGCAGATGTTTATTGAATAGTACAAGCAAGCCAAGGAAGGACTGAAGAAATTACTGGTTGAAAGGAAGAACCTAGCTATTCTGCAAAATGAGATCAGTTACCATGAAGAATCTATTGATGAAATGTTTGAGCATATTGGATCTAGTTCTGGAAGCATCTCTAATGGATCTGAAAACATAATCATTGATTTGTCTAAAAAGAATCAATATTTAACTGATCAAGTGAAAGCACTACAAATCGGTCAGGAATCTCAGATGGTGAGAATGGTAGAAACAATGAATAATGCTAGACAAGCTGAGCAAGAAAGGAATCTAGTTGTTGATGACCGAAGATAGATGACTGAACAACTTCAAGCTAAAGAGAATGAAATAAAAAGACTCACTGATCATCACTTCCAAGTATCTAATCAAATGATGACTGTGAATCAAGAAGTAAACCAAGTGAATGGAGAATTGTCAAGAAGACTAGAAGATGTTGCAAGACTCAAAGAGGAGAATGAGAAGCTGAGGACTGAAGTGAAAAATCAACAGCAACATAATGAGATGATGAAATTGGCTGAGGATAGTTCTAAGAATATTGATGACTTTTTGACTAATCAAAGAAGATTTGGGAGTAGAGCTGGTATAGGCTACACTGGCTAAGGAGAATCATCACAACAAGATGAACAAGTCAACAACAATCAAAATCAAAAACCTAAAGTGTTGGCATGTTATCACTGTGGAAAATCGGGACATACATCTAATGTGTGTAGAAGCAAAGCACAAGGTAAACCTCCTGTCACTCCTAAGTTTAATGGATATTGTTATTACTGTGGTAAGTTTGGACATCCAGCTTATGAGTGTAGAGCTAAACAAAATGATATTGCTAACAATACTACTGTGGAGAAAATATGCTATACTTGTAATAAACATGGACACACTGCACGAGAGTGTAAGGCTAAGATGAAGCAAGTATGGACTCCTAAGCAAAAAACACAATGAAAGCCCTATCAATCGAAGAGACAAGGTAATTCTTATGTTTGGGATTATAACACTTGGGCTAATTCTACTGCTTGTGGTAGATATGGACACATTGTAGCAAATTGTTACAGAAAGAGTCAGATTGGACAATCAAGAAGGTAGAAAAGCACTGGAATGGCATGTATGCGCTATCATAGGGTCGGTCATTAAAGAAAGAACTGTAGAGACTGAGCACCAGATGAAAACCATGTATTTGAGAGTGGATATACTATTGCAGATTTCATGAAGTTAAGGAACACTATGTGGAAGAAGGCATCTAATGAGAATGTTGAGTCAAGTAATGTTGTTGGTGAAACCTCATCCACTGGATTGGGTGACATCGGTACCCCCACTTAAGGTGATATAGGTATGTATGGAACTAACATTTCAAAATAATCACATTTTACAGACAGTTCCTTATATATGATGTACAAATACCAAATCTACATGAATAAAGATGCATTATGGTTTATGTGTTATGAGCTAACAATGTTATATAGTCGGTAAAAGAGAGACCGAGAGTTGGTTACCCATCGGTAATCACTATACAAGGTTAACCAGACAACAGTGCAAACTGACGAAGAAATCCTATGTTAACCGAGCGGATAAAATTTTTAGTTGTCACCGAGCTAATAGTTGTTTCATACTAAAAGTTAGGTCAAGCATTTATTGCATGAAAGTTTGAGCAGGAATATCGAAAAGTCTATAAATACATGAGAAACAAAGTTCATTTTTTACATTGCGATTTCAAAGAGCGAAGATTTCACAGAGAAGAGTTCGAGCTAAAATATTTTTAGAAGAATTCAAGGCTACTGTAGATCGAACCAACATCACTCTTTGGCGATTTTGAGTAAGTTTATTTGCTACCGAACACTTTATTTACCTGCTGCTAGCTGAAACCCTAAATCAATTTATGGCATCTACATCGTCTACTAGAAAATCACAAAGTGTTGAGGAAGAAGTTAATCTAATTGTAAGGGAAAATTTCAATGAACCTAAGTTCAAGCCACATCCCAAGGTCGCAGCACAAATAGATTTAATGGGCTCTTTTGCAAGCATACCAGATAGGGTTTTATTGAAAGAAGATGTAAGAGCATATATTCATTGCAAAATTGGAGAAGTAGGAGACTTTGAAACTGTTGCAGCACATTCACTACTCTGTGGCGCAGATGGAAAATTGAAACCAGAATACAAGAAGATTACAGAATCAAGGTTATCATGTATCACATACTATCTGCAATCATTTAAGACTGATTGGATCATAATCATATTGAGTAGGTACCACGATGGAAAGCTCTAGCTGGATAAACCGATAGAGGTCATTAAGAAAATGATTAGTAGGGTTACTGGGCTCCCTACAACCAACAAGGCAAAAGCCTTCCATAGTTCGTCACGACCTGATGTTGAGAAGAACACTGGAGTACAATGGGACAGTCAGGCACTAAAGATTTCAATAATTAGAGACCCAGTAGTTAAGTTCGCAGCACATGTAATTGGGTATAAGATATTTCAATCAAGCAGACTCAACAGTGTACCCTGCAGCGCAGTAGACATGGTGTACAAAATTATGGAGAAAGGTCACTAGGTTGATCTTGCTGAGATACTGTTACATCAACTATAGGAAAACATGAAGATAATAAGGTCAAAGAAGTCAAACACATGTAATTTTGGTTCACTACTTATGTGTTTATTTTTCTTCATACAAAAGTTTGTACCTGGCATCAGTAAAGTGAACTAGACAATAGATAAACCTATAACTGCACAGATTACCGAGATGATAAATAAGTTAGGAGATAAACTAAATATAGAATTTAATGCATACTTCAAAGAATTTCAAACCAAAATGCATCAAAGAAGTAGAATTCCAAGGGAATTAGTTGAAAGATTTGAGATGGACATTTGTTTTGTAGTTGACACAAATCATTGTATGATAAAAGCAGTTGAACCTAGATCAAAATGGTTGGCACCGATGGGTTATGAAATAAACCATGATTTTGCACTAAAATCTATTAATGCACTGCTTGCATTACCAAAAGACCCCATTGCCACTAGGTTTGGAACATATGAAGAGGCCAAATCTAGAATCACTACAGGCATAGAGATCGGTAAAATATCTAGAAAGGTAAAGAAGATGAGGAAAGATCTAACTGCTAGATATAGAGATGTGTCTGAAATACCTGAGGAGACACCAGTTGAATAGGAAACTGAAGGTCAGTTAATTTTAGCTGACAAGTCATATGATAGTGAGGAAATTGAGTATGACAAAGAAAAAGATCCCACACCGGTTCCTTCACCTGAAGTTCCTATGAAGAAGCAATTACCAGTACAAGAAGGTATGAGGACAAGATCATCAACTACAGCTTCACCACCCAAGAAGAAAGAAGTAGAGAAGGTAATAAAATGAAAGGTAGCTACACCAACTAAGACTTATGCAAAGAAAGGATCCAAGGTTGCAGCTGAAGCACCGAAGAAAAGGAGAAGACTGATAATAGGAAGAGAAGACCTTGAAGATACTGAAATTGAAGATGACACAAATCAATTCAAGGTGGTCAGCAACAAGGTAAGGTCCATAGATGAAGTCATTGAAGAGATAATTGAGAACGGAGACCTTACTGATCTGGAAATAGGTAGATTTGACAAGATGTCAAATGAGGATCAAACCAAGATGGAAGAGGCAATCATCCAGATGATGATAAAATTCAAGCGAGTTCCATTGGAATTTGCATGTTCATTACCGAAGGATTTGGATGATAGGATAAATCAAAAATGGGGCTATGCACTTGAAATCAAGAAAAGAAAGAGAGAAAGATCTCTAGTTTGAGTTGCTCCACATCTAAGCCTAGCAGAACTTGATGAACTCATGGCTAATCATCAACAAAGATTCATTGTAAAGAACCGAGCCATGATGATACTGGATGAGAATGAGGCAGATGTAGAGGAGACTGGCAATGCCCTATGGAGAGAAATCATTAAAGCAAAAGAACAAGCTGAGCAAAAAGCATACTTAAATCTATCTAAGAAGAGACACAATTCCAAAGGTAAAGGTATTTATATTGATGATACTACAATAAAGAAGTCAAAGGATTCTGATATATCAATTACCAAGGTAATTGATATCACTGAGAAAAAGGAGGAAATAAGTATCTCATAGGATGCATCGGATAAAGTAGAAATCCAAATGAAGAAGAAAACCGATGACGATGTACTCATTAAGGACATCACAAATGGTGATCCTGATGACAAAGATGATGAGGATGTAAATACTACACCAGAAAACACTCAAGATGAAGAACAAGTCATAGAATGTGCATTTACATCACTATCAAGTGAGCTTCTTGTACTTGCAGAAGCAGTAGAAATTCTTTCACAGGAACAACCCGATGGCTCAGACCCCGAGCAACACAAAGACATCATAGGGGAACCAGACATTGAGAAACCTACAGAGATAGATGAGCCTAAACAAACAGAGGCACCTTCCACCGAGACAAAGGTAATAGATGAAACAAAGGAAACTGAGGTAATCCCATCTGACACCACACCCAAGGCTCCAACTCTATCAACCGAGACAATAGCTACGGATGAGCAGAAGGAAGAAAGTGTGTCAACCAGGAAGGATACTCTGAGGACTGGAGACAAGTCTCTTGTCATTACTGAGAAGAAATCACCATTAATATCGGTGAAGAAGATGAAAAAGAAAGGAAAAGGGCCGATCACCCTAGATGAAGTGATAATTATTCCTGAGTGTGACCCGAGGACCCTTAGCCCCGAGGAACTAAGTAAATATGGGGAATTATGTCAAAGAAAGGTAGCACAAGAGAATTTGAAGCAAGAAACAAAACAAAAAGAAATCTTAATAGATGTTTGGGATATCTTACAACAGGTAGTACCTGAGGTGAATATTGATGAAGATACTCCCATCATAGATCAACTTGCTATATTGACAGAGAAGATCAATGCCCCGGATACTGATGCAGATAAAGGGATTGAAGAAAGGGCAGAGTCAAGGATACAAAATAAACTGGAAGAGAAAATAAGCCAAGAAGTGGCAATAAACAAGGTCAAATTATCTGAGGTAATAATTGATATAAAATCTATCACCCAGTTAATTTGTCAATTTTTACTCAAACTTTGTACTGTAGACACCTTCATTGTTGTAGTCAGTGAAAAGATAAAAGGACTGGAAGTAGAAATCAAAGTCAGTACAACTATAGCTATAACTAAGCCAAATGCTTTCTCAAAGCACATTCACCAAGTTCAGGAACTCCAACAGTTAATAGCAGAATTAAAGAAACAAGAAGAGCACATAACAGATCAGGTCACTGAGTTACAGACAAAACTCCTGCCATACCTGAAAATTTTTGAGGCACACATTGTCAAAGCAGAGCAACTTGTTGCAACACCCAAGATTTTGGTGTGGGAGAACATATTTGACATGCATGCACAAGTCGGTCTTGAGCATATTTCTCTCACCAACTTGAAAGAGGAATGGGAAAACCTCTTGGAGTCAGTAAAGAAAACCCACCAGCATATTTTTGACAAGATGTGAGTATATTACTTATTTTTTTGTATTTGGCATTACTATCAAAAAGGGGGAAATAAATTTATATGTCATATGCCAAATAAGTACATAGATGCTATGTATACTACATATTACTGGGAGCATGCACCGAGGGGGAGTACTTTAGAAATTTTGATAAGTATATGTATATGGCAGAGATATAAGGTATATATAGCAAATTTTGTCTATATACATTCAAGTTTTGATACTAATGCCAAAGGGGGAGATTGTTATCTCTATTAAGCATTCAAGGTTGTCATTAGTATCGAAGGTTATCAAAGATATCAGTCGGTCACTTACATTGAGAAAATTGATAACTAGAAGCAAGACAGACTAGTTGATAAAGCTTACACACCGAGCATCAAATAGTTTACCGAGCACCAACAGACACTGACACCGACAGACAGTAAACATCAAGTATCGTAGCATACACCGAGTAGTTTATACAGTGTTTATCGAGGATCGCAGAAAATGGCATAGTAATCTGAAATGGCACATTCTTCTATGCAAATGGTTACAACAAATCAGAAAACATTTTACCAAGATCGAGGAATATTTAATGTTATGATATTCATTAAATGCAATGTATATCTTTTGTAATAGTCTGATCTAGGTCATTTTTGCACACCATAGATCTTAGGGTTATGATTATGTTGTGTAACCTAATTTTGTTAAAGCGGCAAAAGCAGATTGCTATATAAATGTATGTTTGCATCATTTGTGATGAGAACTGATGCGAGAATAGAAAAATATATATCAAGGAGAACTTGAAGCATTTTCCTAGCTTCAAGTCTATTAGTTAACAAAGCAGATTGTAGAGGATATCAGATTAAGCAAAATCAGAAAAGGCTACCGAGTAGATTCAGAGCAAAGATTCATCACAGTCAAGGTGATATTTTGTCAGAACTTATAGATATGTATTAGACAATTGAGTTGTCAATTAACAGATAATTTCATATTGCTTTCTAACAATTGTAATAGAGTTTTTGGATAAATCTCTTAACTGAGTAGACTTAACAGTCTTATGTAAATCTCTTAACTGAGTGCACACTTCATTAGTGTTGTTAAAATCCTTTAACTAGGTAGATCTAGCTGATCTAATATGTTACTCCTAACAGGGTAAGATCACCAGAAGTGATCAAAACTTGTAGCCCTAATAGGCAAACCTTTTCTATCTACAGTAGTGAAGAATTTGTGGGTGTCATCCCCACCGCAGTTTTTACCTTCTAACAAGGGTTTCTGCGTTACCAAAATACTTGTGTTATGTGATTTCTATTTGATTTCATGTTGTTTACTTTCATAAGTTAAATGAATGATTGATTCATGCAATTATATACAAGCTATTTTGCAAAGGTTATCATTGTTTACAGTCATAGATCTGAAAGGTTTACAAGTAAATTTTTTGAAGGCACTAATTCATCCCTCCCCTCTCAGTACCTATCTCTCCTAATTCCAACATTCATAACCTTAGAAAATTCCTCTCCTTCAGCACTCTTACTAGCATCAGGATTGATATGCCTCAATTATGTTATCCCCTTAGGATTAAACCCAGTAACCACTTCAAATGGTGTCTTCCTTGTATTCCTATTCACTGAGTTATTATAATCAAACTATGTCTAAGGTAAAACTAAATCCCAACTTCCAAGCTTATCTCCAAATAAATACCTTATTTTGTAGTGCTATCCATGAAAATAGTCCTACCTTAGGGACACAGTTTTTGTCCCAGCAAAGGTTTAAAGGAATGTCCTTTTTTGGTCTTAGATTCCTTTTGATCTAAAAGTTATAACCATATTTTGTATTTTACTCCCTTATTTTCGACCCATCCCATACTAATCCATCCTCATCTTGTCACATAGTGATGTTCCTATTGTTAAGGATACGGACTAGTTCCTTTCTTTCTACCTCTGGGATGTTACAGTTGTCCAAATCTTTCCATTTCCAACCATATATCAATTCTCCATCCTTTGTTTCTATATAATCCTTAACATGCTTCCCCATTGTGATTCTAAAATTCTTTTAGAATTATCAAAATTGTAAAGGTTGTCAATTATAGTGAATCCACCCCATGAGTCCTCCCAAAACCTAGCATTTCCTCTATTTCCAAGGTTCAATGTTAGTTTTTACATGATGGTATTCCTACATTCCAAAACATAATTCTAGATGCGAGAGCCCTTAGGGGGGAAGAAGTTCAAAAAATATTTGTGGGATCATTACCAAGAAGATATTTATGGCTTAAGATCCTTACTCATTTTAGATCGGGGTTTTTATACATTCTCGATACCAAATTAGCCCCAAAGGCCTTATTTTGGTCTCTTATATTCTTAATCCCTAAACCGCCTTCTTCTTTTGATCTACATATTTTATCTTAGGTTATTAATGAAATATTTTTCTTGTATTTCATCCCTTGCCAAAATAAGGTCCTAAGACATCTATCTATTTCTTCTCCTTTGTTTTCAAGTAGGTTAATACATGATAGTTGATAAATAGGTATGGCTAAAAGGACAAATTTTAGAATATTTTCTTTACCATTCGAGGATAGCCACTTACCTTTCCAAGATTTTGTTCTTTCCTTGATCTTAGATACAACATGGTGCCAAAGCTTGTTAGATCTTCTTCCCTTGTCTAAAGGAAGACCTAAGTGTTACTATAGCTGGTGGTGATGATGATGAAGACCATCAGTGATCAGAGGTATACAAGATTGTAGAAGGATTAGATTAGTTATTATCTTGGCATTGATGTCAAGCAATTAATTTCTGGTTTATATTGAGTTGCCATATCATTTGGAGTATGATATAAGTTGAGTGAGTTAAGGAAGAAGAAAAAGTGAAATTTTGTGAAGTTGAAGAAATTAATTGGGCAACTAATACAGATTAGACTATGATAAGGTTATGTTGATATAATTGTTTTCTACTAAATGTTTGATTATATCAAGTTGGTAAAGAAGATTGATCAAGTCAGTAAAAAAAACAATTTGGTTACCAAGAAGGAATAAGTCATTCAGTAAAAGGAAAGTAAGTTTTAGTAAAGTGAAAGGAAATCAAGATGAGTATAAGGTTTCAGTTACCGAGAAAGTAAATAGAATTTCGGTTAAACAAAAGGAGTTAGCCACCAAGAAAGGAACATAAATTAAATACAAGGATCAGAATGACATTTAATGATAAGTTATGATGAGCTAGAAGATTCTAAGGATGAGGAAGAGTTAGTTAAAGAGATCTACGATCAGGAAAATTCAAGGTGATGATCTATGGTATAGATCTAAGCGACAAAAAGTGAAGGTACAAGTTCCAAGAAAGTTCAAGTTACAAGGTGATGATAAAATGTTTTACCAAACTCTAAATTCATTAAATTAGTTTATGAGGATGATTGGATGGTTGAGATTAATCAAAAGAAAATGTAATAAAGGAGATTAAGAGGAAAAAAAAATTTCATATAAAGGATTAAATTGTATGAAGAGAATATTAGCAAGTTGAAGGTTTGTTGAGTCACTGATTGATGCAGTGAAGGAAAAGGTTGAAATCTAAGTTAGCAAGCTGAGTTTGATAAAGTGTTAAAGCCAATGGAAAGTGAAGGAAAGAAGTGAAGACAAAGAGCACACAAGGGATCTGATTAAGAAAGAGGTAGTTGTATATTTACATATCAATCTATATATTGTTGCTTATTAACATTTGTAGTAGAAAAATCTCTTAACTGAGTGGACTTAAGAGTCTTATTGTAAATCCTTGAAAGAGGTCACATTTTAGAAGAGTTTTTGAAGACCTTTGACTAGGCCACTCCTAATAGGGTGAAGATCCTAATAGATCTAAGTAAAATCCCCTAACAGGGTCACATTTAGCAATGTGTATTGTAATCTTTAACCAAATTGGCTTTTAACCGAGCTCGCTTCAAAAGAGTGAATTATTTTGTGGGTGACAATTCTCGTAGTGGTGTTTACCCAAATTGGTTTTTCACATTAAATACTAGTCTTATATGTGTTGATTATTTATTGTGAATGTTATTATTGATTGATAAAGTTAATTTACTATTGTCGCTTAATATTAAAGTTTGTCTAATCAAGTTGTCACCGAGTTCAATCAGAGGAAGTTTTTTAAGGTACAAAGAATCATTGATTACTAATTCACCTCCCCCTCTTTGTAATCCAATAATTGGTATCAGAGTTGAGTACTCTAAAGAGATAAGTTTTAAATTCTTGAGTAAAAGATCCAAAGATGTATAGGAGAGAAGTATCAAAGTTAAACAAGGAGAGTTTCTCTACATGGAAAAGAAGGATGAGGTTATAGCTATCTGGAATTGGAGATTCTGTACTCAACCATTTGGATAGTGACTACACTCCACCACCTCCTAGACCTATGACACTTGATCAGATGAGAGAAAAGAAGGAACATAACTCGGTAATGATTGAAATTGCTTCCTCCCTAACCGATGTTGAGTTTAATAACATAAAGGACTATATTACAGAAAAAGAGATGTGGGATAAACTAGCACTTGTTTATGTTGGAATGGAAAGATAAGGGACTGAGAGGGGAGGGATGAATTAGTACCCTCAAAAAATTTAACTGAATAGTCAATCTACAAATAGTAGTAACTAACTAAACAATTGAATCCATTGTGTATAATGGCTTTGTAAATGTAAAGTGCTTGAAATCAAACAATAGATCAATCATGAAATGTAACACATAACACCAATATTTTGGTTATGCAGAAACCCTTGTTAGAAGGTAAAAACTACAGTAGGGATGTCACCCACAAATTCTTCACTACTACAGATAATAAAGTATGTCAGTTAAGGCTACAAATTTGATCACTTCTGGTGATCTTACCCTTTTAGGAGTAACAATCAGATCGATTAGATCTACCTTATGAAAGGATTTCAAAAAACACTACTTGAGTGTGCACTCGATTAAGAGATTTATAAACAGACTGTTAAATCTACTCTATTAAGAGATTTTACAAACTCTATTACAATGATTAGAGATTAACAAAAAATATCTGTAAATAACAACTATACTTTTTCTAATTCAGATCTATGATATAATGAATAAATATCACCTTTATGTGTAGTAATCTATCCTTTGTTCTGCTTAGTAGCCTTGATTGAATCTTTGTTTCTGATAACTATTATTTCATGCAAACCTTGTCTAAATTCAGATGTCTTGAAGGAGGCTACTACTTCAAGATCTCCTTCTTTGGATATGCTTGATTCACTTTCTTGCTTTATGTCAAAATTACATCAATTACAAATATATAGCAAACCACTATGATTGCCATGACCTATTTAGGTTTACAACATCTTAGAAAACCTAAGATCTATGGTGTACAAAATTAACCTAGATCTAACTATTACATAGGAATTATCACTAAATTTAATGATTACATCCATAATAAATAATCCTTGGTCTTGGTAAAACATTTTATGAATCCATGTAACCATTTGCGTAGATAGATGTATCATTCCTGAATACTATGTCATTTCCTGGATAACTTGGTAAATACAACCTTTTCTATTCGGTGAATACACTAGTGCTCGGTGTGTATACTGCTCAATGTTTATTGACGCTCGGTGCTCGATTTACTTTGATGCTCGGTAATCATGCTCTGGTGCTCGGGTAAACCTGTTTCCTTTTAGCTCTCAGTTCTACCTTTTGAATACTTGGTATGAAGGCTTGTTTGTTTAACCAACTAGCATAATGTAGCTTGTTGTATCATCTTTTACTAACTGATTAGCTTGGATAACCGACTAGTCTAATTTGATACTAATGACAACATCTAATGCTCAAATAGAGATAACAATCTCCCCCTTTGGCATTGGTATCCAAATTGTAATGTATATAAGCCGATATTCTTCAAAATGTTCTTACACTTCATATATACATGAAAAAACTGACTCTATGTCAAAAGGTCCCCCTCGATGCATGCTCCCGGTATGTATGTAGTACACTTAGCATATATTTATACATTTGGCATATACATTAGTTTCCCCCTTTTTGAGATTAATGCCAAAAATCAAAAATTGTACTTACATCTTGTCAAAAATGTGCTTATGGGTTTTCATCAGAGAATCTAAGAGGTTTTCCCATTCCTCATTCAAGTTGGTGAGAGAAATGTGCTCAAGACCGACTTGTGCATGCATGTCAAAGATGTTATCCAACACTAAAATCTTAGGTGTTGTAACTAAGGCTTGTGCCTTCACAATGTGTCGCTCAATTATTTTTAGGTGGGGAAGCAGCTCTTCTTGCAGCTCAGTGACTTGGTCACTTATCTTATCTTCCTGCTTCCTCATATTTGTTCTCAACTGCCTAAGTTCTTGTACTTTTAGTATATGCTTATGAAAAGCATCTGGCTCAGTTAGAGATAAATTTGCACTGGCTAGGATATCTGTATCTAGCTTTTTAATCTTCTCACTGACATCAGCAGTGAAATTATCCATAGTGCATAATTTAAATAGAATCTGAATTATTTTATGAGTAATAGATTGTAACTCGGTGATTACCTCATAAATATTTACTTTGTTTGTTACCACTTCTTGGCTAATCTTTTCTGCTAACTTATCCTGAATTTTGGCTTCTACCCTTTCTTCAATTCTCTTTTCAACATCAATGTCTAGGGCATTTATTTGATTGGCAAGGGTAGAAAGTTAGTCCAATATGGGTGTATCTTCATTAACTTGGACATCTGGTACAACTTGTTGCAAGATGTCTCTCACATCTTCAATTATTTGCTTGCTCTTGCTTTCTTTTCTCAACTTTTCTTGTGATGCTTTCCTTGTGCATAACTCCCCATATTTTCTTAACTCCTCGGGGTCCAAAGTCCTTGGGTCACATTCAGGAATTTCAATGACTTCATAAAGTGTGACTGGCCCTTTTCCATGATTTTTCTTCTTCTTCTTGGACTCTTGGGATGATGACTTTACAAAAGGAACTATATCCTTTACCTCAACACTCAGCTTTTCCTACTTGGTAGACATTGTTTCTTCCTTCTTTTTCTCCTCGGTGACCTGTGTCTTGGTCAACTGAGATTTAGTGTCTTTTTGGGTGGTCTTGGTAGGCTTGGGGTCTACTTGTTCCTATGTATCTACCTATTTTTTCTTAGGTGTTTTTGTCTCTGCAGTGTTTGTTGTGCTTGTTCCTTGTTCCCCTGATGTATCTTGAGGTTGCTCAGGGATCGAGCCTTCGGGTGCATTTTGAGTTATAATATCAACAGCTTTCACCAAAACTAGAAGATTTCCCAGTATAGTCCTAACTGTTGGCTCGGTATAAACTTATTCTTTCAGTTGAGCTCTAGCAACTGTAACATCTTCATCATCTTCAGTATCATCAGGATCACCATTTGTGATGTCCTTAATGAGTACATCAAGTGCATCATTATTAATTCCTTGTATTTCTACTTATTCTAGTGCATCTTGGGTTACATTTATTTTCTTGGTGCCATCAGTAGTATCAGGTACCTCAGTATCTGATAACTCAATTGTCTTCTTCAGTGCCAAATCTACATCATAAGAATGAATGTGTTTACCTTTTATTTTGAGCTTCTTCTCAAGAATTATCGCCAAATCCATCTTTTCTGACTCTACTCGAGCTTTTAGAATTGAAGTCTAGATGAGTTGACTATTCTCATTGATGTCTTCCAGATTTTCATCAAGTATCTGCAGTGCCTGGATTTTTACTAGAAATATTTTTGAATATTTTTTCATCAATTCCTCAACTTCAGGAATTGTCAATGTAGGCATCGCCAAAACTAGGGATTGTTCCCTCATTCTCTTCTTGGTGTTCAAGGCATATGTCCACCTCTGTGAAATTCTATCATATAATGCCTTATGTACATACTTGGAAAATTCAATTAGTACCTTCCTAAACTTAACCAACATTTGTATTATAGCTTCTTCAATTTTATTCTGGTCTTCGGTTGACAAATGTTCAAACCGACCAATTTTAGGATCATTTAATTCTCCATTTTCTATTATGTTCTCAGCTACTTCATCAATAGAATGGTTTTTATTTATAACTACTTTAAATTTCTCATTGTCATCTTCATCATCATCTATATCATCTTTCCCTCTGATTAATTTTCTTCTTTTCTTAGGGGCCTCAGTGGTAGTTTTTGTACCTATCTTCTTGTAGGTCTTTGTCAGTGTTGTTGTAGTAGGCCTTGTTATTTTTACAACTCCTTTCTTTGGTGGAGGTGAAGCTACAGTTTCTAACCTTGTGCATGCTCTTGTTTGCACTTCTTCTTGCTTCTTCTTTGGGGTGGGGGAAGGTGAAACCGGTGTAGAATCTACATCTTTATCAGACTCAGTTTCTTCACTATCATGTGGTTTGTTAGAAAGAAGTAACTGACCTTCAATTGCTACCTCAACTGGTATACTCTTGGATGATCCAACATCATCACCAAATTGCTTAACCAAATTTGTCATCATTTTCCTGGATTTCTTAGTTATTTTATCAATGACTAGGCCTATTTTTATCCTTGTCTTGGCCTCTTCATAAGTGCCAAACCTTTCAGCTTCAAGGTCCTTAGGCTCATCCAATAAAGCCTTTATTGATTTAGAAGCATAATCAATGTCTAACTCATAACCCATGGGGACTAACCATTTTGTTCTTGGCTCCATAGCCTTAACCAAAGTATGATCGATGTCAACTAGAAAAAAAATTTCATGTTCATATTCTTCTACTAGTTGCCTTGTAATTCTGCTCCTTGAATTCATTCTCTCTTTCAATTGTTCAAAATAACTATCTACTATACTATTAAAATTATCTCCCAAACTGTTAATCAAATCTATGATCTGGAGTGTAACTAGCTTCTTGGTTGACCAAACTATATTACTGACCGAAGGGAAAAACTTTTGCACATAAAAGAATATGGAAAGTAGTAAGGAACCAAACTTACAAGTGTTGGACTTGGCCGACTGAATAGTCTTCATATTTTCCTCGACTTGCTTCAATAGAAGCTCGGCGAGGTCCAATTGAACTCTCTTCTTAACCATTTTTTAGGCTATGTCAATAGCTCCACATGGTACACTATTCAGTCTACTCAACTGGAATATCTTGTAACTAATGGCATAAGCTCTGAATCTTGTCTCAGGATCTTTGATTGTGCTTACTTTCAATGCTTTGTCATCCCATTCAGCTCCAGTATTCATTTCCAGCTCAGCCCTCGGTGCACTCCTCAGTACCTTGGCCTTGTTAGTGGTTGGGAATCTAGTTACTGCCTGTATGGTGTGCTTCATGATCTTTATCAGCTCATCCAACCATAATTTTCCATCATGATACTGACTCAGAACTATTCTTATCCATTCATTTTTTAAAACCTTGAGGAAATTTAGGGCATTTACTAGACCTTTAACTTTCAAGTGCTCAAGCTCAGATTTTAGCTTTCCATCTTCACCACACAACTACTGATAGGTTGCAAACATCTCAAAGTCTCTGATTTCCCCTATCTTACAGTGAATGAATGAATAGTCATCTTCCACCATTAAAACCCTAGGTGGTATGCTCAAGAAAGTTCATGTTTTATCAATTTGTGATGCTACTTCGGGATGGAGTTTGTATTTTGGCTCATCACAAGTAGCGGAAACTATTAATTTTATTTCCTCTTCCTTTGCATTCTTGGATGTTCACTCATTAGATATGGATGCCATAGTTTCTTGTTTAGGGTTTCGGTAAGTAACGAATGAATAGCTCAGTTTTAGTAGTACTTACACAAAATGACGATGAGATCACTCGGAATACTTCAAATTTGTGCTCAAATACTCTGGAAATCCTTTGCGCATAATCACTCTGAAAACTCTCTTCTCTTCATGATCACTATGTGAAGAAATGAGCTAAGTTCAACACATATTTATAGATTTTTCAAATTCCTTCTCAAACCTTTTTGCAATAAATGCTCGACCTAATCACAGCTCAACAACAACTGTCAAACTCAGTGTATACCACAAAATACAATAAGCTCGGTTAACATGTAAATTTCCACTTGGTTAATACTGACACTCGGTTAACCTAGCATAATAATTACCGACAGGCAACTTCACACTCGGTCTAACATTTACCAATTGTAACACTTTAAAGCTCAAAACTTGTAAAACCATAATGCATCTTAATTCATGCTAATTTGGTATGTGCACATCTAATATAAGGAACTGTATGATAGATGTAACCAATTTGAATTTTTAGTTATGTGCATACCTTATTAACTTAGGTGGAGATGTCGATGTCACCCAATCCAATGGATGAGGTATCAACCACTGCATTACTTGACTCAGCATTATCATTTGATGATTTTCTCCACATAGGTTTTCTTATCCTCATGATATCTTCAATTGTATTACCATTTTCAAAAACTTGTGTTTCTAGTGCTCGGTCTCTATAGTCTTTACTTAGGTGACCGACCTTGTGACAATATAAGCATGACATACCAGTACTTGTCCAGCTACAAGATCTTCATGTCCATCTCTTCCTCATGCAATTAGTTGTAATATGTCCATATCTTCCACATCCTATGAAGTTAACCCTTGTGTTATAATCCCAAGTATAAGCATTACCTTGTCTTCTCAGTTGATAGGTCTTATTCTATCCTTTTGGTGTCCAGACTTGCTTCATCTTTGTTCTGCAATCTTATGAAGTATGTCCATGCATGTTGCAAGTGTGATAGTGTTTCTCCATGTAGGGTTTGTTAGGATTCCTATTCAACTTAGATCTACATTCATATGCTTGATGTCCATACTTGTTACAATTATAATAATGACTATTGAACTTAGGAGTGGTTTTAGGTTTACCTTGTGCTTTTCTCCTACAAACATTTGAAGTGTGGCCTGATTTACCACAATGATAGCATACAGTGTCTTGGGTCTTTGAATCTTGTAGTTATTCATCTATTCATCTTGCTTACAAGATTCTCCTTGCTTGGTGTAGCCTAATCTAGTATTACTTCCAAGTCCTCTTTGACTAATCAAAAAATCATCAATCTTCTTGGAACTATCTTCAACCTTGTTCATCATCTCATTATGTTGTTGCATTTTCACTTCATTTCTTAGTTTTTCATTTTCTTCCCTAAGTACACCAATGTCTTCAAGTTACCTTGACAACTCATTATTTACTCGGTTGATCTCCTAGCTTACCATAACCATCTAATTGGATATCTCAAAATGATGCTCAGTAAGTCTCAGTATCTCAGATTCCTTCACTTGTAACTGTTTAGTCATTTATCTTTTGTCTCCAACAGCCAAATTTCTCTCTTCTTCAGCTTTTTTAGCATTACTCATCACATCAATCATTCTTACCATTTTTTTTTCTTGACCGATTTGCAAGGCTTTCACTTGTTTAGTCAAATGAAGATATTTCTCAGATAAATCAGAAATTGCACTCTCAAATATGTTAGATATATTGCCTGAACTTGATCCAATATTCTCAAATAGATCATCAATTTCTTCTTCATGATAATCAGTCTCACATTTCCTAATAGCCATATCTTTTCTCTGAACCAATAACTTTTTCAACTCATCCTTATCTTGCTTGTATTGCTCAATGAAGATTTGCATCTGAATATTTTGATTCTCAATTGTCTTATCCAACTTGTTGTATCATCTTAAAATGGAAGCACTTCCATGTTAAGAGCATTAGCCCTCTGAGTAAGTGGTATGGGGTCATTTCAAGAACCTTGAATTGGTCTTTGCATCAATTTGATTGTTTCCCCCCTGTTCTGCTTCTCTCCCCTTGTTTCCAGCCTCTTTTTGACAGACTTTCTCTAAGAAATTGGAGACTTTGACTTTATGGGTTAAGGATGACCTAGACCTTGACCTAGGTCAAGGTCGACCTTGACTCTGACCTAGGGTAGATTCAACCTTGTCCCTGACCCCAGGTCCAAATTTTAAATTCTGAGAGTTTCAGGATGTCGAGCTTCAGAAAGTTTTATTTTCCCGCTTTCGGGTCAACTGTTTCGGATTTCAGAATGGTAAACCCTTAAATTGCATTTAATCTAGGTCCATTTATAGGGGTTAAGGTTAATTGGGATTTAATTCTCCAATGTCAGCCTCTCTAGGAGTTTGTGCCCTAGATCACTATAAAAGGAAGCCTTCCTCTCTCATTTTATCCATCTCATTTCACAATCTCTCAAGCTCTCAAGCAAGAAGATCAAGCAAGCATTCTCAGTCAAGGAAACATTCAAGCCATTATCATCCATTCAAGAAATCATCCATTCAAGCATTCAAGCTCTCTATTGAAGATTAAGGATTTGAGCATTCAAGCCTTTGAAGGGATTTGGTTCAAGCATTCAAGATTCATCATTCAAACCCTAGATCTATCCATCATGGTGGTGTAATCTTCCTTCAAGATCCTTTGTTCATCTTCAAGATCCATTCATTTTCCTTTTAAGGTGGATTCCAAGCATACAATCATGGATTTTTTGGATTTACATTTATGGTTTTGATTTACATTGTTGAGTCTAAGCTTTCATATCAATATACTTGTTTACATTTCAAATACTATTGCATATCTATTGAATATCATAGCTTCATTGTTAGATCTACTTCTACTACTTGCTAGCATTCTCTATTTCAATTCCATTATTAAGGTTGATTCCAAACTGGGGTTTGACTAAGGCAAACCCCTCATCCAAACAACAAAACCATTTTTCTTGTAGGTACAGGTACGGGACAATGAATTAAAGTGCAGATCTAGATACCCTTTTTGTCGAACTATAGGGATTCATGAACAAAATTTCCGTCGAAGCAGTTGGGTCAAGGATGACCTTCTGTGGGGGGTAAGATTGTGCCCCATGTAAGATTGTGCCCTGCTATCTGGGTCAAGGTCAACCTGGCTCAGAAAAGAAAAAGATTTATGGGTTTTGTAGATCTCGTAGTTTCAGTTCAAGGATTTAGAAATCAACAATTTCTGAAAGTGTTTGATAGGGTTTTCAGCATGTTCTTTTTCAGAGGTAAGTACTTTTATTTCTTCATTTCAACATTAGTCTTCTACATTTACATTCCATCCCCTTAGAATTCAAATGTATGTGTAAAATATTGGTTTTGGGGTCTCTTTTATGTGTAAACCATTGTTCTAGGACCCCATCCATATTTTATCCTATACATTTTGGTGAGCCCGACATGCTTACCCCTTTCTTTTGTGGAATTAGATGCCCTATTGTGTTAGATTTACCTTTGTATTATCTTGTGTGTTCACCTTCATCTATTCATTTTGGTGAACCCACAATAGACAACTCTTTATTTTTGGTGTTAGATCCTTTGTTTTAACATTAGATTTCTTTTATGCTCTTGCATTTATATCTCAAAAATACAAAAAAAAAATTGCAAAATTTCTTTAAAAATACAAAAATATTTACATTTTCATGCTTGTAGTTTTACTTTGTGCTCAAAATGTATGAATTTTGTTTTGAATACTTCGATGAGGCTTTTATTTCAAAAGAGAATAGATCCCTTAATGAGGTACATGGAAGTGAGAATGAAAGTTGTTTGAATAAGATCTCCATTGATCCTATTCCTATTTCATCCTCCTCTACAACCTCTTTGATTGACCTTTATCATAGGGTGTGTGCATGGTTACCTTAATGTTCCACTATTTACAACATTAATGCACCTAGAATGTCATATCATAAATATCCTATTCAAGCTATAGAGGCCTTTAAGAAAGTCTTCTATGATAGTGATCAAGGTGTTAATCTCTTGTGTGATATCACTCATCTTGTGCATTTAAATGATAAACCTTTAGCTCAAGATCTAGGACTCACTTCTCCTATCATTAGTGTGGAACCTTCTTCCATTCCTTTACACAACATTCCCACTTACACTCCCTCTTTGGTGACTACATATCTTTCATCTCTTCCTGTGAGTGTTCCACCGGTGTCTTTACCTACCTCACAACCTTCTTACCATAGTGTTTCTTATACTTATTCCAACCCTCTCCCAACTATGGTTCCAAGCGTTCCTCTAGTTGTGTCTTCCATTCCCACCGCTTCTTACACTTTTCCTAGTGTTCCTAATGTCTCTACGTCTCCTATTGATTCCACAATCATTAATCTAGCTCAAACTGTGTCTTCTTTACAACAACAACTTGCATCCTTAACTCAATCCAAGTTTAGTATTCCTACATGTGACATAGGTAGTCCTTTATCCTTAGACATTATTCATGATCTTGTTCCTCAATAGGCTGATATGCCACGTCTTGAGAATTATGATGGTAAGGGAGACCCTGTCACTCATGTTAGAACATTTCAAATCCTTTGTAGTGACTATGCTATTATGAGATTGACTAATACTTTCCTTCCTAGTTTCAAAACTTTCATTAAGAATTTGTGTGGCGAACCTATTACTCTTTTGGATTATGTGAAGAATTTGGTAGATGATACACCATTTCCTAATCTTTCTAATCCTAATCCTATCTTTCCTAATCTTAATCATATCTTTCCTAATCTTCCTAATCCTAATCCTATCTTTCCTAATCTTAATCCTATCTTTCCTAATCCATTTCCTAATCTTCCTAATCAGATTCCTAACATTCCTAATATTCCTAATTCTCCATCTGCTATTTGTAGTTCTTCCCACACTTATGATGGGGCTCAAACTATGGTTCATGATGCAAATGTGCAATAATTCTTTTTACCTTCCCCTTTTTATCTGAATTCTTTGACTTACATAGAAATCTTTAAATCTATGCCGAAATATGCTTTCTCCACATATAAATATCCTCTCCACTATAGTAATACACATTTACTTGTTGATTATGTGCCTTTCAAGATATATATTACAGAAAGAGCTGCTTTAGGAATTATATCTCACTCTTGTGCAGTATTACAATTTCTTCATAATTTTACCCCTCATTCTGATATCATATAGATCTCTTCTCCTCTTGTCTCTAGACTGGGGGGCAAGAGGTGTATTTTCATCCAGTCTCCTAGGATCCATTAGGCTTTTAGCATATATTGTGTCTTGAGCTTAATCGACATTATTTCTATCCTATCTCTCTATGGTTTTGTATTATGTTTATAACCATCCATAGATTCTATTCAAGATATCTTTCCTAAGACATTTGTTTTGCAAAGGTATTCCTTGTCTTCATCCCTGGGGGGCAAGGTTCTTCCTTCTTTCTCTTTGTCTAGGGATATATGTTCCTTAGCTTAGTGGAATTTGTTTATATTGCAACACTATTTCATTATATTGACTGATGTTTTGACCATGGATATCCTTTTATATGTGAGGTTTTTGTCCTAGGTCATCACCTCTTCTTTATTTTGCAAATTATGTTCTTTATAAACTCTTACCCTTTCTTTGGTGTTAGATTTGTTTCCCTCATTCCAAAGATTCCTCTTCCTCTTGATTACAAGGGGCTAGATGATTGAATCTTTGTTTCCTTTTGAAGAATGATATTTTATCTAAAGCACTCTTCTATGGTGGGGGTCTTGTTGATAAGATCTATTTCTCTTTGAGGATCCTTTTTTTCCATGAGTGACATATCCTTTTCATGATTATCTATACTCTTGGATGTAGGGGTCAATACCCTTCACTAAGAATGTGGTGTACATTGTTGTTAAATAGGATATTTCCTTACATTGTGAAGTAGGTATCCTCTTCCTCTTCCTTATCATGTCTAGTAGACTGCCATGATAAGGAGGGGGGCATATATAGGGTCTCCCTTGTACTATAGTTTTTTTATTTATTTTTAATGCTAAATCTTGAAAGGTAATGCACATAAGTTGCTAAATCCTGAAGAGACACACATTTTTCAATTTTCAATATGCTAAATCTTGGAAGGTAACACACATAAGTTGTTAAATCTTGAAGAGACACGCATTTCCAATATGCTAAATCTTCCAAAGGTAACGCACATAAGTTGCTAAATCCTGAGGAGACATGCATTTCATATTCATAGTGATACAAGAAGGTGGATCTATGGGTATCCCAAAAATTTTCACAAGATGTATTACAATTGCAAGCATAGTTTATGAGTGAACTATTAGGTTTGGCCACCTATTTAGGCTCTCCCTCCCTGGTGATTCATGGTAAGGTGGGCATCTTACTGGGCGAGGTAATCACTTTTCTCCTTTCTTTCTTTTTGCTTGCATGCTAGTAGGACTGGATCATGAAGCTATGTTATTTATAGTGTTGCTCTTGTCTTTCTTATGTAATCATTTATGCTTTTATGATAGCTTTCCAAATATGATATTAGTATGAGAAATATTTCTTAGCAAGGTTTCTTATGCTAATTGATTTGGGTTTGTTTGTACTAACCCCTCTTTTGTGTTGCTTTTGGTTTTCTTTTTGCACCCTCATGTGTGTATGTTGAGTTAGAATCCTTAGCTTGGGGGCTTGTGTCCTTAGCTAAGTGTTATTTTATCTCATTGTGAATCCACTCAGATCTTTTCTTTCTTCTCCTTTACCAAGAGTTTGCATCAAGTTTGTACTCTTGCTAAAGTGGGGGCTTAATGTATCATCTTAAAATGGAAGCACTTCCATGTTAAGAGCATTTGGCCCTTTAAGTAAGTGGTCTGGGGTCATGTCAAGCACCTTGAATTGGTCTTTGCATGAATCTAATTATTTCCCTCATGTTTTGCTTCTCTCCCCTTGTTTCCAACCTCTTTCTAACATAATTTCTCTGAGAAACTGGAGACTTTGACTTTTTGGTTCAAGGATGACCTAGACCCTAACCTAGGTCAAGGTTGACCTTGACTCTGACCTAGGGTAGATTCAATCATGTCCCTAACCCCAGGTCCAAATTTCAAATGTTGGGAGTTTCAAGATTTCGAACTTCAGAAAGTTTTATTTTCCTGCTTTTGAGTCGGTTGTTTCAGATTTCAGAATGGTAAACCCTTAAATTGCATTTAATCTAGGTCCATTTCTAGGGGTTAAGGTTAATTGGGATTTAATTCTCCAATGTCAGCCTCTCTAGGAGTTTGTGCCCTAGATCACTATAAAAAGAAGCCTTCTCTCATTTTATCCATCTCATCTCACAATCTCTCAAACTCTCAAGCAAGAAGATCAAGCAAGCATTCTCAATCAAGGAAACATTCAATCCATTATCATCCATTCAAGAATTCAAGCTCTCCATTCAAGATTAAGGATTCAAGCATTCAAGCCTTTAAAGGGATTTGGTTCAAGCTTTCAAGATTCATCATTCAAACCCTAGATCTATCCATCATGGTGGTGTGATCTTCCTTCAAGATCCTTTGTTCATCTTCAAGATCCATTCATTCTCCTTTCAAGGTGGATTCCAAGCATACAATCATGGAGGTTTTGGATTTACATTTATGGCTTTGATTTACATTGTTGAGTCCAAGCTTTCATATCAATATACTTGTTTACATTTCAAATACAATTGCATATCTATTGAATATCATAGCTTCATTGTTAGATCTACTTCTACTACTTGCTAGCATTCTCTATTTCAATTCCATTATTAAGGTTGATTCCAAACTAGGGTTTGACTAAGGTAAACCCCTCATCCAAATAACAAAACCATTTTTCTTGTAGGTACAGGTACGGGATAGTGAATTAAAGTGCAGATCTAGATACCCTTTTCGTCAAACTTCTGGGATCCGCAAACAGAATTTTCGTCAGAGTAGTTAGGTCAAGGATGACCTTTAGTGGGGGATAATATTATGCCCTAGGGTAAGATTGTGCCCTACTATCTGGGTCAAGGTCAACCTAGCCCAAAAAAGAAAAAGATTTATGGGTTATGTAGATCTCGCAGTTTCAATTCAAAAATGCTAAAATCAATAGTTTTTTAGACTGTTTGACAGGGTTTTCAGCAGGTTCTTTTTCAGAGGTAAGTACTTGTATTTCTTCATTTCAACATTAGTCTTCTACATTTACATTCCATCCCCTTATACTTCAAATGTATGTGTAAAATATTGGTTTTGGGGTCTCTTTTATGAGCAAACCATTGTTCTAGGACCCCATCCATATTTTATCCTATACACTTGTATCTTTCCATGTTGAGATCTTTCCTCTTCAGTGGTTAAACTTCCAAATAAGATACTAAGCTTTGATACTAATTGTTGGAATGGAAAGATAAGGAACTGAGAGGGGAGGGGTGATACAGTACCCTTAAAAACTTTAACTGAATACTCAATCTGCAAATAGTAGTAACTAACTAAACAACTAAATCCATTATGTATAATGACTTTGTAAATGTAAAGTGCTTGAAATAAAACAATAGATCAATCATGAACTGTAACACATAACACCAATATTTTGGTTATGCAGAAACCCTTGTTAGAAGGTAAAAACTACGGTGGGGATGACACCCTCAAATTCTTCACTACTACAGATAATAAAGTATGCTAGATAAGGCTACAAATTTGATCACTTCTAGTGATCTTACCCTGTTAGGAGTAACAATCAGATTGATTAGATCTACCTTATGAAAGGATTTAAACAAAACTACTTGAGTGTGCACTCGGTTAAGAGATTTATAAATAGACTGTTAAGTCTACTCTGTTAAGAGATTTTACAAACTTTGTTACAATGATTAGAGATTAACAGAAAGTATCTATAAATGACAACTATACTTTGTTTGATTTAGATCTATGATATACTGAATAAATATCACCTTTATGTGTAGTAATCTATCCTTTGTTCTACTCGGTAGCCTTGATTGAATCTTTGCTTTTGATAACTGTTCTTTCATGAAAACCTTGTCTGAATTTTGATGTCTTGAAGGTGGCTACTACTTCAAGATCTCTTTTGTATATGTTGTTAGGAATAACAGTCCACAATACAACTAAGAGGGGGGGTGAATCAGTTGTATGATAGAATATTAAAATTTAAACTTTAAACTCAACAATATCATATCCAATGAACACAATGAATGCCAACACAATAACACAATATTTTGGTTACGAGGAAACTCTGTTAAAGGTAAAAACCCCAGTGGGAATTAGCACCCACTAATGATGTACTGAGAGTATAGTAATCCTTTTTAGAAGATATAGCCCTGTTAGGAGCTTATTGAAACATTACAGTACATATTCCTTGTTAGAGGATAGACCCTGTTAGGATTCAAGGAATAAAGAGGGCTCACTACCCAAAGAAGGTTAAATCCACCTTCAGAACTCACTAGTTCGCAACAGGTGTATATGAATAAATACACAATCTTTTGAATTGTTTACCAGCAACTATCTTTGCTTGATCAATTCCAATGAAGTCCACCAGTAAACCTCTTCTCTACATGTAGCAAACTCAAGCTTGCAACTTTCACAACCTCTCTATGTCACACATATTCCATCCGTATCTTTTCAAAAGAAAAGACCTTTCATTTATACCTTATCACATTTTACCAAGATTACGTCAGCCCATAAGGATTTCCTAATTATAAACAATTACATAAACCCTTGCTAAGATACACACGGTATCTAAAACAAGTTTACAATGATTACATTACAACAATTAAGGATTGACATCCTTGCTTTATGCTTTCCAAACAAAACACACACTTCATTCCCTGAGTTAGCTTCAGAATAAGCCATCACCAGAGCACATGCCACAGATGATGTCACCAATCACTCCATACCTTGTGCTGACCAATGAACATCTATCAGTACCTCTTCCATCATCCTTCAAGTTTTCATACCTTGAATCCAATCCCTCTGAAAGATATATCAAAAACTTAGAGGCTAACTCTGTCGATTCTCACTGTCACAGTCCAATGACCAGTCTTTACCAAAATAGCTTTAACTTTCTTAATATAAAATACTTAATGATGTGATCACAGATATAAGATCACAACATCCACCTAAACTCTCATCTAACTTTGCAGCATCTGAAACATCCATACATTTTCCGTACACTGTGATTACCAGTCTAGTTCCTTCATAAAAGCATATGTTGACATCAGTGACAAAACACAAATGACAATAGTATGATTGGCCATTCAATAACATAGTGATTAAACATATTACATGTCTCAATCACCACCCATGCATTAGTAATATCCAACAATCTCCCCCTTTGGCATTGATGTCAACATATGGGAAAATCTTATCCCAAAGTTATTATCAATCCAATGTCCTTCAAGTGAACAATCTCCCCAAACAGTAGATATTTTCTCATAGCAACACTCCCCCTTTGACAACAATGGCAAAGGGTGCCATGATCCTTCAACTTCCTTCACATATAAACTTTCTTCCATGATCACTCCCCCTGAGGAGTAGATCCCTACATCCAGTCCAAAAAATGATAAGGCTCTGAATACTTCTGGACTAATGCATCTCTGCATCATTTAGTTCTGACTAGGAGGGGCCTGAACCCCTAGCATACCTCTGAGATATTTAAAGGTATCTTTCAGTAGTGTCTTTGTGAAGATGTCTACAATCTACTCTTTTGAACTGATATATTCTAATTTGATTTCCTTTTGTGCCACCTTGTCTCTCAAGAAGTGATACTTGATAGAAATATGTTTAGTTTTAGAATGCATCACCGGATTCTTTGACATGTTTATTGTACTGGTGTTGTCACAATGAATAACCATAGGCTCTTCAAAATTTATTCCAATGTCTTTCAGCATTTGTTTCATCCAAATAATTTGAGTGCAGTTTATAATAGCAACAACATACTCTGATTCAGCAGTAGATTGTGCTATATAATCTTGTTTCTTACTTAGCCAAGAAACCAACTTTTTCCCAAGGAAAAATGCACCACCACTGGTACTTTTTTTGTCATCAATATTTCCTACCCAATCAGCATCAATATAGGCATGAAGTTTAAAGCTATCATTCTTGTCATACCATAAACCATAGTCTATGGTTCCTCTGAGATACCTCAATATCCTTTTCACAGCAGCTAGATGTGTCTCTTTAGGTTCTTCCTGATATCTAGCCACAATTCCAACAGCATTAGCAATATCTAGTCTGGTATGAGTCAGCTATTGTAGACCTCCAACCATTGATCTATACAAAGTCTTAAAAACACATTTTGATTCATCATCAATTGTTAGCTTGTTTCCAGTCACCATAGGTGTTCCTGCTGGTTTACAATCTTCCATACCGAATTTATTAATTAATTCTTTGAGATACTTGGTTTGAGAAATGAAAATACCATTCTCATTCTAAGTTATTTGTACTCCAGGGAAGAATTTCATTTCACCTATCATGGACATCTCAAATTCACTTTCCATTTCCTTAGAAAACTTCTTACATAGATCATCATTACCTCCAAAGATAATGTCATCCACAAATACTTCTATTATCAAGATTCCATCTTCAGTAGTTCTTAAAAACAAATTATTGTCTGCATTACCTTTTCTGAATCCAAGTCCAAGTAGATACTTGTCCAACCTTGCATACCAATCCCTAGGAGCTTGCTTCAACCCATATAGGGCTTTCTTCAATTTGCACACCATGTCTTTGTCTTTGCATAGAGGAAATCCATCTAGTTGTTATATGTATACTTCTTCAAGATCTCCATTTAGAAATGTAGATTTAACATCCATCCGATACACTTTGAAGTTTTTGTGTGCAGCATAAGATAGGAATAATCTTACTGCCTCTATTCTAGCAACAGGAGAAAATGTTTCTTCAAAGTCTATGCCTTCTTGCTGTCAGTATCCCTTACACACTAGTCTTGCTTTGTTCCTTACAACTGTTCCTTCTTCATCCATTTTGTTTCTAAAGACCCATTTTGTTCCTATAACATTTTTATTTTTTGGTCTTGGAACCAATTCCCAAGTATTATTTTTCTTTATCTGGTCCAATTATTCTTTCATGGCATTTATCCAAGATTCATCTTTAAAGGCTTCATCTGTAGTTTTTGGTTCAACTTGAGAAATCAAACAAATTTCTTCTCTAGCTTTAGATCTAGTTAACACTTCCTGACTGTTATTGCCAATAATTTGATTTTTAGGATGGTTATTTTTTACATACCTTGGATTTTTAGGAGTTTCAGTAGTCTTTCTTGTATCAACATCATAAGCTTCTTTTTCACTTTCTTCCTCAACAAGTTCTTCTTCTTCGACAGCAGTAGTGGTTTCTTTCACTTTTGATATCTGACTTCTGTCATACATTCTTTCTTGTATCTAAAATTTCTCATATATTCTTACATTGTTACTTTCAACCATCTTCCTTAATCTTAGATTAAAACATTTGTATGCCTTGCTTTTAATAGAGTAACCAAGGAAGATACCTTCATCACTTCTAGCATCAAATTTCCCTATCTCATCATCCCTCTTGATGTAACGTTTGCTACCAAAAATTCTGAAATATTTTACAGTAGGAGAATGATCAAACCATAGTTCATAGGGAGTCTTACTTGTGCCATCTCTAATTTGAATTATGTTCAATGTGTACACTGTTGTTCCAACAGCCTCTCTCCAATGTACATGAGATACATTTCCTTCAATTAGCATTGTCCTGGTAGCATCAAGTATAGTTCTGTTTCTTCGCTCTGCTATCCCATTCTGTTAAGGAGTCCTAGGAGTAGATGTTTGTCTTTTTATACCATGCTCTTCACAATATGAATTAAATAAATCTAATGTAAACTCTCCACCTCTGTCTGATCTTAAACACTTAATTTTTAGTCCTGATTCATTCTCTACTTTTTCTTTAAACAACTTGAATTTGTCAAATGCTTATGATTTCTCTCTCAAATAAGTAACCCACATCATTCTAGAAAAGTCATCAACAAAGAGTATAAAATACCTTTTACCATAGTATGACTTTGTTCTTGTAGGCCCACATAGATCTGTATGTACCATATCCAACTTTCCTTTTGATGTAAATGTTTTGCTTTGATGACTACTTTTAGTTTGCTTTCCCATAACACATTCTCTGCATACAATGTTAGAAGGTTTCACAATCTTTGGTAGATCTCTTACTGCATTAGCCATACTTTCCTTCACAATGTTATCAAATTTAACATGACAAAATCTTATATGCCATAACCAGCTATCATCTACCTTCGCAAAAGAATAAGAGGCTCCAAATGTGTTTAGTTCAAATACATTACCTCTAGATCTTGAACCAGTAGCAATCAGTTTTCCTTCCTTACTTCTGATAAAGCATTTACCATTAACAAAACTTAACTGAAAGTTTTTATCCATTGACTATCCAACACTCAACAAATTGTGTTTTAGTCCTTCAATAAGTAGTACATTGTCTGTATTAGTCTTTTCATCCAGAGTGATGGACCCAACTCTATGATGGACTTTGGGAGATTGTCCCCAAACCTTACAACACCTCCATCATAATTTACTAATTTAACAAACTTGTTCTTATCACCAGTCATGTGATGACAACATCCACTGTCAATTATCCATTCAATTTTATTATCAACATGAGATACTAAGGCTTTTTCTTCATGAACAGGTTCATCTTTAATAGCAACAAATCCAATCTCTTCATCATCTAAATCATCATCAAAAATTCCTTCACTAGGATAATAACATTCTTTGTCTCTTCTAATCTTTGCATAATCAGGTTTGTACTTAGGAACTCTTGTAGGACATCTAGATGCAAAATGACCTATCTTATTGCATGAAAAACATTTCAAAGGTAATTTTCCTTCAAATTTGCCCTTATCTCTTTTCTCTCTTCTAGCAATCATTGCAACAAGTTCTTCCATCTTCTTTTTTTCTTCCATTATCTTCTCCCATTCTTCAACATACTCACCAAGCTCTTCTTTCAAGTCTTCTTTTCTTGTGCTCAGAAGAGTGGATACTTTCTTGTGTGTGGATGCCCTAAATGCATATTCAACTTTAGGTGCAGCTTCTCCTAATTCCACAGCTTCAAAGGTAGTTAACTTTTCAATCAACATCTCTCTGCTAAAGTTTGGAGTCAGGGGTATAGTTTCTTGAATTGACATTGCCTTGAATTTGTAAATAGGAGTTAGAGATCTAAGAATCTTTGCAATAACTTCATCTTCATCATAAGTGCCTCCATAATTTTTTATTCAAACTACAGCTTCTGTAACCCTTTGAACATAGGCTCTAATGCTTTCATCTTCATTCATTTGCAGCTTCTCCATCTTTGTCTTCAAGTTTTGCAATTTCACTTGTTTGGTATACTTGTCTCCTTCATAGAGTGCCTCTAGTCTATTCCAAATATCATGTGTCGAATCTAGGTCTTTAATTTCAATAAACTCACCCTCACATAGTGCGTTGATCAATGCTTCTCTTGCGACCATATTGCATGAAAATAACTTCTTTTCATCCTCATCGGTTGTTTCCAAGTCATTCTTAGCCTTTAGAGATTCCTTCTTCTTCACAATCATCCAGTAGTCTATGCCCATACATAGCAAATGTGTTCATGTCTTGTTTTTGCAACTGTCAAACTTTTCAAGATCAAACTTAGGACTTTCCTTCTGAATAGGGGTAAAATAGATTCACCTCTATTCGGATGTAAAGGGGGGAAATATAAGATCTATTCTCAAACCTGAATTCCCAAAGAAGAGATCCAATTTGATCAACCAAGAGGTTAATACACAATTGAATCAATTTATGAGGAATATGGAAGAGAGAGAGAGAGAGAGAGAGAGAGAGAGAGAGAGAGATAGAGAGAGAGTAAATCTAATATTTCCCTATGGAGGAAATTATGCTTAAAATATAGAATAATTGAAATACAAATACTAACCTCAAATTAGGGCAGATCTGGAAAATGTCAAATTCTGATGTCTGTGTATACTTTTGAGCAATTTTGTAACCTGTTTTGGACTAGAAATGCTGAGATAGAGAAAACCCACAAATCTTTCTCCAAGATGAGCTCAGGTCGAGTTTGACCCTCATAAAAGGTCAAATACTACATTCTTTATTTGAAGTCCTATTTGAATTTTGTTCACAGATCTCGAAAGTTTTCTGAAAAGGGTATCCAAATTCGCTCTCAGATCCAAAATTTGAAACATGTACCTACCAAAAAATGGAGGTTTTTGTTGTTTGTTTGAGAGGTTTGCCTTGGTCAAACCCAGGTTTGGAATCAACCTTAATATTGAAATTGAAATAGGAATGCTAGCAAGTAGTAGAAAAGGATCTAACAATGAAGCTATGCAATTCAATAGATATGTAATTGTATTTTGAATGTAAACAAGTATATTGATATGAAAACTTGAACAAAACAATAAATGTAAATCAAACCTCCATGATTGTATGCTTAGAATCCACCTTAATAAAAGAATGAAAAGGATCTTGAAGATGAACAAAAGGATCTTGAAGGAAGATCACACCATCATGATGGCTAGATCTAGGGTTTGAATGATGGATCTTGAAAGCTTAAACCAAATCCCTTCAATGGCTTGAATGCTTGAATCCTTGATCTTCAATGGATAACTTGAATGCATGTTTTCTTGATCACCTTGAGAGCTTGAGAGTGCTTCAGCATGAAAACTTGATGTGAAAAAGAGAAAGGAAGGCCTCCTTTTATAGTGAACTAGGGCACAATCCTCTAGAGGGGCCACCTTGGAGAATTAAATCCCAATTAGGTCCTAACCTTTAGAAAATATACCTAGATTAAATTCAATTAGAGGATTTACCATCCCGAAACCTGAAATGGCCAACCCGGAGGCAGGAAAATAAATATCCCGAAAGCCCGATGCCCGAAAATCAAGGATTTTTGAAATTTGAATTAGGGAGGAAAAATCAAGGTTGGACCTAACCTAGTCAGGTTTGACCTTGATCCTGACTTAGTCAGGATCAACCTTAAATTTCACCCTGGGCCCAGATTCAATCAGAACCAGGTCAAGAGGTCCTAGGGATGCCTAGAAACCTAGAAATGATATCAGGAAAGGATAGAATGCCAAGGATAGACATAAAATCCTATGATTACTGTGATGAAGGCTAGGAGGACCTATTTCTAAATCCTACCTAGAAAATAGAGCCATGGAAGAGGGAAATTAAGGAGAATCCTCGAGATCCTAACCCCAATTTCACCTAGAATGAAGGAATCAAGTGCAGGGAAGAAGTGGAAAGCAGGGAGAAAGACAAATACATGCAAAGACCTGATCAAGGAACTTAACATAACCCCAAACCACTTACTCAGAGTGCTAAATGCTCTTATCATGGAAGTGCTTCCATTTTAAGATGATACATTAAGCCCCCACTTTAGCAAGAGTATGGACTCGATGCAAACTCTTGGCAAAGGAGAAGAAAGAGAAGATCCTAGTGGATTCATAATGAGATAAAATAACACTTAGTTAAGGACACAAGCCCCAAGACTAAGGATTCTAACTTGACATACATGCATGAGGTTGTCAAAAGAACAAGGGTTAGTACTAAACAACCCAAATCAATTAGCATAAGAAACCTCGCTAAGAAATATTTCTCATACTAATATCATATTTGGAAAGCTATCATAAAAGCATAAATGTTTACATAAGAAAGACAAGAACAACACTATAAATAACGTAGCTTCATGATCATGTCCTATTAGCATGAAAGTAGAAAAGAGAGAAAGGGAAAAGAGTAATTACCTCGCCCAGTAAGATGCCCACCTTACCGTGAATCACCCTGGAGGGAGAGCCAAATAGGTTCATCCATAAACTGTGCTTCCAAATGTAATGCATCTTCTGACAGCTTCTGGAATACCCATAGATCCACCTTCTTGTACCACTATGAATATGAAATGCGTGTCTCCTCGGGATTTAGCAACTTATGTGTGTTACCTTTGCAAGATTTAACATATAGGTGCGTGTCTTTTTAGGATTTAGCAACTTATGTGTGTTACCTTGCAAGATTTAGCATATTTGAAATTGGAAATGTGTGTCCCTTCAAGATTTAGCAACTTATGTGCGTTACCTTCAAAGGATTTAGCATATTGAAAAAAATATGAAAAATGTGTGTCTCCTCATGATTTAGCAACTTATGTGCATTACCTTCAGAAGATTTAGCATATAAAAATAAAAAAATATAGTACATGAAAAGCCCTATATATGCCCTCCTCCTTAATATGGCAAAAACATACTATTTTGTCATGTTAAGGAAAGAAAAGAACAAGGATAAAGCCTTCTTTAGCATCAAGACAATATCCACAAACAACACCCAGTCCAAGCCAAGAGGGTCACAGCTCCTATGAGGCCATGGAAGGGATGAATGTAAATAGATATCATGTAAGAAGTGAAAATAAAGTAACCCTTATGAGGGATAGCACGCTATTCAGTTTCCAAGGTGAGAGATATATCAACCATCGAAACCCAATGTCAAACAACAAAATAGGTTGTGATCAAGGACAAAGATCCTCAACGCAAACCAAAATTTTCATGTATGATTGGATGTCACATAATAGATAAATATTGCTTAACCAAGGAAACAGGTGAATCCTGTAAAGATAGAAAAGAAGGAGATGGCATCCTTGCCCCCCAAGTATAGGAAATAGATGGAAGAGGATACCTACTTCACAATGCAAGGAGATATCATGTTTACAATAATGTACACCATATCCATAGCGAGGGATATTGACCCCTACATCCAAGAATATAGATAATCATGAAAAGGATATGTCACTCATGGAAAAGGATCCTCAAATAAATAGATCTTATCAACAAGACCCCCCACCAAAGAGGAGTGCTTTAGATAAAATATCATCTTTCAACAGAAGGAACAAAGATTCAATCATCAAGCCCCCTACAAACAAGAGGAAGAGGAATCTTTGGAATGAGGGAAATAACTCTAACACCAAAGCAAGGGTGAGAGTTTATAAACAAAATAATTTGCAAAATAGAGAAGAAGTGATGACTTAGGACAACAGCTTCTCATATAAGAAGGTTATCCATAGTCAGAACATCTGTCAATATGATGAAATAATATTGCAATATAAACAAATACCACTAAGCTAAGGAAAGCAGCTCCCTAGACAAAGAGAAAGAAAGAGGTACCTTGCCCCCTAGAGATAAAGACAATGAATACCTTTGCAAAACAAATGTCTTAGAAAAGATATCTTGAAATATTCTATAGTTGATTAAAAACATAATGCAAAACCATAGAAAAATAGGACAGAAAGAATACCAATTAAGCTCCAATAAAAGACCTAATGGATCCTAGGGGACTAGATGAAAATACACCTCTTGCCCCCTAATCCCGAGACAAGAGGGAAAGAACATCTACATTATATCTAAAGGAGGGGAATCCCCTATATCGAAATTATGAAGGAATTGTAAAACTGCACGAGAGTGAGATATAATTCCTAAAGCAGCTCTTTCTCTAACATATAACTTGAAATGTTTACAATCAGCAAGTGTTTGTTACTATAATGAAAAGAACATTTATATTTGTGTAAAGCATTGATCGGCATAGGTCTAAAGATTTCTTTCTTAGAATTCATTAGCTCAACATATACCTTCTTAGCCACTTCTTGACGAGTATTAGGGTTATCTAAGATAGGTGTGGGGAGAAGAGGATGATGTTTAGCATCACCTACCTTAATTTGAGATTTTGAACACCCAACACCATACATATTTGGTTTAGGGGGTATATGAACTGGAAATCTAATACCATGCTCGTTAACTCCAAACCCTAAACCTTTATAACCTTTTTTAGATACCATATTATATCCAGTAGTGTACATATTATGTAAAGCTTCTACAGGAGGTGATTGTTTTTCATGTTCATGAGTAAAGGTTGCATAAGGTGGGATAACAAGTTTTGAAGAAGTTTCTTTACCCTTTCCTTTAATATCATCATGAATCAGAGGAGAAGGTAAATCAAAGAAATCTTGTACATGTTGGAATTTGGAGAGATAGGTATTGAGAGGGGAGGGGTGAATCAATGACTTCATGAACTTTACTTGTAACAACCTTTCTGATATATAACTAAATATTGTGATAACCGATCAAAATAACTTGAATCTAATTGCATAAATCAATCATCTAGTTAACTTAAGAAAGTAAACAATATGAAATCAATATGACAATCACATAACACAAGTATTTTGGTAATGCAGAAACCCTTGTTAGAAGGTTAAAACTACGGTGGGGATGACACCCACATATTCTTCACTACTACAGATAGAAAAGGTTTTCCTGTTAAGGCTACAAGTTTTGATCACTTCTGGTGATCTTACCCTGTTAGGAGTAACATATTAGATGAGCTAGATCTACCTAGTTATAGGATTTAACAACACTATATGTAGTGTGTACTCGGTTAAGAGATTTATACAAAGACTGTTAAGTCTACTCTATTAAGAGATTTATCAAAACTCTATCACAATTGTCAAAAATTAATAGGTAAACTATCTGCTAGTTGACAACTCAATTGTCTGAAATAGATCTATAAGTGCTTATCAAAATATCACCTTATATGTGATGGTTCTCTACTCTGTTCTGCTCGGTAGCCTTGTTAGATTCTGCTCAATATGAAAACCTCTATACTCTATTCTGCTCGGTAAACTGATTGTCTTGAAGATAGGCAATTTCTTCAAGTGCTCCGTGATTCATATATATCAGTTCAACAACCTTATAAAATGGTGCGAACATATACAATATATAGTGTTCTATTTTGTCGCTTAAACAAAAATTAGGTTACAAAAATAATCATAACCCTAAGATCTACGGTGCAAAATAACCTAGATCAACTAATACAAATAAGATAATCATTACATTTAATGAATATCTTTTACAATAAATGCTCCTTGATCTTGGTAAACCATTTTACAATTTGTTATAACCATTTGCATAGAATAATGTGCCATTTTTTTATTACTATGCCATTTTCTATGATCATCGGTAAACACTGTATAATCTGCTCAGTGTATACTGTGATGCTCGGTGTTTACTGACCGTCGATGTCGGTGGTGCTGGTGCTCGATTAACTATGTGATGCTCGGTGTAAGGTTTTTACCGACTACTTTTTCTTACTTCTAGTTACCGATTGTCTCAATATAAATAACTGACCGACCTGTTTACTGTCCTTTGATACTAATGACAACCTTAAATTCTCAATAGAGATTAACAATCTCCCCCTTTGGCATTAGTATCAAAACTTCATAATGTATATAGACAAAATGTTTCTATATAATCCTTATATCTCTGCCATTATACATATCCACAACAAAAACTTCTTAGTACAAAAGTACTCCCCCTCGGTGCATGCTCCCGGTATTATGTAATATACATATCAAAAATATACTATTTGGCATAGACATGTTTTCCCCCTTTTTGATAATAATGCCAAATACTCATAAAAAATATGTAATGTATACTTACATCTTATCAAAAATGTGTGGATGGGTTTTCTTCACTGACTCCAAGAGGTTTTCCCATTCCTCTTTCAAGTTGGTAAGAGCAATATGCTCAAGACCGACTTGTGCATGCATGTCAAAGATATTTTCCAACACTGAAATCTTTGGTGTTGCCACAAGTTTCTCAGCTTTGACAGTATGTGTTTTAAAAATCTTCAGGTAAGGAGTGAGTTCTTTCTGTAACTTTGTAACCTGATCGGTGATGTGTGCTTCTTGTTTCCTTAAGTATGCTATCAGCCATCGGAGTTCCTGAACTTGGTTAATGTGCTTTAAGAAAGAAGTTGGCTCGGCGATAGCTGCTTGTGTACTCAACTTGATTTCTTCGTCTAAACCTTTTATCTTTTCACTGATGTCTACAGTGAAGGTGTCTGTAGTACAAAGCTTTATTAGCAGTTGACAGATTATCTGGGTGATAGATTTTACCTCGGTAATGACCTCAGATAATTTCACCTTGTTCAGTGCCACTTCAATGCTAATCTTTTCTGCCAATTTTTTTTGAATCTTTGACTCTGCCCTTTCTTCTATTATTTTGTCTGCATCTGTATCAGGGGCATTAATTTTGTCGGTGAGGGTGGCAAGTTGATCTAAAATGGTAGTATTCTCATTAATGTTTGTTTCTAGTACTATCTGTTGTAGAATATCCCGTACATCATTTAACACTTCTTTACATTTTTGTTCTTGCCTTAATTTTTCTTGTGCCACTTTCCTCGAACATAACTCCCCATACCGACTTAGTTCCTCGGGGCTTAGGGTTCTCAGGTCACATTCGGGGATAATGATAACTTCATCAATGGTGACCGGCCCTTTGGCTTTCTTCTTCTTCTTCTTCTTTGGGGCTAGAGGTGACTTCTTCTCACTTACAACAATAGCTTTTTCTTCACTCCTCGGAGTGTCCTTACCAGTTGACACTATATCATCCTTCTTCTACTCCGTGGTAGATTTAGTGGGAGTCTCAGTGGTAGTGTCAGGTGGGTTCACCTCAATTGACTTGGTTTCTTTAGGTTCTGTAGACTGTGCCTCTAATTTGTTGGGCTCATTTGTATCTGCAGGTTGCTCGGGTGCTTGAATCTTGGTTGTATCTTTGGTTGGCTCAGGATGAGAGACATCGGGTTGTACTTGTGAAATGATTTCAACTACCTCTGCAAGTACAGGTAGTTCACCTAGTAGAGATGTACACACATTGTCAGTGTTGAATGCTTCATCTTTGTATTGTACAATTATTACATCTTCAGCATCCTTATCATCAAGATCACCATTAGTGATGTCCTCAATGAGTGCATCATCATCGATTTTCTTTTGCAAGTGGATCTTAACTTGATCTGGTGCATCCTGTGAAATTTTGATTCCTTCCCTTTGCTCGGTGACATCAATTACCTCGGTAACTGATATACCGGTGTCTTCTATTTTCTTGCCTTTATTATCATCAATGAAAATACTTTTACCTTTTGAACTGTGTCTCTTTTTAGACAGTTTCAGGAATGCATCCTGTTCAACTTTCTCTTCTGCTTTCAAAATTGATGTCCATAGGGAGTCACATACAATGTCCATATCATCTACATTCTCATCCATAATCTGCATAGCTCTATTCTTGACTGAAAATCTAGGCTGATACCTTTTCATGTATTCACTTACCTCAGCATAGCTAAAGTGTGTGGTTGCATGGCCTAGAGATCGTTCTCTTTTTCTTTTCTCTGTTTCTAGTGCAATAGCCCATCTTTCACTTATTTTGTCATCAAGTTCCTTTAGCAATTGACATGCAAATTCCATCGATACTTGTTTGAACTTGATCATCATTTGAACAATAGCATGTTCTATCTTTGTCTTGTCCTCAATTTACATGTTGTTAAATTTGCCTATGCCTGGATCATTAAGATTTCCATTCTCTATAATATCTTCAATTATTTCTTCTATGGTACTATCCCTGTTACAAACTAGCTTAAATTGATCAGGGTCAGTTTTAGTGTTAGTCTCCTCTATATCTTCCTTACTCCTTATGTATTTCCTCTTTTTCTTAGGTGGCTTAGTTGCTTTCTGGTTCTTTCTCTTGATGTATTTCTTCATCGGTGTACCTGCTCTTCTTTTTGCTACTTTTACTGCTTCTTCTTTCTGCTTGGTTGATTGTGCTACAGTTGCTGAACATGTCCTCATTCCTTCAAGTTCAGGTAGTTGAATATCTTGTTCATCAGTTGTGGGAAGTTGAGTTTCTTCTACATCATTGGTGGGAGGAACCGGTGTATTATCCTTTTCTTTGTCTGACTCGGTCTCCTTGCTGTCATAGGGTTTGTCAGCCAGCTATAACTGACCTTTAGTTGCTTCATCAACCGGTGACTCCTTATGTGAGTTAGATGTCATTCCATATCTTGCTGAGAGATCCTTTTTCATTTTCTTTGCCCTTCTTGACATTTTATCGATCTCAATGTTCATTGTGATTCTAGACTTAGCTTCCTCATACACTCCAAACCTACTGGCAGTGATGTCTATCGGTAATGCCAGCAATGCATTGATAGATTTGAAAGTGAAATAATGATTCATTTCATAACCCATTGGTGCTAGCCATTTTGTTCTCGATTCTACTGCCTTTATCATTAAATGATCGGTGCTTACCACAAAGCATATGTTATCTTCAAATTTTCTGACTAATTCCTTTGGAATTCTGCTTCTTTGTTGCATTCTTGATTGAAATTCCTTGAAATATGCATGGAACTCCTTGTTTAGATTGTCTCCTAGACTTCTCATCATATCACCGATTTGAGCAGTTATCGGTCTATCCGATTGCCAGTTTACTTTTCCAATACCCGGTACATATTTTTGTAAATAGAGGAATGTATAGACAAGCAGTGATCTGTACTTACATGTATTGGACTTCTTTGCTTTTATTGTCTTCATTTTGTCATGTAGTTGGTGTAGTAGTAGCTCAGCAAGATCAACCTGGTGATCTTTCTTCACAATTTTGTAAGCCATGTCCACGGCGCTGCAGGGTACACTATTCGGTCTACTTGATTGAAATATCTTGTACCCGATGACATGAGTTGTGAATCTTACCGCTAGCTCTTTGATAGTTGAAATCTTTAGTGCCCTACCATCCCATTGAGCTCCAGTGTTCTTTTCTACATCAGAGTGAGATGAACTTTGAAATGCTTTGGCTTTGTCGGTTGTAGGGTACCCAGTAACCCTACTGATAATCTTCTTGGTGACCTCAACAGGTTTGTCTAACCAAAATTTACCATCATGAAATCTTCTAAGCATGATTCTTATCCAGTCATTGTGAAATGATTGCAGGAAGTATGTGAAACTCCATAACCCTGACTCTTCAATCTTCTTATACTTGAATTTGATCTTACCATCTAGTCCATAGATTTGCTGATAAGTTGCTATGGTCTCAAAGTCACATACTTCACTGATCTTGCAGTGAATTTAAGCCCTAACATCTTTTGTTAACAAAACCTTATCAGGAATACTAGAAAAATGCACCCATATCATCTGTTTGTGTTGTGACCTTAGGATGACATTTGAATTTCCCCTCAGCAAAGTGTGCCCTAACAATTAATTCCACTTCCTCCTCAATGTTCTGTGATTTGCTTATGGTCGAAGATGATGCCATAAAATTGTTTCTAGGGTTTCGGCAAGCAATTGATAACCAGTGTTCGGTAGGCAGATGAACTTACTAGTTTTCATTGAAAAAATTATCGTCGATTCGATCTAGTTGCTTTGAATCTGTTCTGAAAAACTTTAGCTCAAACTTTTCTCTGTAAAATCTCCTTTCTTCAAAATCGCAATGTAACAATGAACTCTATTTCTACGTATATATAGAGTTTTTTAATATTCCCACTCAAACTTTGATGCATTAAATGTGTGACCTAACTTTCGGTATGAGATGGCTGTCAGCTCGGTAATGTCTTTAATATCTTTTTCTCGGTTAACATAGAGTTTCTTCATCAGTTTGAACTGTTGTCATTTAACCTTGTATAGTGATTACCGATGGGTAACCAACTCACGTTTCTTCATTTACTGAATAGATAACATTTACAAACTTATAATATATAAACCATAGTGCATCTTCATTCATGCAGATTTGGTATTTGTACATCATATATAAGGAACTGTATGTAAAATGTGATCATTTGAAATGTCAGTTCCATACATACCTTTTTCATCTTAAGTGGAGGTACCGATGTCACCCAATCTAGTGGATGAGGTTTCACCGACAGTGTTACTTGACTCAGCATTCTCATTAGATGCCTTCTTCCACATTGTGTTCCATAACTTTGTAATTTCTGCAATGTTATATCCACTCTCAAATATGTGGTTTTCATCAGGTGCTTGGTCTCTGTAGTTCTTGCTTACATGAGTGACCTTGTGACAGTGCATACATGTCATTCCTACATTTGTCCAGTTTCTTGATTGTCCAATCCGACTCTTTCTGAAATAGTTTGCTGCAATATGTCCATACCAACCACATGCAGTACAATTAGTCCATGTATTATAATCCCAAACATATGAGTTACCTTGTCTCTTCGGTTGATATGGCTTTCATTGTAGTTTCTCTTTAGGTGTCCAAACTTGCTTCATTTTCACCTTGCAGTCCCTTGTAGTGTGTCCATACTTATTACAAGTATAGCATACTTTCTCCTCAGTAGTTTTACTAGCAATGTCATTCTTCTTTGCTCTGCATTCATAAGCTAGATGTCCAAACTTACCACAGTAATAGTAATATCCATTGAATTTAGGAATAACAGGAGGTTTACCTTGTGCTTTGCTTCTGCACACATTAGATGTATGTCCTGGTTTTCCATAGTGATAGCATGTCAACACTTTGGGTTTTTGACTTTGATTGTTGTAGATTTCTTCAGCTTGTTGTGATGATCTCATTCATCGGTGTAGCCTATACCGGCTCTGCTTCCGAATCTCCTCTGATTAGTCAAAAAATCATCAATCTTTTTAGAGCTATCCTCGGCTATCTTCATCATTTCATTGTGTTGCTTTTGTGTCTTTATTTCATTTCTCAATTTTTCATTGTCTTCTCTGAGTATTACAACATCTTCAAGTCTTCTTGATAATTCTCCATTTACTCGGTTCATTTCTTGATTGACTGTCATCATCTGATTTGATACTTGGAAGTGACGATCAGTGAGTCTCTGTATTTCACTTTCTTTTGCTTGAAGTTGTTCAGTCATCAGTCTTTGGTCTTCAATAGCTAGATTCCAATCTTGTTCAGCTTGTCTACCATTGTTCATGATTTCCACCATTCTTACCATTTGAGATTCATGACCGATTTGAAGTGCTTTCACTTACTCAAATAGATGCTAATTCTTTTCAGATAACTCAGATATTATGCTTTCAGATCCATCAGAAATGCTTCCAGAGCTTGATCCAATATGATCAAATATGTCATTAATAGGTTCTTCATGATAACTTATTTCATTCAGCTGAATTGCAAGGTTCTTTCTTTCAACCAGTAATTTCTTCAGTTCTTCCTTGGCTTGTTTATATTGTTCCACAAACATCTGCATTTTTATCTTCTGATTCTAAATAGTCTTGTCAAGCTTGTATCTCTCCATGACTTAGATCTTTTCCCTTCAGTACTTAAACTGTTCAACAAGAGAACTTGGCTCTAATACCAATTGTTGGAATTAGGAGAGATAGGTACTGAGAGGGGAGGGGTGAATCAGTGACTTCATGAACTTTACTTGTAACAACCTTTCTGATATATAACTGAATACTGTGATAACCAATCAAAATAACTTGAATCTAATTGCATAAATCAATCATCTAGTTAACTTAAGAAAGTAAACAATATGAAATCAATATGGCAATCACATAACACAAGTGTTTTGGTAACGCATAAACCCTTGTTAGAAGGTAAAAACTACAGTGCGGATGACACCCACAAATTCTTCACTACTACAGAGAGAAAAGGTTTGCCTATTAAGGCTACAAGTTTTGATCACTTCTGGTGATCTTACCCTATTAGGAGTAACATATTAGATCAGCTAGATCTACCTAGTTATAGGATTTAACAACACTATATGAAGTGTGTACTCAGTTAAGAGATTTATACAAAGACTACTAAGTCTACTCTATTAAGAGATTTATCAAAACTCTATCATAATTGTCAAAAAGTAATAGGTAAAATATTTGCTAGTTGACAACTCAATTGTCTGAAATAGATCTATAAGTGCTTATCAAAATATCACCTTATCTATGATGATTCTCTGCTCTGTTCTGCTCGGTAGCCTTGTTAAATTCTGCTCAATATGAAAACCTTTGTACTCTGTTCTACTCAGTAAACTGATTGTCTTGAAGATAAGCAATTTCTTCAAGTGCTCCATGATTCATATATATTAGTTCAACAACCTTATAAAATGGTGCGAACATATACAATATATAGTGTTCTATTTTTTCGCTTAAACAAAAATTAGGTTACAAAAATAATCATAACCCTAAGATCTACGGTGCAAAATAACCTAGATCAACTAATACAAATAAGATAATCATTGCATTTAATGAATATCTTTTACAATAAATGCTCCTTGATCTTGGTAAACCATTTTACGATCTATTATAACCGTTTGCATAGAATAATGTGCCATTTCTGATTACTATGCCATTTTCTGTGATCATCGGTAAACACTGTATAATCTGCTTGGTGTATACTGTGATGCTCGATGTTTACTAATCGTTAGTGTTGGTGATGTTGGTGCTCGGTTACCTGTGTGATGCTCGGTGTAACGCTTTTACTGACTACTCTATCTTACTTCTAGTTACCAACTGTCTCAATATAAATAACCGACCGACCTGTTTACTGTCCTTTGATACTAATGACAACCTTAAATGCTCAATAGAGATTAATAGTACATCCACATCCTGAACTATACCTTGAATCCCATCATAAGTATGGGAAGAGCGAGGATGAACAGATGGAGAATTAGGTATTGAATTAGGATTAGGAAGATTAGGATTAGGATTGATAGGATTAAGATAAGGATTGATAGGATTAGGATTAGGATTGGTAGGATTAGAATTAGGATGATTAGGAGATGGTGTATCATCTACCAAATTCTTCACATAATCCAAAAGATTAATAAGACTACAACATAAATCTTTAATGAAGGTTTTAAATGTAGGCAGACTAGTGTCGGTCAACTTCACAAAAGCATAAAAAAGAGCAAAGTGAAGGGTCATCAACATAATGAAGTGAATGATACTCTCATAAACATCTAAGGTATTATAAAGAGGTGCTAAAAGAAGAGTAATAAAGAAAATAACTACACACCAAAGCATCTTAACAATCACCATAGAAAATGAAATGCAAGAAATATTTCTGGATTTTATTGAACATATAATTGTTTTTGGATTTTTGAATTTTAAAATGCAAGAGCATAAACTAGATCTAATCTAAATGCAAGAAAGGATCTAAAATCTAACACAATAGGGCATCTAATTCCACAAAATAAAAGGAGAGTAAGTATGTCGGGTTCACCAAAATGAATAGGGGTAAAATGGATTCACCTCTATTTGGATGTAAAGGGGGGAAATATGAGATCTATTCTCAAACCTGAATTCCCAAAGAAGAATCCAATTTGATCAACCAAGAGGTTAATACACAATTGAATCAATTTATGAGGAATATGGAAGAGAGAGAGAGAGAGAGAGAGAGAGAGAGAGAGTAAATCCAATATTTCCCTATGGAGGAAATTATGCTTGAAATATAGAATAATTGAAATACAAATACTAACCTCAAATTAGGGAAAATCTGGAAAATGTCAAATTCTGATGTCTATGTATACTTTCAGGCAATTCTACAACCTATTCTAGACTGGAAATGTCAAGACAGAGAAAACCTAGAAATCTTTCTCCGAGATGAGCTCAAATCGGGTTTGACCCTCATAAAAGGTCAAATACTACATTCTTTATTTGAAGTCCGATTCGAATTCTGTTCACAGATCTCATAAGTTTACCGAAAAGGGTATCCAAATTCGCTCTCAGATCAAAAATTTTGCACTTGTACCTACAAGAAAATGAGGGGTTTTTATTGTTTGTTTGAGGGGTTTGCCTTGGTCAAACCCAGGTTTGGAATCAACCTTAATATTGAAATTGAAATAGGAATGCTAGCAAGTAGTAGAAAAGGATCTAACAATGAAGCTATGCAATTCAATAGATATGTAATTGTATTTTGAATGTAAACAAGTATACTAATATGAAAGCTTGAACAAAACAATAAATGTAAATCAAACCTCCATGATTGTATGCTTAGAATCCACCTTGATAGAAGAATGAAAAGGATCTTGAAGATGAACAAAAGGATCTTGAAGGAAGATCACACCATCATGATGGCTGGATCTAGGGTTTGAATGATGGATCTTGAATGCTTAAACCAAATCCCTTTAATGGCTTGAATGCTTGAATCCTTGATCTTCAATGGAGAACTTGAATGGAGAAGAGGACTTGAATGCTTGAATGGATCCTTGCTTGATCACCTTGAGAGCTTGAGAGTGCTTCAGCGTGAAAACTTGATGTGAAAATGAGAGGATGGCCTCCTTTTATAGTGAACTAGGGCACAATCCTCTAGAGGGGCCACCCTGGAGAATTAAATCCCAATTAGGTCCTAAACTTTATAAAATAAACCTAGATTAAATGCAAATAGAGGATTTACCATCCCAAAACCCGAAATGGCCAATCCGAAGGCGGGAAAATAAATATCCCGAAAGCCCGATGCCCGAAAATCAAGGATTCTGGTAATTTAAATGAGGGGGGAAAAATCGAGGTTGGACGTGACCTAGTCAGATTTGACCTTGATCCTGACCTAGTGAGGTTCAAGCTCGATCCTGACCTAGTCAAGATCAACCTTGAATTTGACCCTAGGCCCAGATTCAGTCAAAACCAGGTCAGGAGGTCCCGGGGATGCCCAGAAACCTAGAAATGATATCTGGACAGGATAGAATGCTAGGGATACACATAAAATCCTATGATTACTATGATGAAGGCTAGCAGGACCTATTTATAAATCCTACGTAGAAAATAGAGCCATGGAAGAGAGAAATTAAGGAGAATCCTTGAGATCCTAACCCTAATTTCACCTAGAATGAAGAAATCAAGTGCAGGGAAGAAGTGAAAAGTGGGGAGAAAGCCAAATACATGAAAAGACTTGATCAAGGTGCTTAACATAACCCCAAACCACTTACTCAGAGGGCTAAATGCTCTTATCATGGAAGTGCTTCCATTTTAAGATGATACATTAAGCCCCCACTTTAGCAAGAGTATGGACTCGATGCAAACTCTTGGTAAAGGAGAAGAAAGAGAAGATCCTAGTGGATTCACAATGAGATAAAATAACACTTAGTTAAGGACACAAGCCCCCAGACTAAGGATTCTAACTTTACATACATGTGTCAAAAGAATAAGGGTTAGTACTAAACAACCCAAATCAATTAGCATAAGAAACCTCGCTAAGAAATATTTCTCATACTAATATCATATTTGGAAAGCTATCATAAAAGCATAAATGTTTACATAAGAAAGACAAGAACAACACTATAAATAACATAGCTTCATGATCCTATCCTACTAGAATGAAAGCAGAAAGGAGAGAAAGGGAAAAGAGTGCTAACCTCACCCAGTAAGATTCCCACCTTACCATGAATCACCCTAGAGGGAGAGCCCAACAGGTTCACACATAAACGGTGCTTGCAAATGTAATGTGTCTTCTGATAGCTTCTAGAATACCCATAGATCCACCTTCTTGTATCACTATGAATATGAAATGCGTGTCTCCTCGGGATTTAGCAACTTATGTGCATTACCTTTGGAAGATTTAGCATATAGGTGCGTGTCTTTTTAGGATTTAGCAACTTATGTGCGTTACCTTAAGAGAATTTAGCACTTTGAAAAAAAATTGAAAAATGCATGTCTCCTTAGGATTTAGCAACTTATGTGTGTTACCTTTGGAAGATTTAGCATATAAAAATAAAAAACTATAGTACAAGGGAGGCCCTATATGTGCTCCCCTCCTTAATATGGAAAAAACATACTATTTTGTCATGTTAAGGAAAGAAAAGAACAATGATAAAGCCTTCTCCAACATCAAGAAAATATCCACAAACAACACCCAGTCCAAGCCAAAAGGGTCACAGCTCCTATGAGGCCATGGAAGGGACGAATGTAAAGAGATATCATGCAAGCAGTGAAAAGAAAGTAACCCTTATGAGGGATAGCACACTGTTCAGTTTCCAAGGTGAAAGATATATCAACCATGGAAACCCAATGTCAAACAACAAAATAGGTTGTGATCAAGGACAAAGATCCTCAATGCAAACCAAAATTTTCATGTATGATTGGATGTCACATAATAGATAAATACTGCTTAACCAAGGAAAGAGGTGAATCCTGTAAAGACAGAAAAGAAGGAGATGGCATCCTTGCCCCCAAAGTATAGGACAAAGATGGAAGAGGATACCTATTTCACAATGCAAGGATATATCCTATTTACAACAATGTACACCATAACCGTAGTGAGGGATATTGACCCCTACATCCAAGAATATAGATAATTGTGAAAAGGATATGTCACTCACGGAAAAGGATCCTCAAAGAAACAGATCTTATCAACAAGACCCCCTACCAGAGAGGAGTGCTTTAGTTAAAATATCATCTTTCAACAGCGGGAACAAAGATTCAATCATCAAGCCCCCTGCAAACAAGAGGAAGAGGAATCTTTGGAATGGGGGAAATAACTCTAACACCAAAGCAAGGGTGAGACTTTATAAAGAAAATAATTTGCAAAATAGAGAAGAAGTGATGACTTAGGACAACAGCTTCTCGTATAAGAAGGTTATCCATAGTTAGAACATCTTTCAATATGATGAAATAATATTGCAATATAAACAAATACCACTAAGCTAAGGAAAGAAACTCCCTAGACAAAGAGAAAGAAAGAGGTACCTTGCCCCCTAGAGATAAAGACAAGGGATACCTTTGCAAAAAAAATGTCTTAGAAAAGATATCTTGAAATATTCTATGGTTGATTAAAAACATAATGCAAAACCATAGAAAAATAGGAGAGAAAGAATACCTATTAAGCTCTAATAAAAGACCTAATGGATCATAGGAGACTAGATGAAAATACACCTCTTGCCCCCCAATCCTAAGACAAGAGGGAAAGAACATCTACATTATATCTAAAGGAGGGGAATCCCCGATATCAAAATTATGAAGGAATTGTAAAACTGCACGAGAGTGAGATATAATTCCTAAAGCAGCTCTTTCTCTAACATATAACTTAAAATGTTTACAATCAGCAAGTAAGTGTTTGTTACTATAATGAAAAGAACATTTATATTTGTGTAAAGCATTGATCTGCATAGGTCTAAAGATTTATTTCTTCAAATTCATTAGCTCAACATATACCTTCTTAGCCACTTCTTGATGAGTATTAGGGTTATCTAAGATAGGTGTGGGGAGAAGAGGACGATGTTTCGCATCACCTACCTTAATTTGACATTTTGAACACCCAACACCATACATATTCGGTTTAGGGGGTATATGAACTGGAAATATAATACCATGCTCGTTAAATCCAAACCCTAAACCTTTATATCCTTGTTTAGTCACCATATTATATCTGGTAGTGTACATATTATGTAAAGCTTCTACAGGAGATGATTATTTTTCATGTTCATGAGTAAAGGTTGCATAAGGTGGGATAACAAGTTTTGAAGAAGTTTCTTTACCCTTTCCTTTAATATCATCATGAATCGGAGGAGAAGGTAAATCAAAGAAATCTTACACATCTGCATCTTGAACTATAGCTTGAATCCCATCATAAGTATGGGAAGAGCGAGGATGAACAGATGGAGAAATAGGTATCGAATTAGGATTAGGAAGATTAGGATTAGGATTGATAGGATTAAGATTAGGATTGATAGGATTAGGATTAGGATTAGGATGATTAGTAGATGGTGTATCATCTACCAAATTCTTCACATAATCCAAAAGATTAATAAGACTACCACATAAATCTTTAATGAAGGTTTTAAATGTAGGCAGACTAGTGTCGGTCAACTTCACAAAAGCATAAAAAAGAGCAAAGTGAAGGGTCATCAACATAATGAAGTGAATGATACTCTCATAAACATCATAGGTATTATAAAGAGTTGCTAAAAGAACAGTAATAAAGAACATAACTACACACCAAAGCATCTTAACAATCGCCATAGAAAATGAAATGCAAGAAATATTTTTGGATTTTATTGAATATATAATTGTTTTTTGGATTTTTGAATTTTAAAATGCAAGAGCATAAACTAGATCTAATCCTAATGCAAGAAAGGATCTAAAATCAAACATAATAGGGCATCTAATTCCACAAAAGAAAAGGAGAGTAAGTATGTCGGGTTCACCAAAATGAATAGGGGTAAAATGGATTCACCTCTATTTGGATGTAAAGGGGGGAAATATGAGATCTATTCTCAAACCCGAATTCCCAAAGAAGAGATCCAATTTGATCAACCAAGAGGTTAATACAGAATTGAATCAATTTATGAGATATATGGAAGAGAGAGAGAGAGAGAGAGAGAGAGAGAGAGAGAGAGAGAGTAAATCTAATATTTCCCTATGGAGGAAATTATGCTTGAAATATAGAATAATTGAAATACAAATACTAACCTAAAATTAGGGCAGATCTGGAAAATGTCAAATTCTGATGTCTGTGTATACTTTTAGGCAATTTTGCAACCTATTTTGGACTGGAAATGTCAAGATAGAGAAAACCCATAAATCTTTCTCCAAGATGAGCTCAAGTCAGGTTTGACCCTCATAAAAGGTCAAATACTACATTCTTTATTTGAAGTCCGATTTGAATTATGTTCGCAGATCTCGAAAGTTTCCCAAAAAAGGTATCCAAATTCGCTCTCAGATCAGAAATTCTGCACCTATACCTGCAAGAAAATGGGGGGTTTTGTTGTTTGTTTGAGGGGTTTGCCTTGGTCAAACCCAGGTTTGGAATCAACCTTAATATTGAAATTGAAATAGGAATGCTAGCAAGTAGTAGAAAAGGATCTAACAATGAAGCTATGCAATTCAATAGATATGTAATTGTATTTTGAATGTAAACAAGTATATTGATATGAAAGCTTGAGCAAAACAATAAATATAAATCAAACCTCCATGATTGTATGCTTAGAATCCACCTTGATAGAAGAATGAAAAGAATCTTGAAGATGAACAAAAGGATCTTGAAGGAAGATCACACCATCATGATGGCTAGATCTAGGGTTTGAATGATGGATCTTGAATGCTTAAACCAAATCCCTTCAATGGCTTGAATGCTTGAATCTTTAATTTTCAATGGAGAACTTGAATGGAGAAGAGGACTTGAATGCTTGAATGGATTCTTTCTTGATCACCTTGAGAGCTTGAGAGTGCTTGAGCATGAAAACTTGATGTGAAAATGAGAGAGGAAGGCCTCCTTTTATAGTGAACTAGGGCACAATCCTCTAGAGGGGCCACCTTGGAGAATTAAATCCCAATTAGGTCCTAACCTTTAGAAAATAAACCTAGATTAAATGCAATTAGAGGATTTACCATCCCGAAAATTGAAATGGCCAACCTGGAGGTGGGAAAATAAATACCCCGAAAGCCCGGTGCCCGGAAATCAAAGATTCTTGAAATTTGAATGAGGGGGGAAAATTGAGGTTGGACCTAACCTATTCAGGTTCACCCTTGATATTGACCTAGTCAGGTTCAAGCTCGATCCTGACCTAGTCAGGATCAACCTCAAATTTGACCCTAGGCCTAGATTCAGTCAATACCAAGTCAGGAGGTCCTGGGGATGTCTAGAAAGCTAAAAATGATATCAGGATAGGATAGAATGCCAGGGATAGACAGAAAATCCTATGATTACTATGATGAAGGCTAGTAGGACCTATTTCTTAATCCTACCTAGAAAATAGAGCCATAGAAGAAGGAAATTAAGGAGAATCCTCTAGATCCTAACCCTAATTTCACCTAGAGTGAAGAAATCAAGTGCAGGGAAGAAGTGGTAAGCGGGGAGAAAGCTGAATACAAGAAAAGACCTAATCAAGGAACTTAACATAACCCCAAACCACTTACTCAGAGGGATAAATTCTCTTATCATGGAAGTGCTTCCATTTTAAGACGATACATTAAACCCACACTTTAGCAAGAGTATGGACTCGATGCAAACTCTTGTTAAAGGAGAAGAAAGAGAGGATCCTAGTGGATTCACAATGAGATAAAATAACACTTAGTTAAGGACACAAGCCCCTAGACTAAGGATTCTCACTTGACATACATGCATGAGGGTGTCAAAAGAACAAGGGTTAGTACTAAACAACCCAAATCATTTAGTATAAGAAACCTCGCTAAGAAATATTTCTCATACTAATATCATATTTGGAAAGCTATCATAAAATCATAAATGTTTACATAAGAAAGACAAGAACAACACTATAAATAACGTAGCTTCATTATCATGTCCTACTAGCATGAAAGCATAAAAGAGAGAAAGGGAAAAGAGTGATTACCTGACCTAGTAAGATGCCCACCTTACCGTGAATCACCCTGGAGGGAGAGCCCAATAGGTTCACCCATAAACTGTGCTTGCAAATGTAATGCATCTTCTGATGGCTTTTGGAATATCCATAGATCCACCTTCTTTTATCACTATGAATATGAAATGCGTGTCTCCTCAGGATTTAGCAACTTATGTGCATTACCTTTGGAAGATTTAACATATAGGTGCCTGTCTTTTCAGTATTTAGCAACTTATGTGCGTTACCTTCCAAGATTTAGCATATTTGAAATTGGAAATGCATGTCCCTTCAGGATTTAGCATCATATGTGTGTTACCTTCAAAGGATTTAGCATATTGAAAAAAATATGAAAAATGTGTGTCTCCTCAGGATTTAGCAACTCATGTGTGTTACCTTCAGAACATTTAGCATATAAAAATAAAAAACTATATTACAAGGGAGGCCCTATATATGGCCCCCTCCGTAATATGGCAAAAACATACTATTTTTAAATGTTAAGGAAAGAAAAGAACAAGGATAAAGCCTTCTTTATCATCAAGACAATATCCAAAAACAACACCAATTCCAAGCCAAGAGGGTCACAGCTCCTATGAGGCCATAGAAGGGATGAATGTAAAGAGATATCATGCAAGAAGTGAAAAGAAAGTAACCCTTATGAGGGATAGCACACTGTTTAGTTTCCAAGGTGAGAGATATATCAACCATGGAAACCCAATGTCAAATAAAAAAATAGGTTGTGATCAAGGACAAAGATCCTCAACTCAAACCAAAATTTTCATGTATGATTGGATGTTACATAATAAATAAATATTGCTTAACCAAGGAAAGAGGTGAATCACAGAAAGATAGAAAAGAAGGAGATGGCATCCTTGCCCCCCAAGTATAGGAAATATATGGAAGAGAATACCTACTTCACAATGCAAGGATATATCATGTTTAAAATAATGTACACCATATTCGTTGCGAGGGATATTGACCCCTACATACAAGAATATAGATAATCGTGAAAAGGATATGTCACTCATGGAAAAGGATCCTCAAATAAATAGATCTTATCAACAAGACCCCCCACCAAAGAGGAGTGCTTTAGATCAAATATTATCTTTCAACAGCGGGAACAAAGATTCAATCATCAAGCCCCCTGCAAACAAGAGTAAGAGGAATCTTTGGAATGAGGGAAATAACTCTAACACCAAAGCAAGGGTGAGAGTTTATAAAGAAAATAATTTGCAAAAGAGAGAAGAAGTGATGACTTAGGACAACAGCTTCTCATATAAGAAGGTTATCCATAGTCAGAACATCTGTCAATATGATGAAATAATATTGCAATATAAACAAATACCACTAAGCTAAGGAAAGCAACTCCCTAGACAAAGAGAAAGAAAGAGGTACCTTGCCCCCTAGAGATAAAGACAAGGGATACCTTTGCAAAAAAAATGTCTTAGAAAAGATATCTTGAAATATTCTATGGTTGATTAAAAACATAATGCAAAACCATAGAAAAATAGGAGAGAAAGAATACCAATTAAGTCCCAATAAAATACCTAATGGATCCTAGGAGACTAGATGAAAATACACCTCTTGCCCCCCAATCCTAAGACAAGAGGGAAAGAACAGCTACATTATATCTAAAGGAGGGGAATCCCCTATATCGAAATTATGAAGGAATTGTAAAACTGCACGAGAGTGAGATATAATTCTTGAAGTAGCTCTTTCTCTAACATATAACTTGAAATGTTTACAATCAGCAAGTAAGTGTTTGTTACTATAATGAAAAGAGCATTTATATTTGTGTAAAGCATTGATCGGCATAGGTCTAAAGATTTCTTTCTTGGAATTCATTAGCTCAACATATACCTTCTTAGCCACTTCTTGATGAGTATTAGGGTTATCTAAGATAGCTTTGGGGAGAAGAGGATGATGTTTAGCATCACCTACCTTAATTTGATATTTTGAACACCCAACACCATGCATATTCAGTTTAGGGGGTATATGAACTGGAAATCTAATACCATGCTTGTTAACTCCAAACCCTAAACCTATGTAACCTTGTTTAGTCACCATATTATATCTGGTAGTGTACATATTATGTAAAGCTTCTACAGGAGGTGATTGTTTTTCATTTTCATGAGTAAAGGTTGCATAAGGTGGGATAACAAGTTTTGAAGAAGTTTCTTTACCCTTTCCTTTAATATCATCATGAATCAGAGGAGAAGGTAAATCAAAGAAATCTTACACATCCACATCCTGAACTATAGCTTGAATCCCATCATAAGTATGGGAAGAGTGATGATGAATAGATGGAGAATTAGGTATCGAATTAGGATTAGGAAGATTAGGATTAGGATTGATAGGATTAAGATTAGGATTGATAGGATTAGGATTAGGATTAGGATGATTAGGAGATGGTGTATCATCTACCAAATTCTTCACATAATCCAAAATATTAATAAGACTACCACATAAATCTTTAATGAAGGTTTTAAATGTAGGCAGACTAGTGTCAGTCAACTTCACAAAAGAATAAGAAAGAGAAAAGTGAAGGGTCATCAACATAATGAAGTGAATGATACTCTCATAAAACTCATAGGTATTATAAAGAGGTGGTAAAAGAAGATTAATAAAGAACATAACTACACACCAAAGCATCTTAACAATCGCCATAGAAAATGAAATGCAAGAAATATTTTTGGATTTTATTGAATATATAATTGTTTTTGGATTTTTGAATTTTAAAATGCAAGAGCATAAACTAGATCTAATCTAAATGCAAGAAAGGATCTAAAATCTAACACAATAGGGCATCTAATTCCATAAAAGAAAAGGAGAGTAAGTATGTTGGGTTCACCAAAATGAATAGGGGTAAAATGGATTCACCTCTATTCAGATGTAAAGGGGGGAAATATGAGATCTATTCTCAAACCCGAATTCCCAAAGAAGAGATCCAATTTGATTAACCAAGAGGTTAATACACAATTGAATCAATTTATGAGGAATATGGAAGAGAGAGAGAGAGAGAGAGAGAGAGAGAGTAAATCCAATATTTCCCTATGGAGGAAATTATGCTTGAAATATAGAATAATTGAAATACAAATACTAACCTCAAATTAGGGTAGATCTAGAAAATGTCAAGTTTTGATGTCTGTATATACTGTCGGGCAATTCTACAACCTATTCTGGACTGGAAATGCTGAGACAGAGAAAACCAAGAAATCTTTCTCCAAGATGAGCTCAGGTCAGGTTTAACCCTCATAAAAGGTCAAATACTACATTCTTTATTTGAAGTCTGATTCAAATTGTGTTTGCAGATCTCAAAAGTTTACCGAAAAGGGTATCCAAATTCGCTCTCAGATCCAAAATTCTGCACCTGTACCTACAATAAAATGGGTTTTCTTGTTGTTTGTTTGAGGGGTTTGCCTTGGTCAAACCTAGGTTTGGAATCAACCTTAATATTGAAATTGAAATAGGAATGCTAGCAAGTAGTAGAAAAAGATCTAACAATGAAGCTATGCAATTCAATAGATATGTAATTATATTTTGAATGTAAACAAGTATATTGATATGAAAGCTTGAACAAATAATAAATGTAAATCAAACCTCCATGATTGTATGCTTAGAATCCACCTTGATAGAAGAATGAAAAGGATCTTGAAGGAAGATCACACCATCATGATGGCTAGATCTAGGGTTTGAATGATGGATCTTGAATGCTTAAACCAAATCCCTTTAATGGCTTGAATGTTTGAATCTTGATATTCAATGGAGAACTTGAATGGATTCTTTCTTGATCACCTTGAGAGCTTGAGAGTGCTTGAGCATGAAAACTTGATGTGAAAATGAGAGAGGAAGGCCTCCTTTTATAGTGAACTAGGGCACAATCCTCTAGAGGGGCCACCTTGGAGAATTAAATCCCAATTAGGTCCTAACCTTTAGAAAATATACCTAGATTAAATGCAATTAGAGGATTTACCATCCCAAAACCCAAAATGGCCAACCCAGAGGCAAGAAAATAAATATCCTGAAAGCCTGATGCTCGAAAATCAAGGATTCTGGAAATTTTAATGAGGGGGGCAAAATCGAGGTTGGACCTAACCTAGTCAGGTTTGACCTCGATCTTGACCTAGTTAGGTTCAACCTTGATCCTAACCTAGTTAGGATCAACCTCTAATTTGACCCTAGGCCCAGATTCAATCAGATCTAGGTCAGGAGGTCCCAGGGATGTCTAGAAACCTAAAAATGATATCAGGACAGGACAGAATGCCAGGGATAGACATAAAATCCAATGATTACTATGATGAAGGCTAGGAGGACCTATTTCTAAATCCTACCTAGAAAATAGAGCCATGGAAGAGGGAAATTAAAGAGAATCATCGAGATCCTAACCCTAATTTCACCTAGAATGAAGAAATCAAGTGCAAGGAAGAAGTGGGAAGCGGGGAGAAAGCCAAATACATGCAAACACCTGATCAAGGTGCTTAACATAACCCCAAACAACTTACTCGAAGGGCTAAATGCTCTTATCATGGAAGTGCTTCCATTTTAAGATGATACACCTTCCTATAGAATGCCATCTCCTAGATCACCTCAAGTTGTTAAGCTTTCTCTCTGAGGACCACAAGCTCTGATACCAATTGTTAGGAATAATAGTCCACAATAAAACTAAGAGGGGGAGTGAATCATTTGTATGATAGAATATTAAAATTTAAACTTTAAACTCAACAATATCAAATCCAATGAACATAATGAATTCCAGCACAATAACACAATATTTTGGTTACAGGGAAACCCTGTTAAAGGTAAAAACCCAGTGGGAATTAGAACCCGCTAATGATGTACTAAGAGTATAGTAATCTTTGTAAAAAGATATAGCCCTGTTAGGAGCTTATTGAAACATTATAGTGCATAGTCCTTGTTAGAGGACAAACCCTGTTAGGATTCAAGGAACAAAGAGGGCTCACTGTTAGAAAGTGAAGTCCACCAAGATATCTGAGAGAGGGGGGGTGAATCAGTTATCAAATAATTATAAATTTTATCATCTTCAATAGAATTAAACCATACAAGAAATGTAATTACCAACCATAGAAATATATTCATACACAATAACACAATGACACAAGATATGTTGACTAGGGAACCTCTTGATCAAAGAGTAAACCCCGGTGGGAATGATGCCCACAAATGATGCACTAATATGAATATTCCTTGTAAAAGGATGGACTCTATTAGGAGTCTTATGAAATACATTTAGTACATATGAATCCCTGTTAGGAGATTTTGAATCCCTGTTAAAAGATTCTAACCCTGTTAAGAGTTATGGAAGATAGAAGGACCCACTGCCCAAACAGCTTCGGGGTAAGATCACTGAACACATTGTCCAAATAATCTTTTCATTAATCAATATAATAACATGTTAACTCTAACTGTGCAAAACCACACTCACTATTACATCAGATCTCAATTTCAGATCTCTTTACTTCGCATGTCTTCCTTCACATATTCGCTTTCACATTTAGCTCTATTCTTCACTTCTTATTCCTCCACTACAACATAACAACAAGGAAATAAATTCCTTCCTTTATACCACACTCAAATAATTACAAATGAGTTGGCATACAATTACAACATAAAAGTTTCCACAGGCTACAACAAAATTACACAAAATTGTCAGCTTCCAAATACAATAAATCTTCACTCGTGTGACCTTGAAGTCTACGCTATCATCCACATCAATTTCAATGTGTCTTCAACTTTCCTTTAACTGCACAAAACTAGATTCCATCCTGATTAGGAGATATCATCCGATTTCCACAAACCGCTACTCAAGAACACTGCCTAAATACTGCTTCCACCAAAATGCTCATATCTTCCATGAATAAATGAATTATTGTCTGCGCTCTTAACCATAGATATATAACATATCAAATAGTATATCCTCAACATCACATAGCTCCAATGCAATAACCCACGTGCGCTAATCCAAACTCTATCTACTTCTCTGCAAGTCTTCGGTAAATCACTATGTTGACATCAATGACAATCATAGTCATGAATGCAACATCAACTACTATAGAATGGCTACCAAACGTTTAGCATTCATTCCTAACAATCTCCTCCATTGGCATTGATGGCAACATAGATGAAAAACATCTAATGTTCCAAAAATCCAAAAATCCAATACTGCAACACTACTTCTTCAAATCCTCTTCATCAATCAAATCTTGCTTCGTTATCCTATTCAGTTCTCTCCAACAAATGTTCTAGATTGTTTTTCATGTATACTTCTCCCCCATTGACATCAATGACAAAAATTTCATCACTATGTCAACAATAACTCAATGTCAAAAGACACTATTCAGAAAATAAATTTACTAGAGTCCTCATGACTCAGCTCAGATACACATACTCCCCCATAGAGGAAGTACCAACATCCAGTCCAGAAGAAAGATAGGGCTCATATACCACTAGACGGATGCAACTAACTGCATCACTTTTCAAAAGTAGGCTAGGGAATAACCCCAAGCATACCTCTCAGATACTCAAATGTATCCTTAGGCAAAGGCTTTGTGAATATATTTGCTATCTACTCCTTAGTACTTATGTACTCAAGTTTGACTTCTTTCTCAGCAACTTTCTCTCTTACAACATGATACTTAATCTCTATATGTTTTGTCTTAGAATGTAATATAGGATTCTTAGACATACTAATTGTACTGGTGTTGTCACAATGTATGACAACAAGTTCAACAAATTTTATTCCAATATCCTTCAACATTTGCTTCATCCAAATTATCTGGTTGCAATTGTTTGCTGCTACTACATATTCTACTTCTGTTGTGCTTTGTGAGATACAATTTTTCTTTTTCTTAGCCAAGAAACCAATCTTCCTCCAAGGAAAAATGCTCCACCACTGGTGCTTTTCTTATCATCAAAACTGCCTCCCCAATCAAAATTTGTATATGCACATAGGGTAAAATCATCAGATTTTTCATACCATAATCCATAGTCCAGTGTGCCTCTTAAATATCTCAGTATCCTCTTTACTGCTGCATAATGTGATTCTCTAGGTTCAGCTTGAAATCTTGCTACAAGTCCAACTGAATGTGCTATATCAGGTCTTGTATGAGTCAAATACTACAATCCTCCAATCATAGATCTGTATTTCTTCTGTTCCATTGCAGGAGTCTCATCTGTGCTAGATAACTTATGTCCGGTCGCCATGGGTGTTCCAATTGGTTTACAATTCTCCATTCCAAATATTTTCAACAAGTCATTCAAGTACTTTGTCTGACTTAAAAAGATACCATCATTGTTTTGTGTTATCTATAATCCCAAAAAGTATTTCATTTCACCAATCATACTCATTTCAAATTCAATCTTCATTTCATCAACAAATTTGTCACTAGCTTCATCTTCTCCTCCAAAGATAATGTCATCGACAAAAATAACTATAACCAACAAACCATTTTCAATTTCTTTTGTGTACAGATTGCTATCAGTTGTTCCTTTTGCAAATCCCAATTTTAACAAATACTTATCCAGTCTTGCATACCAAGTTCTAGGTGCTTGTTTAAGTCCATATAAAGCTTTCTTCAATTTACATATCATGTCTCCTTCTTGAGTCAAAGGAAAACCTTCAGGCTACTCAATGTAGACTTCTTCCAACTCTCCATTCAGAAATGCTAACTTCACATCCACCTGATATACTTTGAATTTCTTGTAAGCTGCATATGCCAAAAACATTCTTACTACTTCAATTCTTGCAACAGGTGCAAAGGTTTCTTCATAATCAATTCCTTCTTAGTGTGAGTAACCCTTACATACCAATCTTGCTTTTTTTCTTACTACTTCTCCTTGTTCATTCATCTTGTTTTTGAATACCCATTTAGTTCCAATAACATTCTTGTCTTTAGGTCTAGGGACCAATTCCCATGTCTTGTTCTTTTCAATCTGATCCAGTTCTTCTTCCATAGCATTAGTCCAACTTTCATCTTCACAAGCTTCACTAATAGTCTTAGGTTCAATTTGAGAAATCAAACATAATTGTTCTTGTACCTTATTTCAAGTTAGAACTCCTCTTTTGATGCTTCCAATAATTTGTTCAATAGGATGATTTCTTAACAAACTCTTGCTAGGTGTCACTATCTCAAATCTCTCTTCAGATGTAGGCTCTTCAATGACTTCACTGTGGCTTTCATTCAACAAATCACTGTCAGTTTCATAAAATAATTCAATAGATCCAATGTTAGGTTTAGGATGAGCTTCTTCATCAGATTCATAATCAAGCATTCTTTCCTAAATTTTGAACTTTTCATCAACTTTAATATTTGTGCTTTCAACAATAGTCTTAGTTCTTTTATTGTAACATCTATATGCTTTTCTTTTCAAAGAATATCCAAGAAATATACCTTCATCACTTCTAGGATCAAACTTTCCAATATCATCATCTATCTTTATATAACATTTGCATCCAAAAATTCTAAAATACTTAACTGAGGGTGCATGTCCAAACCATAATTCATAAGGTGTCTTGTCTGTGTCTGCTCTAATTTGTACTATGTTCATTGTATACACTGTTGTGTTCACTGCTTCTCTCCAGAATATCTTTGCCAAATCATTCTCAAACAACATAGCTCTTGCTACTTCAGTCACTGATATGTTCCTTCTTTCTGCAATGCCATTTTGTTCACGTGTTCTAGGGGCTGAATACTATCTTTTAATGTCATTTTCTTCACAAAAGATGTTAAACTCTCTAGAAGTAAATTCTCCACCTCTATCAGATCTCAAACATTTAATCTTCATTCCAAATTCATTCTCAACTTTATTCTTAACAATCTTAAACTTATCAAATGCTTCAGATTTTTCTTTAAGAAATGCAATCCACATCATTCTTGTAAAATCATCAACAAGAATCATAAAATACCTTTCTCCATAGAATCCTCTAGTCCTGGTAGGACCGCTCAAATCTGTATGAACAATCTCCAGCTTCTCAGTAGATGTAAACTTCTTACTAGGAAATGAACTTCTCTTCTGTTTAGCCATTACACATTCTTTGCAAATCATGTTAGTAGGCTTCATAATTTTAGGTAAATCTCTTACTGCAAGTGTAGTACTTACTTTCATGATGTTATCAAAGTTTATATGACAAAACCTTCTATGCCATAACCAACTATCATCAATCTTAGTAATCAAATATGTCATCTCAGTAGGATTTAACTGAAATACATTACCTCTGGTTCTAGATCCAGTTCCAACCAGATTTCCATCTTTATCCTTTAGCACACAAGTTTTTTCAGTAAAACAAACTTGATATCCCTTATCAACTAATTGTCCAACATTCAAAATATTATGTTTCAATCCATCCACAAAATAAACATCATCAGTATTAGTCTTTCCATCAAGAGTAATAGATCCTATACCTTTAATCAATCAAGGTGCATTGTTTCCAACTCTAACAACTCCTCCATCATATTCATTAAACTTTATGAACTTTTTCATGTCTCCAGTCATATGATGTGAACAACCACTGTCTATAATCCAATTAGATTTCTTTTCAACTTGATAAACTAAGGCTTTTTTTCCTTAACATCAGTTTCAAAAATCTCTTCTTTAATTGCTACAAATCCTATGTCATCATTATTGTCAGTATCACTTTCACTTAATGTTCTTTCTATACTAGCTTCAAGATCTTCATCATTAGCATAATAACATTCCTTAGATCTTCTAGGTTTGAAATTGTTTATGTACTTTTTAACTCTCTCAAGACACTTAGATGCAAAATGACCATATTCTTGACAAGTCCAACATTTAAATATTTTCTTACCATCTAGTTCTCTTTTCACAAGCAAGGCAATGCCTTCTTCAATCTTCTTGTTTCTTCATTTCTAGATCCGTTGCTGCCAGCATAATCTCTGCTCACACTAATGCTTCTTGACAAAGTAGGGTGAACATTAAGAGCATTGAATGTTGTCTCCATTCTAGGTAAATCTTTTGATAATCTCAAGTTCATTTCTACTGCTTCCAATCTTCCAAGAAGAGTCTCTCTTGTAAAGTTTGTAGTACAAGGTATAACTTGTTCAATCATATGTGTTGTCTGCTTAAATACAGGATTCAATGTCCTCAAAATTTTCCATATTACTTCATTCTCTGTCTTTGTTCCTCCACAAGATTTAATACCTGTAATAATTTCTGACATTCTACCAATATAGCTTCTAATAGATTCATCTTCCAACATTCTTATATCTTCAAATGCACATATCCAATTATGTAATCTAACTCTTTTTGCATGTTCATCACCTTCAAAATTAGAGTGTAAAGCTTTCCAAATTTTATGAGATTTTTTCAAACATTTTACTTGATTGTACTCATTCTCCAGAAGTGTTGTCAAAAGTGCTTCTCTTGCAAGTATGTTACACATGAATAGATCTCTCTCATCCATAGTACATGTTTCAAGATTGTCCTCTTCACTGATAGTCTTATCATTCTTTGTAATCAACCAATAACCTGGTCCTAAACATAGTAGGTGTGTCTTCATCTTTTCTTTCCAGCTGTCAAAATTTACTCGATCAAACTTAGGGCTTTCTTTCTTGAAATTTGCCATGGATCTCCTTAAGCTGTTAAACTTCTTTTTCAAGGACCTGCCGCTCTGATACCAATTGTTAGAAAGTAAAGTCCACCAAGATAACTGAGAGGGGGGGGGTGAATCAGTTATCAGATAATTATAAATTTTATCATATTCAACAGCTTTAAACCATACAAGCAATGTAATTACCAACCATGGAAAGATATTCATACATAATAACACAATGACACAAGATATGTTGACTAGGGAACCTCTTGATCAAAGAGTAAACCCCAGTGGGAATGATGCCCACAAAAGATGCACTAATATGAATATTCCTTGTGAAAGGATGGACTCTATTAGGAGTCTTATGAAATACATTTAGTACATATGAATCCTTGTTAGGAGATTTTGAATCCATGTTAAAAGATTCTAACCCTGTTAAGAGTTATGGAAGACAGAAGGACCCACTACCCAAATAGCTTCAGGGTAAGATCACTGAACATACTCTCCAAATAATCTTTGCATTATGGAAATAGAATAATATGTTACCTCTAACTATGCCAAACCACACTCACTATTACATCAGATCTCAATTTCAAATCTTTGTACTTCGCATGTCTTCCTTCACATATTCACTTTCACATTTAGCTCTATTCTTCACTTCTTATTCCTCCACTACAACATAAAAACAAGGAAATACATTCCTTCCTTTATACCACACTCAAATAATTACAAATGAGTCAACATACAATTACAACATAAAAGTTTACACACGCTACAACAAAATTACACAAAACTGTCGGCTTCCAAATACAATAAATCTTCACTCATGTGACCTCAAAGTCTGTGTTATCATCCACATCACTATCAATGTGTCTTCAACTTCCCTTTAACTGTGCAAAACCAGATTCCATCCCGATTAGGAGATATCATCCGATTTCCACAAACTGCTACTCAGGAACACTGCCTAAATACTGCTTCCACCAAAATGCTCATATCTTCCATGAATAAATGAATTACTATCGGCACTCTTAACCATAGACATATAACATATCAAAGAGTATATCCTCAACATCACATAGCTCCAACTGCAATAACCCATGTGCACTAATCCAAACTCTGTTTGCTTCTTTGTAAGTCTTTGGTAAATCACTGTGTTGACATCAATGACAATCATAGTCATAAATGCAAAAACAACTACTAGAGAATGGTTGCCAAACATTTAGCATTAATTCCTAACACTCACTACCCAAAGAAGGTTAAATCCACCTTCAGAACTCACTAGTTCACAATAGGTGTATATGAAGAAATACACAATCTTTTGAACTGTTTGCCAGTCTTTGCTTTATCAGTTCCAATGAATTCCACTAGTAAACCTCTACTCTACATGCAATAGACTCAAGCTCACATCTTTCACAACCTCTTTATGTCACACATATTCCATCCATATCTTTTAAAAAGAAAAAACCTTTCATTTATACCTTATGACATTTTACCAAGATAAGGTCGGCCCATAAGGCTTTCCTAATTATAAAAAATTACATAAACCCTTGCTAAGATACACACAGTATCTAAAAAAAGTTTACAATGATTACATTACAACAATTAAGGATCAACATCCTTGATTTATGCTTGCTAAAAAAAAACACGCTTCATTCCCTGAGTCGGCTTCAGAATAAGCCATCGCTAGAGCACATGTCACAAATGACATCACCAATCACTATGTACCTTGCACTAACCAATGAACATCCATCAGTACCTCTTCCATCATCATTCAATTTCACATACCTTGAATCCAATCCCTCTAAAAGATATATCAAAAACTTAGAGGCTAACTCTGTCGATTCTCATTGTCACAGTCCAGTGACCAGTCTTTACCAAAATAGTTGTAACTTTCTTAATATGAAATACTTAATGATGCGATCACATATATAAGATCACAACATCCACCTGAACTCTCATCTAACTTCGTAGCATCTGAAACATCCATACACTTACTGTACATTATGATTACCAGTCTGGTTCCTTCATAAAAGCATATGTTGACATCAATGACAAAACACAAATGACAATAGTATGATTGGCCATTCAGTAACGTAGTGATTAAATATATTACATGTCTCAATCACCACCCATGCATTAGCAATATCCAACATATGCTTGATTCACTTTTTTGCCTTATGTCAAAATGAGATCAATTACAAATATATAGCAAGCTGTTATGATTGCCATGACCTAATTAGGTTTACAACATCTTAGAAAACCTAAGATCTACGGTGTACAAAATTAACCTAGATCTAACTATTACATAGGAATCATCACTACATTTAATGATTACATCCATAATAAATAATCCTCGATCTTGGTAAAACATTTTATGAGTTCATGTAACTATTTGCATAGATATATGTGGCATTCATGAATACTATGTCATTTCCTAGATAACTCGGTAAACACAACCTGTTATGTTCAGTGAATACACTAGTGCTCGGTGTGTATATTGCTTGGTGTTTACTAACACTCGGTGCTTGGTTTACTCTGATGCTCAGTTATCATGCTCTAGTGCTTGGTTAAACCTATTTCCTTTTAGCTCTTGGTTCTTCCTTATGAATACTTGGTATGGAGGCTTGTTTGTTTAACCGACTAGCATAATGTAGCTTATTGTATCATCTTTTACCGACTGATTAGCTTGGATAACCAACTAGTCTAATTTGATACTAATGACAACATCTAATGCTCAAATAGAGATAACAGTTTATGGAGGTGATATGCATGTACAAAAAGCAAAGGTTGATAGTCTTAAAGGAAAATTTGATGAGATGAGAATGAAAGAAGAAGAAAACATTGCAAAGTATAGTTTCAGAATTAAGGAAGTGGTAAGTGTTATCAAAGGTGTTGGTGGAACATTAACTGGAGAAGAAGTGGTAAGAAAAATTCTCAGAACTCTTTCACCTAAATATTCTATTCGAGACTATGCTATTCAGGAACTGAGATCCATACCTAATAATATTGTTACACTTGATGCTTTGATTGGTTGATTGGTAAGCTGACTATATTTGAACATAGTAATTTTGATAATAGTTTATCAAATATTGAAATAGCTTTTAAATCATCTTTGAGCATTGGTAGTTCAATAAGAGAAAGAGATAATCACTATAGTTCAGGTGGAAGTGACTATGATAGTATACTAACCGAGGAAAAAGAACAAGAAGAATTGCAAGCACTGCTGATAAAGAGGCTACTAAGAGGGAAAGGAAAGTATAAAGGTAAATTGCCTCAAAAATGTTTTAATTGCAACAAGATTGGTCACATTGCATCTAGGTGTCCTAATAATTACAGGAATGATAAAAGGGACAAGAAGGAGAACCGATACCAAAGGTTTAGAGATTTCAAGGATAAAAGAAATAAATCATGCTACCTAGTTGAGGAAGGAATAATTGATGATGAATTTGATAACATAGAAGAAAGTGAGGAAGTGGTCAATGTTGCTATGAAGGATGATTCAGAAGAAGAAAGGTATGAAGATGAAAAATCCCTTATTTCTCAAGTTAGAAAAACTAATCCATAGATAATTGACAGTGGTTGTTTGCATCATATAACTGGTGATATTGATAAGTATGAAAATTTAGAAGAATATGATGGAGGATTTGTTAAATTTGGAAATGATGCTCCTTGTTTTGTAAGAGGAAAATGATCCATTATGTTGAATGAAAAGATCAAATGTGATAATTCTTATTGGGTTGGAGGACTAAAGTACAACTTGTTGAGTGTTGCACAATTGAATAACACTAGTCACCGACTAGAATTTCATAACAGAAAAGTGAAGATCTATGATGCTGCTGGAGATTTGATTGGAACCGGTGAACAATCAAAAGGTAACTTATTCTACCTTGATAGTGATACAAAATTATTATTTTTGTTAAAGTTGAGGATGTATGGTTATGGAATAAGATATTTTGTCATGTGAATTTTGCCAACTTAATTAAGGTGAGCAAAAAGAATAGAGTTAGAGGTTTACCAAAATTGAGAAAGCCTAATAAAGTTATTTATAAGGAATGTCAGATCGGTAAGATGACTAAATCAAGTTTCTCAAGCAAGTCTTACTCATTAAATGGTATATTGAAATATAGACCTCTGCGGTCTTATGACAATACAAAGCTATTGTGGTGATTGGTATTTCATTTTCTTTGTTGATGACTACTCAAGAATGATGTTGGTAATGTTTCTAAAAGAAAATTTTGATGCATTCCAAATATTTAAATGGTACACTAGTACATTTGACCCACTTTTTAGACCAACATTTCCGACCAAGCTATAAAATGATTTTCCATGGTCGGTTTATAGAAGAAAATTTTGATTTTTTTTAAATCTATTCCTATGTTGGTCAGAATTAAGACCCTAAAGAGTGGTCATAATTCTAACCAACACAGGAATAGAAGTAAAAAAAAGGTCAAATTTTATACATGTATCCCACCTACGGCCGCCACATTTTATTTTATTTCATTTTGGCATAGTCTGTGAGCAAAGGAGTGCTAAAGGAGGTGGTATAAGGTGGGAAGCTACACTACATCGACATCGCACAAGTAAGTTCGAACCAGTGGTTGAATATCACGGAAGTGCAGACCGATGAGCAATAAAACCTTCATTTTCTGCTATTTCATTGCTTGGTTTGGTGTGTTAATTATGAGTTAGCGGGTTTTACTTGTGTTTATTCTTTGAAAGTCTACTTTTCTTTGAAAATCTGTACGTCGGGTGTTAATTCTTGTGTTTATCCAACTGTAATAGTCTTAAGTTTTTGTTAATATATGGCAATTTAGCTCGAATAAGGGGTCTGTCTGAGGGTTTGAATCCTCTTAGATTGGTTTTCTAATGGTGAATCAAGTGTTTTTTAGGCCTAGAAGTGATTGGAAATAGCACATTTTAGAAGCCCTAGAAACAAGCGTTTGGAGAGACAAATTTGGGCATTTATCATCTAGCACCCTTCCCTGCATCCAAATGATTTTTTATCAAAATTAAAGGACATATTTCCATAGCATACTTCAGATCTAACTCATTACATCCTCAACTGTCTGGCACCTTCTATCATCCAAAGTTGGTCTACCATCCAACCTCAAGAAAACACAATACACATTTTAAAAAGTCTAATTTGTGGTCAACCTAAACATAAACAAGAGGGAAAATAATTGCCTTTACTTTGCATTTTCATCTAAGTCAAAATAAAAAACTGCCTAAAAAGAAATCCCTCACTTGGGGTGCTACACTACTAAGGTGCTCAAATGTCTGCCATTGTTATAGAGAATCATATGGAGATCACACATCCCCTAAAAAATTCCCAAGCCATGGTTTACATGGAAGGATCTCTAAGGCCAATTTGCATATTCCCCATATCAAAACCCAATAACTTTATTGATATGCATGTCATTGAGTCCAGTACAACAGAAGTGAATTCATGTGTTTTAAGAAAAGAATCAAAAGATAAATGTAACAGCCTTCAACAATTTTGTGTATTCAAGCATCCACTGGTCTATTCACTTAAAAAATTCAACTCGTCTAGATGAATCTTTGTTTTATCCTTTTACTTACAAAAAAATCACTTGAAATGTCAAACATGTAGTAAAAAATCACTGGTATGTTTAATATGCAGTTAAAATTTATAAGCCTTGCCTGGTTTCTGACAAACATCCAATGTCTATATTGTCAACACGTTAGAAAGCACAGTTGAGCATATTCATGTTAAAATGGATAAAAAGCTACCTTTTGTCCAATTTTTTTTATTGCAGTTCTATGATATTCAAGTTATATGATTACCAACCAATAAAAGAACCAAAAGATTGTTAAGTATTGCTCAACTTATGATTGCCCTCCAAATTATATATTGAAAACATATGAGAATGCACAAGAGCATATTTGTTGTCAAAATAGATAAAAGGCTTCCTATGGAAGAAGTTTCCACAATGTGAACTGACAATGAATAAGTAGTTCCCAACTTTGTATCCTTGCCATTTGTTTTCTAAAGATCGAATCTCCTCTTGTTTATGGAGGTTAGAGTAACTTTTTCAAATTGGTTAATTCATTTGCACATTACAAGATGGCAGCAATCTTAGAAAATGGTGCAGAAGTACCCAGATAATAACACTCAGAGGCACATGCATAAGGCAGTAATCATGGATATTCTGGTGTGAAGAAAAAATAGCTTGCCTTTAAGATTATGAAGATAAAGATTACACAAGTTAAAGTTTCCTTCTAGAGGCTGGGCCACTGGCAAAAGCACATATAAATCCTATCCATATTTACAAGCATCATAATTCACAAAAAAGAGGACATCTCTTCTCAATCAAGTAGTATGGTGGTCAGTCCTTCACCTTCACCCGATTCCTGCTGAAAGCTTTATATTTGGAAACTTAAATTTTAGTGAATTGGCCCTCTTTTTAATGCTCACATAAGCCCTACCTACAAAATGATTACACCTATCAATCCCAGGGTACATATTAGCTTATACTTCATGAAAATGGAAACCCACTTAACCAAAGCTATCCTCTTCTTTTCTTCCATTCTAGACCACAGGAAATTCCTTTTAATTCTCTCTAATTTATCAGCTTGAGAATTAGATATTCTCAAGCATGATAGGAATTATATAGGAATTCCTTGCAAAGATTGTTTGAGGAGTTACAACTTACTTGAAGTGCTTAGAAGTTTATCGTTCGAACTAGTCAACTTACATTATATTATTTTCAAAATTGTATTCCAAAAGTTAGAAACCTCCTTGAAAATGAGTGAGAGCCCTAGGTAAGTATCTGAAAGATCAACAAATTGACATCCAAAAATGTTCCTCACCTTGTTTTGAAGGGAATGATGAGTATGGAAAAAATAGACTTTTTGTTTAACATAGTTGATATTTTTCCTCGACACCAAAGAATATTGGGTGAGGAGGCATTTCTAGCTTCTATCTTCCATCATTGACACAACACCAATGAGGATTATGTCATCAAAAAACTATGATAAAACTACCAAGGGCGGGGTGGAAGCAAGGCTCACCTCTAGGATTTTTTCACACTTAGGATATAAAGAAAGTTACTTCCTAGCACCTCAACCAACAAGATGAAGAGGTGGTCACCCTTCCTTATCCCTCTGGATTCACCAAAGAAACCTCTTGATACTCCACTAACAAGTACAAAGTAGAAAATAGTAGTCACACATTTCTTGATCAATGCAATCACCTTCATCTCAAAGTTGAATCTTTCAATTACTTTGAAGATGAAATCCCATTTGATCCTATCATAAGATTTAGATATGTTTAAATTAAGAGTCATCCTTTAGAGCCTGCATTTTTCCTTGGAGTGGAAGACTTCATGGGTAGAAATGGTCGCATCAAGAATTTGTCTCTCAGGGACAAACCCAGTTTGGTTGTATTTGATAAGATTGTCAAGAAAAGGTTCAATTCTATTGACATGAACTTTAGAAAATATTTTGCAGACAATGCTACACAAGATTATTGTCCAAAAATCAATAAGAGAGAATGGCTCCTGGAGTTTTGGGATCAAGGAAATGATTGAGAAATTTAGTTTCTTAAGAATTCTGCATGTTCTAAAGAAATCTCTTGTAGCCACAATAACATTAGGGCCAATAATATGCAAAAAATCATGAAATAAAGTAGAGGGGAAGCCATCAGGACATGAGGCCTTAAAATCCCCCATAAAAAAGGTAGAATTCCACACTTCTTAATATGAGATTAGGGCTATGAGAAGCACATTATCAACTAGAGAAATAGTTTTTGGGAGGAAGTCCAATATCCAAGCCTCAAGAGCACCATATAGTACAACCATCATCCCTAAAGGCTTTGCAAAAGAAATAAGAGGCCAAAACACCCATTAGCTTTTCCTTTATAACCTCCTTATTATGCTCATCCCTAAGGATAAGGATAGTATTTATTTTCTTATGTGTGTAGGCTGAATGATGGAAGAAGGTTGAATTTATATCCCCTTCTTTAAGACACTAAATTTTGGATCTCTATTTCTAGAATATTTCCTACCTATTAAGGATATTTTTGTAATTAGCCCTTAGATTCTCTTTAATAGCATGTGTGGTTGGTAAGATGTCATCCATAGCCATTTTCTCTTAGATGGAAGCCAACTTCATGCAAAGTCCCCTTTTTTTTCTCAAAGACATTACCAAATGTGAGTTTGTTCCATCCTTTCACATTCCTTATAATGATGCTAAGTTTTTGAAACTCACAGAACATAGGCATTCTAATAATAGGTGAGTCCCACCATGCATTGACACACAAATGGAATTCAATGTGGGTGTCCCACATGATTTCATAGTGAAAGGGACTAGGCCCCTTTTGCACCCTATTTTTCCATTCCAATAAGAGTGGGTTGAGATCAAACACTATATGAGGGAGGGGAATAAGGCATTGAATCCTATATCTCAATTAGGTGAGGAGAGGAAGTGATCAAGTCTCACTTGGATGAGGTTTGTACCCTTCATTTGGTTATACTTGTGTGCAATAATTGTGTCACACTTCTATGGATCATTACATGCAAGGAAACTCAAGAATGAGCCCTCACAAATCGATCCATAGCTCCCTAGGCATGGAGTGCAAGGGCTTTTAAGAATGCTCTCAGCTAGAGCTATTTAGCCTATAACCTTGCTAGTAAACCATGCAATGGGAGATTCAATGAAGACAAGGGAAAGAATGCCAATATCCTCAAGAATCAAGAATTAAAATGCAATGCAACTATACTAGAAATGGAAATGCAAGCTAAGCTATGAAAGGAAACATGCAAGTGTTACAACCCAAGCTAATTAATCTATGTGAGCTAATCAAGAGCATAGAAATGAAGCTAATCTAAGAAAGCATAAATATGAAGCTAAGCTAAGAATGCAAGAATGAGATGTAGAATGCAAGAATGAGATGTAGATGCTAAGAATGCTCCAAATCTTCAAAAGCTCCAAAGTGACCCAGAAAACCTACAGCATAAAGTTAGCATAAAAAGTTGGGGATCTAGAATGAAGAAGAGAGCTCTTCTTTTATAGGAAATGAGGAGAAATGGACCATGGAGATTAAGAGGCAAAAGATTTAATCAATAGTGGAGCTTAAAAGAGGAGCAATCCATGTGCACAAGTATCCTCCAATAGGAAAATAAGAGTTGACTTTTGTGTCCATATGAGACAAAAGTGCTTTTTCCCTTTTTATAAAATAAGAATAATGCTTTATTTGTGCAACTTAGGATAAGAGGAAAAAGTGGGGGCTTTTATTTATTTAAAAGGGGAGGAAATATTCCTTTTAAATAAATAAAGACTTAGGATAAAATGGTTAGCCCATAGAAAATAATCGAATAAATGATAGAACTAGGATTTGATCAAGAACAAGCAATTGATGATTTAGCAAAAGGGGCTAATAGTCTAGGTGACCATTTTTAGGTGTATACAATACTAGGTAAACTTTTGCCCAATATGGTCAAAGTTGACCAACCCAGTTTCATTAACAAATTTAGATAAATCTACCTTACTATTTGCATTCTCTTCTAGGCCACCCAATTTCTCTAATGGGAAGAGGGGGGAATTTAAGTCACTAGAAAGGAGCTAGCTCTAGGTGGACTATTGAAGAATGGTTGTGATTTCATTCCAAATCTTTCTCCTACAATTGCAAGAATTAGGTGCATAAACATTACCCACAAACCACATCATACCATCATAGGTGAACCTAGTAGCTAAAATATTTTTCTTGGAAAAGGTCAAAGCTCCAGAAACCTTTAGTGGGTTCCACATAGTAACAATACCGCCTCAGGATCCAGAAGCTTCCATGATACAATATTGTGAACCCAACCACAAAACCCTTGAAAGAGTGTTGAAGGAGGATTCAATAATCTTAACTTCGTGGAGAAGAAGGATTTCAATACCATTTTTTAGAATACAATTCTTGAGGGAAAATTATTTCTGGGGACCATTTAGCCCCATCATGTTCTAAGAGAGGAACCTTATTTATTTGCCTTGGTTTTAGAATTTGGGGTCCTTTGCCTTCCATTGTTGATTTCTCTAATGGCTTCTCTTTTCCTTGTGACACTCTATGAAGGTTGACCAACTTTTATGTTAGAACCAATATCTACTTTCTTATTCTTTCTTTTCTTCTTCTAGATCATTCATCCATCATCCACCACCATAGAGTTGGTGGACACACTAGGTGATGAGAAGATTTTACCCATGGGTGGGGGGGCAGGGGGTAAGCATTGGATCAGATGAAACACCTTTGAGGGTGATCAAGGAAGCCACAATTTGGGGTCCAACAAGCAATATTTTGCCTTCCAATTAAGAATTTGATCGCACAAAATTAATAACTGAAATCTTCCCCTTGCAAGTTTTAGAAGCCATATGCAATGTAGGGTCCCCATCTAGATTCAAACCCTTATCAGGTTTCTTAGGAGTTTCTATAATCTTGAAAAGGCCATCCATGAAAGGATATTCATCACTATCAATATCTGAGGTTGTGCCTACATAGGGTGCATTAAGCCTAAGAGGTGAGGTTGAGATACACTTATATTTTTGTTGTTCTTTCTTTGGGGCCTTGTAGTCAAAGATCACATGGCTCAATTTATTGTACTTTTGGAAAAAGACTATGGAATTCTCATAAACTACTACTTGTTTCCACTTGTCCAACTTAGATTATAGGGTAATAAAGTTTGGTAGAGTTTTACTAACAACATTGACACAAAAGTGAGAAAAAACTAACCTAGACTTTGTCATGGTGACCTCATTTGTAGAAATGTAGTTACCAAAAGTGCTACCAATCCACAAAAAATGTGTTCATCCCTAAATTCAAGTGGGATGCCTAGCATTGTAACCCACACAAGTGTCATTTTACATAAGTCAATTGTAGGGTCAAAGCTTAGTTTCCATCAGCTAAGTGGCATGTGATGCTTTCCATATACCCACAAACTAGACAGGACATAGGTCATATCCTTTGCTACCATAAACTTGAACATGAATAAGGCCATAGGCATAACACTAGTCACCACACTTCCTTTGAGCTTTCATCTCTAAGAAACCCACTTCCTAACCATGTCAATGGTTGGTCAAAAGGAGAAAAAGTGACCCACCAAAGTATTGTTCATCGAAAAAACAATACGATCAACCATCTTATCAAGAACCATGATAGCTATTCCCTCCTTAGTTTATGTGCATGCTAGGGACACCTTAGTTTCTCCCTCCTTTTAGCAATTAACCACAAGGATTTACTTCCAGCCTTTAGACAAAGCACCACCTTAGGCCTTAGCATGATCTCCCTTATTAGGAATGACACCTGAGATGACATTTTCCACCTTGGACACAATCCCAATGTCTCCATCATGTGTTGCACAACCATCGAGAGTTAGTTTCATGGAAATGGGTCCACCAGGTACCTTAGGTGAGATATTTACAACTAATGGTGAGTGATCACTAGTAGTAGTTTGTCCCCCATCAGATTCATCCACAATGAAAGTTCAAGGTTTGAAAAATTGCAGAGCAGGAAAACATATCTGTAAATATCAAATAGTGTAAATATTTGTAAGTTTAATATATGTGAAAATAACTTTCTAAGTTTTAAATTGAAATAAAAAGTAAAAAAATATATAAATTAAATAATTTTATATTTTTCTGTAATGAAAAAAATGGTGATCAATGGTAGATCCCACTTCCTACATGCATTGGAATACAAATCCTTCAATAAAGTGAATCTAATTAGCACAACCATGTGGTAAGGATGTCAATTCATGATCTACACAATATTGTAGGGTTTTTGATTCGTTATGAAAGAAATGTTAATGATATGTAAATGTGATAAATTAATAAATCAAGGTAAATATAATCTATGAAAGTATGTGCAAGAGAAAAATAGGAGGAAATGAACTAGCCTTGAAGAAAGAAGAGGAAAATGGACCTTTAGATCTGATTTTGACTGTCACAGAGATGTCAGAATCATGTAAAACTCTAGATCTGGGATTCTTATGCCTATAACTACTTTCTATCAAAATGTTAGCCTAAAAGGAAAAGGTTGACCTAGATGACCTAGTCCAAGATGATGTTCCATAATTTTGACCTAGTCTCTATAGCTCCAAATCTTATGAAAATTTTAGATTTTTTGCAACTGTATCTGAAGCTCTTGAATCTAGATATGAAACTCTACAACCTACTAAAGCACATAGAAAAGAAGGGGAAGAAGGTTAAGGGGAGGGGTTTTCCTCAGTCAAACCACTATTTCATAATCAACCTTGAAATGAAATAAATATAATTGAAAAAAAGTTTTCATGTAGCAAAGATTAGATCTAAACAATGTAATATATCATACCATGTAGATGAAATTATCTCTAAGTATGTGATCAAGAATATTGATGTAATAGCTTTGAGTTAACATAAAAACCAAAAATGAAGTCATGTAAGAAAAAATGTCATGTATCAGTTGTTCCAATTTGCCACAATGTTGGATTAAGGAAGAAGGAGAAGAAGAAGACTTCATGGATGAATGTAGATCTCCTTCCTTGATTGCAAACTCCTTTTCTTGACCTCAAATGGGGGAAAAGAGATAGATCTATGGAAGGAAATGTATTGAATGTATTATGGAAATAAAGACTTGAATCCTTAAAGACTCTTGATGTATTCCTTGCAATTGAATGCTTGATGGACTTGAATGCTTGATAATGGATGCCTTTAAAGGGATGCTTGCTTACACTTGGATCTCTTGAATACATAATGGATGTATGATAGATTATATGTGTGTATGATGTAAATTGTGGATGTGAAAATGAGAGGAAAATGTCTCCTTTTATACACATTTTGGGGCTCATATTTCGCAAGGCCGACCTCAATTAAAGATCTAAGAGAATAAACCCTTGCATTGAGCTCGAGACAAAGTAGAGCACAAAGCTCTAGGGCGAGGTTGACCTAGATGGCCTTATCCAAGACAAACCTTACTTGCCTAACCTTGTCTACACAAATCAAATTTTGCCTTAGACTTAGGGGAGTGTGCCAAAAAGGAGTGGTGAAAGCCCCAATTTGCTAAGAAATCAGGTAAAAGCTTGAAATCCAAAAATGCATGCATAAGACCTAGGTGGAATTTGAATTATGTGAATGTATGGAAAAATGAGAAATCATGCATAGAAGTTAGAGCCAATATTGAGTTTAAACAAGATTGAAGGAGAAGAAAATACCTTTATTTGAATTAAATATGCATTTAAGTGCAATATAAGGTCCTACCATAAGAAACACACTAAACTAGGCTCAAAATGGTCCCAAAATGAGGATAAATTAAGTTCTTACTTTTTAGGATGGTACAATTTTAAATCCTATTTTTAATAATAATATTTTATATTTTACTTTTTAAAATTGATTATGAGTTAAAATTTTATGTTTATATTTAATAAATTAAAATACTATATAGTAAATATTCGATTTTAAAATTTGATCTTTTTAACATATCATTTTTTTTGTTAGGTAATGGGTCGAGGGTGAGATAAAGGAATAATAACGAAATTTACTTGAGATAAAAAATTAACCTTTATTTACCTATATTTCATAGCTTGTAATTGCTTCATGTTCTCTTGCATACCACACTTCGTATTATGGTTAGCTAGGTCTTCTCTCTTCCTAATCAATTTTGGCATCCTTAATATTATACAATATGTTAGAGTTGGTCAAGGTGAATAATACTGAATATCAACTTTCCCAATTATTGTTCCTACTTATAAAAGTGTTGAAGATTGAGTATACAAGATTGGTGAATATTATATTTTATATGCTTATCTTCTGTCTTTTTTTCCCTACTTTGATATCCGTCTGAGTTATGTTGAACTAGACTCCTAAATCATCTATGAATCTTCGTAATGGACAAGTGATTTTTTTTAGATAATTTAATGTAATACCCAAATACTGGAAAGTTTGTTCAAATTGCATCTCTATGAAACCTTGTCATAGGACACTTAGCTAACAAAGCAATATAAAGAAGACAATTTTGAATATAAACCAATCTAAACTTAAATTGTAGTGTCTTTCACAAAGTATGTCCCCATCATTATATAGAACATCACTTTCTCTAACATTTGCATCACTCAATCACCTTTGAAAGATCAAGTCCCATGTATTATTTTATTAAAGGCCCAAATTTATTTTATGTGAGAGTCCACTTGTCTATAAAACTAAAAGATTTAAAATGATCCTCATACAAATTTAAATTCAACTAAAATATAAGTCATATCAACATGACTTCATGGTGATCTTTCTGATAAAGGAGTCATTTATACAAGGAGTAATTTTTTCGAGCGGGATTCATATATCAGAAGGAAGTCTATCAAGTCATAGTGATTAGAAAATCTAGAGGCAAAATATCTGTATAATAGAGGATATTTTCACCATTTCTTTCTGAAGAAACCTCAACAAAGAGACCAAGAAGATCATGGGAATATCTTAATTATCACCTCAATTCCATAGATCACTTTTATATCAAAGAGATGGTGCCAAAGTCTTTGTGATCGTCATAGCTATAAATAATCTTATCAATGTCAAGGAGAGCAGTGATAAGTCTATCTAATCAATTGAGCAATTTACATGAGTATCGGTGAGACCTTATGTATTAGGATGAGAATTAAAAGTTACATAGATCTCATGAGTCATGCCAATAAGAACATTAGGGATATTATCCATTTGCATTGTCGATCGAACCATTAGGAGTAAGTGAAATCACATCAAGGTGAGAAATGATTGGTCTCCCCAATAAATAAGTTGATAATAGGAAGGTTGACTTTCATCAGGAGGAATTTTGCTATCAAAAAAGCTTCCTCAAGTCTCTCTAGCTACCTATGTCATACCAATAATGAAAATAACATAAACATCATTGAAATGAATTTCATTGTCATCCAAAAAAGCACAAAGGTGAAATAAGGTCAGTACGTGTCGGAGATACTGTCAATTTTGAAGGGACTTATTTTACTTCCAGAAATCATTCAAGTCTAACTGATGATTATGAGAATCAAGTCATCATTAGGAGAACCTTATATATTTCTAGCCAAAGATCATTATATGTAAGTTTCAAACACCTTGGGGCGACAAGTTGTCTTAAAATGACATATTTTTGTGTTTTCGAAGGCCTGTGTTACAGTAATATCAGTGGATCTTCATATTTGTCACTCCAAAAAAATTAAAATTAGAGTAGGAAGAAAGGGTCCTTAAAAGGACACATATTTTTTATGAAACTATTATGTAGTCTTGTTGATCCATTTGCAAAAGGGGAAATCTAAGGGGCATCTAAAGTCTAAGGGAAAATTTATAGTTCTCAACAATCGAAGTAGGTCTGTAAGCAAAGATGGCGCTAAATTGAAGAGAATGGATGAGAAAGAAACCTCATCGGTGAGACCAAGAGGATTGTGGGGAAATATTAAAGGTCACACAAATTCCATAAGTCACTCTGATATTAAAGAGACTATGCCAGAGTCTTTGTGATAATCACAACTATAAATAATCTAATCAATGTCGTGAATACCTATGATAAGTCTATCTGATCAAAGATTGGAAAATATTAGTATCGATAAGATCTTATGTATTGGGAGGACAAATGAAAGTCATGCAGATCACATGGTTCACACCAATATGTACATCATAGACATTATTCACATGTATTGCCAATCAAAACATTAGGAGTAAGTGAAATCGCATCGAGTTGAAAATGGTTGGTCTTCCTGATAAATAAATTGATAATATAAAGGTTGACTTTCAGCGGGAGGACTGATACTTTTGGAGTAGCTTCCTCAAGCCTCTTTGACTATCTATGCTAGGCCAATAGAGGAGTTGACATAAATTTTTTCTGAAGAAATTTCATTAAGTCATCTTGAGATGCACAAAGGTGAAATAAGGATAGTATGTGTTAGAGATACTATCAGTTTCTAAGGGACTTCTTTTACTTCCAATGATCATTCGCGATGTGTTGATGATGATGAAAACCAATTTTTCATTGGGATAACCTTATTTATCTCTAGTTGAAGATCATGATCATTCGCGACATGCTTCCCCATCACACATTCCCTGCATATAGTATCAACTGGCTTTGCTATGCTAGGTAGATCTCTTACTGCCTTTACATTGCTTATCTTTACTATGTTATCAAAATTGATATGACATAGTCTTTTATGCCACAACCAACTGTCATCAACTTTAGCAACAAAACAACTTGCTTCTAAATTGAGCTGAAAAACATTACCTCTTGTCTTTGTGCCTAATGTAATCATAACACCATCTTTGTTTTTAATGATACATTTGTCATCTTTGAACTCCAACTAATAGCCTTTTCCAAGTAACTGTCCAACACTGAGAAGGTTATATTTCAAACCATCAACATAAAGAACATCATCAGTACTGTTCTTTCCATCCAAAGTGATGGCTCCTCTACCAACTATAGGTTTAGGAGTGTTGTCTCCAAATTTGACCATACCTCCATTGTATTTGTCCAAATGAACAAATCTACCTTTATCACCTGTCATGTGATGTGAACAACCACTGTCTATAATCCAGTCTGTCCTTATGTCAGCTTGTGAAATCAATGCTAGCTCTTGATTTACTTTTTCATCTTTAGGAACTATCTTGTCTACAATAGAAATGAATCCAATTTATTCTTCACCAGATTCTTCATCTGAAACTCCATCTCCAGCATAGTAGTATTCCTTAGAATACTTAGGCTTGTAATCCTTTTTTAACTTTTTAGCTCTAGTGGGACACTTAGATGCAAAGTGACCAATCTTATTACATGAAAAGCACTTAAATGGTAATTGACCTTCATATTTTCCTTTTCCTTTCTTTTCTCTTTTAGCAACCATAGCAATAAAATCATCTAGTGTTTTATCTTCATCATCATCATCAAAATGTCCAGAAGTGTTTGCAGATTTATTACCATGAATTGTTGCTTTGAAAGTTGTCTCACTCTTTGGTTCTATCTTCAATCTTGAAATCTCAAAAGCTGAGATCTTGTTGATCAAGGTCTCTCTCTTGAAATTTGATGTAAGCTGCATGGTCTCATCAAGGATGTTGATCTTGCTTTCATATTCTGGAGTAAGAGTAGTCACCACTTTATCCATAATGTCCTCTTTTGATATTTCTCCATCATTGTTCCTAATTCTAGCAACTGCTTCATTAATCCTTTGATTGTAAGCTCTGATGTTTTCTTCAGGCACCATCTCTAATGCATTGTATCTTTTCTTCCATGTCTTTCTGCGTGCATCCTTTGCTTTTTTGTCTCCTTCAAATGTGTCTTCTAGGTGCTTCCATATTTTGTGGGTTGTATCTACCTTTTTTACTTCTAAAAATTCACCATCAGATAGGGAGCTGATAAGGGCTTCTTTAGCAATAGCATTATAATGAACAATTCTTTTTATGTGTCAGTAGCATCATCTTTTCCAAGGTCTTCTAAGGTAGGAATCTTGGCTGCTTTGATGGTTACATTAAAAACTTCAAAAGCAATGCACTGCAAATGGGTTACCATCTTGTTCTTCCAATCAAGATAATTCTCTCCATCAAACTTAGGACTTTCTTTCTTGAAGTATGCCATCTGATCAACCTCAATCTATTAAAATTTCTCTCTGAGGCACTTGGCTCTGATACCAATTGTTAGGAATAGTCCCAAGAGATAACTGAGAGGGGGGGGGGGGTGAATCAGTTATCTACAAGATTCAATTCTTTATCCAATTAAGTATACTTAAACATAAAGCATAAACACAATGAAAGAACACTTGAACACAACACCAATATTTTGGTTACAGGGAACCCAAATAGGTAAAAACCCCAATGGGACTTGATACCCACAAATATTTTGTACTAGTGTATAATGATCCTTGCTAGAAGATCCTTTACCCTGTTAAGAGTAGCTTTACAATATATTAAGTACATTAGACCTAGTTAATGGTTCAACCCTATTAAGAGTCTTTTATAATTTTCCCTATTAGGGGAGAGGATGCACTATCCAAGAGCTCACTGCTCAAATGGGCGAAGGCTACAACCTTCTGATTAACAGATACACACTATATCTGGATCTTGGTGAACTACGCTTTGACCTGCTGTCTAGATCAGTTCCAATGAATAACACAAGTACTTTACTTGGTCACATAGACCTTCTTCTAATGGTTCAACGCTTCGTACACTCTACTCTGCTCTACTTAATCAACCATGAACCACACTCCAACAATCACAAATGACTGCCTATAAATATCTTTCCTCCAAATGATATAATCAAGTCGGCCTATTAGAACCACCTTGAAATCACATTAGAGAAACCATAATAAACTCCAACAAACATTCTTTCAGCTCTATTATGCACACAACTCATTCTGGGACCTGTCTAATAAAATAAATGTAGACACACGTACACATTGTCGGCTCTACCAAAATAACTGGAACTTTCTCTATAAGCTGAATTAACTTATGCACTCTTAACCAAACATCAATAACACTTATCCAAGCTTAACTCCAAGGGAACATACCCTCAAGATAGGTGCAACTCAAGAACCAATAAGATCTCTGTCGGCTCTTCTAAACAAACACAAGAAACTGCTACTGGCGAATAGTAATTGCATAACTTCACTTGCGTTCATCATCAGACTATGCATCCATAACTAAAACATCACTAACATGTCTTCAACATATATCCAAGCGTGCAAGGCTCCATGATAACTGTACGAACAACCACACACAAAACACTGTCTGTTACTCTATCAGAAACACTACTAACACTAGCTACTATATAACTATCTGTACTAACAGTTAACCTCTGCACCCATGATATCATGTTGATATCATTTCCATGCTACATATACTGAAATCTTACTACATAAGACTTCCACGCATGCTACTTTCCATATGTTGTCATCAATGACAAACATACAGTCAGTACTGGCCTGTTGGCAAATCTCCAACATCTACAACCTACTAATGCACATAGAAAAGAAGGGGAAGAAGGTTAAGGGGAGGGGTTTTCCTTAGTGAAACCCCTATTTTAGAATCAACCTTGAAATGAAATAAATATAATTGAAAAAAAAATTCATGTAGCAGAGGTTAGATCTAAACAATGTAATATATCATACCATGTAGATTAAATTGTCTCTAAGTATGTGATCAAGAATATTGATGTAATAGCTTTGAGTTAACACAAAAACCAAAAATGAAATCATGTAAGAAAAAATGTCATGTAGTAGTTGTTCCAATTCGCCGCAATGTTGGATTGAGGAAGAAAGAGAAGAAGAAGAAGACTTGATGGATGAATGTAGATCTCCTTCCTTGATTACAAACTCCTTTGCTTGACCTAAAATGGGGGAAAAGAGATAGATCTATGGAAGGAAATGTATTGAATGTATTATGGAAATAAAGACTTGAATCCTTAAAGACTCTTGATGTATTCCTTGCAGTTGAATGCTTGATGGACTTGAATGCTTGATAATGGATGCCTTCAAAGGGATGCTTGCTTGCACTTGGATCTCTTGAATACATAATGGGTGTATGATAGATTATATGTGTGTATGATGTAAATTGTGGATGTGAAAATGAGAGGAAAATGTCTCCTTTTATACACATTTTGGGGCTCATATTTCACAAGGCCGGCCTCAATTAAAGATCTAAGAGAAAAAACCCTTGCATCGAGCTCGGGACCAAGTAGAGCACAAAGCTCTAGGATGAGGCCGACCTGGATGGCCTTATCCAAGACAAGGCTTACTTGCCTGACCTTGTCTACACAAATCAAATTTTGCCTCAGACTTAGGGGATTGTGCCAAAAAGGAGCGGTGAAAGCCCCAATTTGCTAGGAAATCAAGGAAAAGCTTGAAATCCAAAAATGCATGCATAAGACCTAGGTGGAATTTGAATTATGTGAATGTATGGAAAAATGAGAAATCATGCATAGAAGTTAGAGCCAATATCGAGTTTAAACAAGATTTAAGGAGAAGAAAATACCTTTATTTGAATTAAATATGCATTTAAGTGCAATATAAGGTCCTACCATAAGAAACACACTAAACTAAGCTCAAAATGGTCCCAAAATGAGGATAAATTAAGTTCTTACTTTTTAGGATGGTACAATTTTAAATCCTATTTTTAATAATAATAGTTTATATTTTACTTTTTAAAATTGATTATGAGTTAAAATTTTATGTTTATATTTAATAAATTAAAATACTCTATAGTAAATATTCAATTTTAAAATTTGATCTTTTTAACATATCATTTTTTTTGTTAGGTAATGGGTTGAGGGTGAGATAAAGGAATAATAACGAAATTTACTTGAGATAAAAAATTAACCTTTATTTACCTATATTTCACAGCTTGTAATTGCTTCATGTTCTCTTGCATACCACACTTTGTATTTTGGTCAGCTAGGTTTTCTCTCTTCCTAATCAATTTTGGCATCCTTAATATTATACAATATGTTAGAGTTGGTCAAGGTGAATAATACTAAATATCAACTTTCCCAGTTATTGTTCCTACTTCCTTATAAAATTATTGAAGATTGACTATACAAGATTGGTGAATATTATATTTTATATGCTTATCTTCTATCTTTTTGTCCCTACTTTGATATCCGTTCGAGTTATGTCGAGCTAGACTCCTAGATCATCTATGAATCTTCATAATGGACAAGTGACTTTTTTTAGATAATTTAATGTAATGCCCAAATACTGGAAAGTTTGTTCAAATTGCATCACTATGAAACCTTGCCATAGGACACTTAGCTAACAAAGCAATATAAAGAAGACAATTTTGAATATAAACCAATCTAAACTTAAATTGTAGTGTCTTTCACAAAGCATGTCCCCATCATTATATCTAGAACATCACTTTCTCTAACATTTGCATCACTCAATCACCTTTGAAAGATCAAGCCCCATGTATTATTTTATTAAAGGCCCAAATTTATTTTTTGTGAGAGTCCACTTGTCTATAAAACTAAAAGATTTAAAATGATCCTCATACAAATTTAAATTCAACTAAAATATAAGTCATATCAACATGACTTCATGGTGATCTTTCTGATAAAGGAGTCATTTATACAAGGAGTAATTTTGTCGGGCAGGATTCATATATCGGAAGGTAGTCTATCAAGTCATAGTGATTAGAAAATCTAGAGGCAAAATATTTGTATAATAGAGGATATTTTCACCATTTCTTTCTGAAGAAACCTCAACAAAGAGACCAAGAAGATCATGGGAATATCTTAATTATCACCTCAATTCCATAGATCACTTTTATATCAAAGAGATGGTGCCAAAGTCTTTTTGATCATCATAGCTATAAATAATCTTATCAATGTCAGGGAGAGCAGTGATAAGTCTATCTAATCAATTGAGCAATTTACATGAGTATCGGTGAGACCTTATGTATTAGGATGACAATTAAAAGTTACACAGATCTCATGAGTCATGCCAATAAGAACATTAGGGATATTATTCATTTGCATTGTCGATTGAAACATTAGGATCAGTAAGTGAAATCACATCGAGGTGAGAAATGATTGGTCTCCCCAATAAATAAGTTGATAATAGGAAGGTTGACTTTCATCAGGAGGAATTCTGCTATCAAAAAAGCTTCCTCAAGTCTCTCTGACTACCTATGTCATACCAATAATGAAAATAACATAAACATCATTGAAAGGAATTTCACTGTCACCCGAAAAAGCACAAAGGTGAAATAAGGTCAGTACGTGTCGGAGATACTGTCAATTTTGAAGGGACTTATTTTACTTCCAGAAATCATTCAAGTCTAACTGATGATTATGAGAATCAAGTCATCATTAGGAGAACCTTATATATTTCTAGCCAAAGATCATTATATGTAAGTTTCAAATACCTTGGGGTGAGAAGTTGTCTTAAAATGACATATTTTTGTGTTTTCGAAGGCCTGTGTTACAGTACTATCGGTGGATCTTCATATTTGTCACTCCAAAAATTTTAAAATTAGAGTAGGAAGAAAGGGTCCTTAAAAGGACACATATTTTTTATGAAACCATTATGTAGTCTTGTCAATCCATTTGCAAAAGGGGAAATCTAATGGGCATCTAAAGTCTAAGGGATAATTTATAGTTCTCAATAATCAAAGTAGGTTTATAAGCAAAGATGGCACTAAATTGAAGATAGTGGACAAGAAAGAAACCTCATTGGTGAGACCAAGAGGATTGTGGGGAAATATTAAAGGTCACACAAATTCCTTAAGTCACTTTGATATTAAAGAGACTATGCCAGAGTCTTTGTGATAATCACAACTATAAATAATCTAATCAATGTCGCGAAGACCTATGATAAGTCTATCCGATCAAAGATTGGAAAATATTAGTATCGATGAGATCTTATGTATTGGGAGGACAAATGAAAGTCATGTAGATCACATGATTCACACCAATATGTACATCAAAGACATTATTCACATGTATTGCCAATCAAAACATTAGGAGTAAGTGAAATCACATCGAAGTGAAAATGGTTGGTCTTCCTGATAAATAAATTGATAATATAAAGGTTGACTTTCAGCGGGAGGACTGATACTTTTGGAGTAGCTTCCTCAAGTCTCTTTAACTATCTATGCCAGGCCAATAGAGGAGTTGACATAATTTTTTTCTGAAGAAATTTCATTAAGTCATCTTGACATGCACAAAGGTGAAATAAGGATAGTATGTGTTAGAGATACTGTTAGTTTCTAAGGGACTTCTTTTACTTCCAATGATCATTCTCGACATGTCGATGATGATGAAAACCAAGTTTTCATCGGGATAACCTTATTTATCTCTAGTTGAATATCATTGTATGTAGGCGTATAGCCATGAAAAGTTAGAACCCATTAATTTGGAAGCTCTAGGACCTATTGGTCTCCCCATTTTAGTGATCTCCTCAATTATGGATGCATGTATGCTTGATTTTCCCACTTATCTTTCTGTATTTCTTTGAACCTCTTAATACTTATTGAGCCTCACAACTTTACCTTGAAATTTACACCTTTCAAGTATAAGTCAAACCTGTTTCAACCTATATCAGGTATAGGTCAAACCTAGTTCAACCTATACCTTGGGGGTTGAATTTTGGTGGGTTTCAGGCCTGATGCCAAGTATTTTCATTTTCCTACCTAGTTCAGTTGTCCTTCACAAATTTGGACTTTTAAATCACTATAAAGGGAGGCCTCTTCCTCTCATTTTTATATCCATTATATGCCTATGATCTTAAGCAATCATGTACTTTCAAGCAATCAAGTCCAAGGTGCATTCAAGAGATTTTTGGTGATTTATAGCAAGAAAGTAAGGATTTGGCTACAAGATTTGAAAGCTCTCTTCCATCCATCCATTCCAAGGAAAATCTTCTATTGATTGCGTGAATTTATCTCCCATGATGGATTAGTGGAGGAATTCCCAATTGAGCAAGATGATCCATATCTATTCTTCATTCCTCTCCTTCTCTATTCAAGCATATCAAGCATATCAAGCATACATACATCCATGATCTTTGATTTGGAAAGTGTAGATCTATTTCATTGGTGAAGACATCCTACATTCTATCAACTCTCATTCAAGAAAGTATACATCTTTGTGGATATAGCAGATTTGTATCCATTGACGAGGGTTTGACAAGCAAGGTGAATAATTACATTTATCTTGTTTTACATGCTTTACTTATTTAATTTCAAGGTTAATTCCTATACAAGGGATTGACCAAGGCAAGCCCCTTTCCCCAAATAATTCTATATTTCTTGTGTGTAGGTGCAGATTCACAAAGTTTTAGACTCACATTTGCATATTTAAGGATACAATATCAGTGGTTGTCTCGAGAGCTTCAGTTCTATCCCTCTTAGTTATAGGTCAAATTTGGTTTGACCTATACCCCAAAATTCAACCTATACCAAGAAAGTAAACATATTCCTATAATTCTAAGATTTTCACAATTAGAAAATTTAGTCCTTTGAGCTCTAGATCTGGAACAATTTCTAGAATCTGATATAGTCTAACATGTTTTTTGTCGATTTGAATTTTTTTCCTCTCCTAGCCCTTAAGGTGAGTACTTCTTCATCCTTGTTCTTCATAGCACTTACTTTGATACACTAGATCTGATATATTGTTTTTTATCATTGCATAAGTGTTTACTTTACGTGCATTACATTTTATTATACTACATTCCTATCCTTAGATGGAAAGGTACCCTAGAATCACACATCTTTTTAGATAAGATCATGCATTAACATCCCTTCATCTACTTGGGTTGTGCTAATTAGATTTAGTTTAAAGAGGTCACATTTTAGGGCCCCCTTCCAATGTATGTGTGTAACTTGGTGGTCTACCATTGATCACCATTTTACCTATTACATTTTGGTGAACTCGACACTTTCATGCTTTCTACTTTCTGATTGGGTAGTTAGATCTTCTTGGTGTGATGTTCTTTGCATAATACCTTTTGATCTTGGTGTTAGATTCTACTTTTGCATGCTTCTTGATTTTGTAGTTAGATCCTCTTTGCATTCAATTAGTGTTAGATATTAAATTGCATATCTATCTTTACTTTGTATGCATTGTGATAGTCTCTATTTACACTACATCTTTGCTATATTTCTTCAAATTTTATTGCATCTTCCTTTCCTTTCCTTCCTTTTTGTATGATCTTTATCACTTTGAGTCCAACCTATGGTGTTCTAGTTAGAAAAAGTCTTAGAATCATGAGTTCTTTTGATCCCGAACCTCCCTTATTTCCTAGGAACCTTGATGAAACCAATGTGCATCTTAATGATACTAATCCTATCATAGATAATAACTCTTATCATACTTCTCATGATGAAGATTAATTATTAAGAGTTCCTCCCACCCAACAACAAAATCTTACTCATAAATTTGAAAAGTTTGAATATTGGTTAGCTTAAGAGAATCATAATCATGAATCTCTTCCCATTGTAGAAGGTTTAAAGAAACTCATTCATAATGATGAACATGGTATTTACCTCTTGCATAGCATTTCCCATCTTATTAATTCTAATGTTAAATGTATGATGTTAGTCAATAGATTTGTCTTCTTCAAAATACCTTCACAAGTAACTCTTATATGCCCAAATTGAAAGACAAAATCTACAACAATAGTTGAGTCACTTGCAAATTTTATTATGTCAAGTGCTCTCTAAATTTTGATATGAAGGTAAAACTCCCTTCTTCTAATTTATAGAGAAGAAAATATAGGTTATGCCTTTAACCAGAAGGCACATAAGACACACTAACATTCAAAAAAAGTGATTATCAATTTAAATAACTTGAAATAAAATCAAATATATGGCACACAGACCATACAATCAATCTTCCCATTTACAGAGAAACAAAATAGAGATTTAATATTCATTTTTGCACATTTGGATGCACAAAATCGATGGATTTCATAGAACACACAAACCCTTGATAAATAGGAACAGGACAATATCTCAAATATGATTAGAATGACCAGCAAATCACTTCCAACCAGAGAAATATAAATTCAAACCAACAGATTTAAAAATGTACTTCCCCTCATTTAAAATATATAAACAAAATGACCAAATGATCATTATGTTCATGTACCATAAACAAGCTTGCAAAAATAAAATATTTATTTTCCCCTTCACTTCTTCGTTACAATGAAATATTTTCCCCTTTTCTTGAAAATACATTGCTTTCCTCAAAAAGAAGAAGAACCCTTTTACAATAAAAAATTTCCCTTTTAAAGGATTTTCATCCAAGTAGTTCACAACTACCTGTAACTTCCTCTTAGCTTACCCATTTACATTTCTATTTTTCCCCCAAATCAATTTTCCACATATAACTCCCATGAGAATTTTACATATGTGTGCAAAACAATGATTAATTTTTGCACATTACAATAATTAATTCATAAGAGAATTAATTCACCTAGGAGACAGAAAAATTGATTCACCTAGGAGACATAACTATGTAATTTATTTTCACCCACATTTATATCTCTCTTTACAAGTTTTTTTACAATAATTAATTCATGAAAGAATTAATTCACAATATAGTTCACTCAACGAACTTGGCATAACTTAATATCTAATTATAAATATTTTAAATCTAAAAATAATTAAATATTTTTTTTAAGTTAAAAATAATTTATAACCTTTCCTACTTGTTGAGAGGGGTACCTATGATTTTGTTAAAATCATAGGTAACATTTGACATAATGTGCTCACAAATAAGGCTATGTTCCACCTACTACAAGTGTTGAAACTTCTTTGCCTATCTCTACTTCTATCCCTAGTATTTCTACTTATGCTCAACCCTTTATTACAACTTTAATTCAAACTTCCAATCCTACACATGTGAGTCTCCCTAATCCTATCCTTCCTTCTCTTCCTACAATTGTATTATATGTTTCATTTCCTTCATCTATGCCTTCTTATCATATTTTTCCTTTTTCATATTCAAATCTTATTTTTAATAATGCTCCTAACATGCATCATGATTCTTCAAACATTCCCCCTATTTCAAACAATGTTCCTAATATTTCCAATGTTTCTCCTCCTATCATTTCCTCCACTGATTCTACCATTAATAACTTAGCTCAAACTATGTCTTCTTTGCAAAAACTTTCTTCCTTGACTCAATCCAAATTCAACATTCCTATATGTGATATTTCTAGTCCTTTGTCCATGGATACTATCTAAGTTGTTATCTCATAAAGTATTGAGATTCCTCATCTTGAGACTTTTAATGGTAAGGGTGATCTTGTGGCTCATGTTAAATTTTTCAAACCTTGTGTAGTGATTTCTCTCACAACTATAGGTTCATGAAAAATTCATTTACTGGAACCTTTCAAGACAAATATTTTTAATGGTATTGTTCTTTGCCTCCTTATTCCATTGATTCCTTCCACAAGCTTGCTAATTCTTTTATTCAATAATTTTAAAACAATGTTAGTCTTCATGAAATTTCTTTGACTGATTTGATGTATTGTAAACAAGGTGTTAAAGAAAAAGTTATTGACTTCATTGGTATACAACATATTTTTATTTCTAATTTACAAAAGGACATTAGAGATAAGATTCTCCTTAATGAATTTTATTCCTTTTCACAATTATTTGTAGTGCTTCATCATTATCAACTTAAAGTGAGTCAATCTGAGATCAACACTCCAATGGCTCATATTCCCATTGATAAGAGTGATGTCGCATCCAATTTCAACAAATTTCATAAGCCTAACAACTACATCAAAATCAATAAATCATTTAACATAGTTGATGAACAAGTGGCAACAACATCCAAAGGTGTGGCTCCTTTGTCCATAATTTTAAGGCATTCTTGTACTTTTTCTCCACTTTCTAAATCTTTTCATAATGTGATGTTGAAGTTAATGAATTCAAATATGATTAAACTTCCCCCTTTCAAACCAATTGACCCATCCAAACTTCCATCTAGATTCTTTGATTCCAAAGCTTTCTATCAATTCTATCATCAACCCAATCATGATACTGAAAAATGTCATTCCTTGAAAAATGTGGTTCAAGACCTTATTGATTATAATGCTATATATGTATATGCTAATATCAACCATGGAAACAAATTCGTTGCACCTCCTAACCAAGATTTTCAAAACCAATACTATTAAGCAACCTTGATCTCCCAAGGACATTGGTTATGATGAGAAAGTTGATGAAGCCACTCACATTGTCAACAAAATTGAACATGCTCAACCTCCACCTCACTCTTGCATCAAATTTGATCCCCTGAAACAATTAAGGCACCTGATGGTCCTCTTTACATTGTTGCTAGGGTTGATGGTATTCCTTCCCGTGATACCTTGGTTGATCCCACTTGCATGGTGAATGTGATAACTAAAGAGTATCTCTTTTATAAATTATTGTACAAAGATTTATATGATAAATATAATGTTTTGATTCAAAATTTCAATGGTTTCCTTTATCCTTCCAATGGTTCCATTTTATTTACTATGGAAGTTTGTGGTAAAAATTTGGATACTAATTTTACTTTTATTCCTACTTTCGATCAATTTCAAGTCAAACTTGGTCTTCCCTTGCTTACCTCCATGAATGTCATGGCTTATCCTTTTCATAAATGTGTTAAATTTCCTCATAATGGAGAGATCATGATAGTTAACCATAGTCTTTATCAGCCTTCCATGCCTCAAGACTCTATTGACCTTGATTTGTTTTGGCCTTCCATGCCTCAACCAACTAAAGTTCATCCTGATTATCTCTTTTGATCATACCAAGCCTTCAAGATTCAAAAGATTTGTGAACTAAGAAAACCTAAGGGTGATCCTAGTTTTGGACTTATTCCTACACCACTTATTCCTCCTTTACATGCTTCTATTCCACCACCTATTTCTTATTCACATCCTCTTCCTATCATCTCTCAACCTATTGTGGTTCCTTTAGTTCTTCCTCATAAAGAAGAAAAAGACTCGATGTTGAGTAATCACATCCCAACCCAAATATGTAGCAAAACAAAACGTAACCATCATGCTCATGATCATCCTCACAAGTATCATGCTAGATCCCATGAACGTGCTTCTTGGAACATTTCCTCACCTCATACACCTTTGCATAGTTCACTTTCCTTTGACCAATGCATGTTTAAGTCTATGGATGAAGTGAATTTAAACAACGTTAAAATGAATAAACATGACAATGCTATTCATATCTTGGATTCTATTACAATTAATCTTGATGAAGAAGATACTCTTGATGATTATGCTCATGATGCTAATAATGATATTCATGCTAGTGATTCTCATGAATGTATGAGACTATTGATCTTTATAATGATTTACTAACTATGTTTTCACAATAATTATCTATCACTCCTAGTAATGAACATAATGACCTATCTTCATAGCATGGTCCTTGTTTGGAATTGGCTATTATTCCTTATGTCATGCTTGATGTTTCTCCTCTTACAAATTGTCCACCTTCCCTAAACACTATATATTGAGATAGGGGCAGGTGATATACTTGATCAGATCCTCTTGTGTGATGGATCTTTGCATGTTTACTTGTCATAATGTGCTTCTCCGATGATGTGTGTCTTGTTATATGTTTTGTTTAGATTTATTTAAATGACCCTTGTTACTCAATTGGTGCAAGGTGATAAAGAAATCACAAATGTCACAATCATTATTCTATTTGTGCCTTACTTCTTTTATATGTTGTTACATATTATGTTGTACATGTTCCATTGTTCATAAATGTGCCTTTATATTGTCTGCTTAGGATGATGCAAAATAGTAGCACCTATTATTTTTGGTCTCTATGATGCCAGCCCAAAAAGACTCTTCTTCATAACTCTTATGTGTCTTTCCTCCATTATGTTGTAGTTCTACTTCCTTTGGGGAATGATGATATTTCATTTTGACATAATATTTTACATATTATCATATGATCATACTGGCCCTAGAGTTGGTAGATCCCTTTTGTGCTCTCTTTCATCACGTGCTCATTTCCATTATTGTGTCCTTTCTTAGGGGAATTTCATAGTGGAAATGTTTCTAGTGGATGCATGTACACTCTGTTAAAGTCATTGCTCATGTTAAGGAATTTGCAATAGCTTTAACATGGGGGCATACACTCTGCTCACATTTTGCACACATGCATTGTCTTTCAATGATGCTTTACATCTTAGATCCCTTATTGACATACAATCCTTAAGGATTGATCCCTCCTTTTTCTTTTGATCCCTTATGGACATACAATTCTTAAGGACATATCACTCTTTGTTAGGTGCCTTATTGACATACAATCTTTAAGGATAGATCCTAGATGGATTGACTAACATGGCATACAAATTCCTAGAACTTTAAATGACTTTCTTGGGGTGCTTCTTTTTTTGGTCCAAAATAAGACATCCAATCTTACTAGGCATGATGGTCACACTTTGCTTTCTTTGTGTGGTTCACAGTGAGACATACAATCTTACTAGGGCTAAGGTAATCACACTTATCTTCTCTCTCTTTTCTCTCTCTTCTAAGTGATGTCTCTCTTATCTTAGTTTTGGATTTTATGAGGACCTAAGTCACTTGGGGGCTTGGTGTTAACTTGTCTCCTTAACCTTGATGAGATCATCTTATGCATTTAATCTACTTTACCATGAGCATGAGCTTGCCTCATACTCCCACTAAAGTGGGGGCTAAATGTATAGTCCTAAAAAGTTAGCACCCATTAATTTGAAAGCTCTAGGACCTATTAAGACCCATTTAGTGATCTCCTTGATTATGGATGCATTTATGCTTGATTTTCTCACTTATCTTTATGTTTTTCCCATAACCTCTTAATACTTCTCAAGCCCTGCAACTTAACCTTGAAACTTACACCTTCCAGGTATAGGTCAAACCTGGTTTGACCTATACCTTAGGGGTTTAATTTTTGTGGTTTCAGGCCCAATGCAAAGTGTTTTCATTTTCTCACCCAGTGCATTCAACCTTTATGAATTTGGACTCCGAAATGACTATAAAAGGAGGCATCTTCCTCTCATTTTCATATTTATTACATGTCTATGATCTCAAGAAATCATCTACTTTCAAGCAATCAAGTCCAAGGTGTATTCAAGAGTTTTTGGGTCATTTCTAGAAAGCAAGAAAGGATTTGGCTACAATATTTGAAGGCTCTCTTCCATCCATCCATTCGAAGGCAAAGCTTCTATTGATTGTGTGAATTTATCTCACATGATGGATCAGTAGAGGAATTCCCAATTGATCAAGAGGATCCATATTCATTCTTCATTCCTCTCCTTCTCTATTTAAGCATATCAAACATACATACATCCATGATCTTTGATTTGGCAAGTGTAGATATATTGCATTGGTGAAGACATCCTACATTCTATCAACACTCATTCAATCAAGTATACATCTTTGTGGATATAGAAGATTTGTATCCATCCATGAGGGTTTGACAAGAAAGGTGAACATTTACATTTATCTTGTTTTACATTCTTTAATTTTTTCATTTCAAGGTTAATTCCTATATAGGGGCTTGACCGAGGCAAGCCCATTTCCCCCAAAAATTTACTATTTCTTGTGTGTATGTGTAGATTCACAGAGTTTCAGACTCAAATTTGCAAATATGAGGATATAATACCAGTGGATTTCTCAAGACCTTCAGTTCTAGCCTTCTCAGGTATAGGTCAAACATGGCTCAACCTATACCTTTAAAGTCAACCTATACCTTGAAAGTTGACTTGTTCATCGCAATTTTGAGATTTTTACAATTGATAGATTCAGTCCTTTGAGCTCTAGATTTGGACCAATTTCTAGAATTTGATACAGTCTGATAGGATTTTGTAGATCTGAATTTGTTTCCTCTCCTAGCCCTCAAGGTGAGTACTTCTTCATCCTTGTTACTTCATAGCACTTACTTTGATACACTAACTTTTATATCTTGTTGTTTATCATTGTACGAGTGTTTACTTTACTTGCATTATATTTTCTTA